>CAESWR010000341.1:517779-529948 GCA_903171835.1 Mullus surmuletus
CCACGTATCCATGCACCCAAGTCATTGTTCTTGAAGGAGATCAGTGTGTCAATGACAGCTGCCACACGAGGACGGCTGGGGTCAGCGTTCTGGTGAGGGCGGAATCTGGGAAACACAGAGGAGAGCAAAAAGACACACTGTCAAACAAGTCTCTCCAATCCTTATTCAATTTAATTTCGTAGATTTCACATTCACCCCAACTGCAGAGAGGAAGGGACGGCTTCACAGGAACTTTCTAAAAGTGTCATTATTTTATGGCCATCCTATTGTGCACTCAACTAATTTTATTCATAATGCTACACTAATGCAAAAGACTTGAATTTTGCTTCTTCTGTTTTCCCAATAACTGCAGTCATTTGTGCTTTGGAGATCCCCAGAAGAAGGGAAAGTCCTCAATATAGAAATATTAGGGAGATTTGTGTCGGCAAATGCAGAATTTTGAAAAACACAAAACAAACACATGCTAAACCGATTTATTTGAATAATGTCATCGTGTCATAAATCTGTCTGCACATAATTTCTAAGAAGCGCACTGGTGAATCCTGGAGGCTGCAGGGTTCACTGCCTCCTACATTGTGCCCCACAGCTAGACAATTTGATCACCTGATTGAGTGAAAAGGTTGAGAAATATCTATGAACATCTGCTCTTAATTATGAAATATATTGTTTTGATTATGAAATATCTTGTAGATTTTTTAAGCAACATCGAAGTAATTGAGCACCATGCTCTGGATGTCAGAAGTTACAATTACAGATTCCTGGCTGGTGGATTGGTGTTATGACTCAGTATGAAATGATAACAGGCAACATCCTCTCCTGTGAGCTACAATCACAAACTTGGGGTCTCTCCCGCTCATGCAACCTTAATACTGAACACACATCTCAGAGCTTAAAACCCTCCCCCTTATGCAACCTCTGCACGCACACAGAGCGGGGCCAGCAGTCTCGGTGGACGGAGGGCGCAGAAGATTTTTTCCGTCTGCCTGAGGGTAGTATTTGGGTAGGGAGCTGCAGAGTGGACACTCCATCTGTGAAGCCTTGTTTTCTCTGTCAACACAAGCCGACCGGGCCCTCCACAAAAACGCGAGGCTGTAGCCATGAGGCCATAGGTCGATTCCAGTCAATGGCCATATCATAGAAGATTTACTCTGCACCGGGGAGCTATAAATAACTTAATTCACGCAATTAGTGATAGTGACAGTAAACAAATATATTAGTAAGCTACTAATGCCTTTATGTTTACAGTTTGTAACTGCACCCTGAGGTACAATACCCCAAAAAATAAATAGACCAATTAATAATTCTCCACAAAATAGAAAAAGCAGACAGTGTATTGATCAAAAGCATGAAGTAAAATGCCAATACACACCTGGCATTATTGTCCAGACACAAGTATTCCCGAGGGTCAGCAGCGCTCGCATTGGTGGTCTTCACTCCTTTATCTATGAACAGTCCTGCCTACAGAGCAGAGTGTGATTGCAGTAAAAGGTTGTTTTCTTTTGCGCAGAGATCCTTGACGGGCCACAGGTCATAAACATAAACAAGACGACCAGTATATTTTACAGTGTGGGAGCAGAGAAAATAATAAATGGACTAAATTTAAATCCCAGGCCTGCAGTCAGAGAATCAGTGTTGTAAAACACACTGAAAAAAAGGTGCACAGATTTCCTCTGAATCATTTATAATGTCTAGGGGCATGTTGTGTATATTTACATACTTTCTAACATGTGGATTAGTTCATAAAAACTGGACCGTCTGTGTTTATGTGTGTTTTTTTGTGTATATGGAAACATGCGCTTCAACTTGCCATGAGCAGGATATATGCTTAAACCTCAGGGCTCCTTCCTCTGTAAGAGGCTGCTGTGGTCAGACCGGACAAAGAACTTACAGTTCACCTGCCCGACTTCTGTCCTCACACAACACAGAGGGTTATTGTGGAGAAAACTCCTGTGTGTGTGTGTGTGTGTGTGTGTGTATGCAGAGGGCAAAGCGAGTAGGTGAGCTCAGAGTTATGTCACTTTAGTTATAAATATTATTCACATCTTGCTACACACACACAGATCCAAAAAGAAAAACAACAGGGGCAACACCTTAAAGTTTGAGTGCACGCGGTTGTTGTAGAAAATCCCCAGGGGTGTGAGTTCTGCCTTGGTCTCCGGCACCATGCCGTGAGAGTCTCCTGTGGACGAGCTGTGGAACACAAACCAAATGCCGGCATCCTGGAAAAAAGATGGAGGCGGAGACAAATACTGTGACAAGACGAATGGTTTTTGTCGCTGGTGCAGAGATTTTCATTGTCTGGGTTCATTCACCCATTATCCATATCTCGAGGAGGAGGGTGCAAATACTAAAACATCACATTACACCCATAGAAAGCACACTCCAGGTGTGGGAGTCCCTATAAACTCATAAAAGTTTGTGGCTCGTCAGATAGAGTCAGACAACCTAAATACCTCAAGGATACCCCCACAAACATAAGTATTATAAGCACCCTCTCCACCCAGCAGGCCTCCACATTGTTTATGCTGAACTAAAAAGGAGACTTGCATGAGCTGCTTGTCATCTGCTTTCTCATATTCATGTTATTGCGCTTGTCTGCCAGACACTAAAGGCTCTTAAATCCCATTTTATTGATGGATCACTTTGTTATGAGCATGGAAATCTTTAATTTTTACTTGGTAAAGTTCAAGCACGCATAGGGCAGGGGGGCTTCCCAACAGTTCATAAATTGATAAGTCAGTCATCCAGTTTTTATTAATCTTTTGTAAGAGTTATGTGAAGCTGTTTTTCTTATAACTCTTGTTATTACCTGAGAACCAGCAGCTGCATTACCGATGAGGTTGTTGTTGGGGTTGGCGATCCAGAATGTTGAAACCGCCCTGGAACACACCCCACAAAGAACACACACACAGAACACACACACACACACAAAGCTGATATTAAAAGGGCAGCACTATGATGAGATGTGAGACTATGAGTATGAATTCAACTCGCTTCCAAAATTCTCCAGTGAGCCACACAATTTAGCATGAACCCTTGAGAGGAACTGATCTACCACACACACAAACATACACACAAGTGCTGGAAAGAGACACTGCTGCTCACAGGGACTCTCCTCTAATTCCTGCAATGACATAAAAACATCCACTCCGGAGGAGAGCTTGTTACTGCTTGGATAAACGTTATCTCTCACACAAACCATAACCAACTACAGTATCTCTTTCACATGGACACGACCTCTCTCAAAAGAGAGTCTACACTATCTCTTCCCACAGCGCCTTCCCCAGCCAACACATACTCATGATAAATGGCGTGAATCATTGGATAAATGGTCAGTGTTGTCCGTTCCCCCCCAATGAATACAAAGACACTTTAAAAGTAAGGATGTTGGCTCATTTGCAGCTCTGGGAGCTTGGCAAGTGTCTCTGCTATTATCTGTCACTACAATTATCTTCAGACTCATGACTAACAAGACCTCAGTCTCTCATTGCAGCTGCTGCTGGTAGCTGTGGGTGGATAGGCGACAATTCTCAATGTGAGACCATACCAAGATGTGCTTTTTTTCCCCTTGTAGAATCTATGAGGTAGGATTTCCGTGTGATTCACTAAGTATTTCTACAAGTCATTTCAAAGCTATGTGAATGCTTTGTGGTGGATTTTAATGATTAGAACTGATGGGCGTGGACAAATGACAGAGCTATAGAGTTTCATTCAGTCCTAATCCGGAATTCATGGTGGTTATTGTCTCAGCTATGCGAGTGCAGCCTGAGGGCCCATCCTGCCCTGTATCAGCAGTATCACTGCTAAAAAGTCTTACTTGCACTCTGTGCTGGGTGAGGGTGTGTAGCCCTTGTAGACATTGTCCTTGATGCTGAGGCAGAGCGTCTCATTGCGGTCGGTTGGCAGTTGAGTCCCAGGTCGAGTCAGCAGGCCAAGGTTGTGGTAAAAAGTGTTCCGCTGCTCAATGCCATCCTCAAGGAAGAAGCAATGACCCAGGGTGTCATAGCCAACGCTGTTTTTTACCTGGCGCACAAGAAAAGGGGAGTTCGTTTGGCAAAGGTAGGTGTGGGTTCTATGGCTGTATTTAGCAGAAGATCACATTTCTAGTAAACTTTTTCTTGGACAGTTGTAGAAATATGCAGAAAATTCTTCTGAGCGGGAGCGCTAAAGCAACCCGTGTTTGTCCATCTTGGAATAATCAACAGTCCACAGCATTTTCCAACTACAAGAGGTGGCTGCCTCCATGCACACTGCAAATTCCTAAAAAGATTTCTAAACAGTTGTACTTTTTTAATGACATCCAGAAAGAGGAATTGAAGGCATCTTTTAAGAATACACAATACAAGAATATTAACAAGGACATCTGTTTGTTGTGTGTGTGTGTGTGTGTGTGTGTGTGGGGGGGGGTTTGGCAATATTAAAAAATGTTGGTAAATTTGAGCTACTTTATGCTTTCAATACTATGGCCTCAAGGAGAACAATGGACCCAGTGCCCGTCCTGTCGTAGAAAACCTTTCTTTAAGCAAGTGATTATTGGGGGTGAAAAAAAGCCTTTTTCCAAACACATACCATGAGATGGACTTCTGATGAGGGTTTTTAATGCGAGAGATAAAAAATCAAAGGAAGAAACAAGCCATTACAGTACTAAAATGAAGCAGGATGCAAGGGATGAGCATTATGATATTGTAGTCATTAGTGCATACTTGGTTACACCCTCCTCCACCCCCCACTCCCACTTCCATACAATCAGCCTTACTCATCACACTTCACTCACCAGCAGACCATTGGTAGAGTGAATGGTGACACATCGGGAGAAAGAGTGGTGTATGGAGAGACCGTCCACATACGTAGGCTCCCAGTAGCCTCCTTTCTGGTCGACATCCCCACACATGTGGAAGTGGAGTGGATAGTGGCCTTTCTTGTCCTGCTGGCCCATGTTCTTCAGCTCGACGTGGGATAGATGCACCGATGAGAAGTTACCAAAGATCTGGCATGTGGGAGAGAGGAAATTAAGAAAGTTTAAATAAGTAATGCACATGGATTTTTACCAATATGTGGTCATTTCAATTTCTTTTGGCTGATAGAAAGACATACGTTTTCTATCCTACTTTTCAGAAAGTGACATTAGTTATGATGTATATTGTCACCTTATATACTGTACAACAGAATATTATTCTTCAACGATACTGATGAAGTTTTTATGCTGATAATTCAAAAAAACAATGTTGCACCATTAAATACACTACCGGACATATTTCATTTGAAAACTGTGAACCCACGCAGAATCAAAGATTTAGGCTGACAGTATGATTTCTCCTGCTTGTCTATCACTGGGAAATTAATGGCAACATGTTGTGGTGACTCAAACTGCACCAAAAGCACAAATGTCTCTCCTGACTTACGAGTGATGCAAGTCCAAGTAAAACGTATAAAAGAAAAAGAAAAAACACGGTGAGATGTGCCCCGGTGAAACACAAATGGAGCAATTGAAGTTAAAAAGCGCACATCAACAAATAATTAAAGACAAATCCCCTGTACAGTTCTCTCCAGGAGGTCTTTTTTGTGGACAGGGTATTATCCACAAGGTCTGCTTCTTGTTACAGGGGGAATTGGCAAATCCTCCCGGCAAACTGTAACTCGCCCACATGCACACACTGTACATACCAAACAGCTCATTCTCTTGTTTCTTTTTTTGCACATATGTATACAAATGATGTCTAAGCTCTCTGGTCAGCATACATTTCCATTAAAAACACACAATGTATGGGCACATGCCTCCATTCATGCATACAAATGCGGCATACATATGGGGCGCTGCTTTATATCCATGTCCAGATGTGAGTGTGACAGAAAGATTGAGGGCAATACAGAATTCTTGTGCAACACTGGTGAGTTTTTCATGCAAAGGCAAAGAAACAGTTAACATGAGAGGATGAAAAAAAAAAAGAGGGTTTCTTTTATCAAGCACTAAGGGGGGTCGGTTACACAGCGTCGAAGGAATGTTATTGTGTATCTGCCACCAAAGGACGCTCGTTAACCAAATTACAGTGAACTCATTGGCTATCGAGAGACCCAGGTGGGGAGATGTGACGCTCTGGTCATTGTGGAGTTCCACCAGAGCCACAAAAATGAAGCAAAGAGCAGAAAAACTGAGAAAGGATACAGCAGTGGCAGCTCCGAGAGAGAGACCTGGAAACATGAATACTGCCTCTCATTTAGAATATAAATATAGAAAGCACTCTGCAGTATGGAAAGTGTCACTCAGATTACTGCAGACACAGTGACCTTAGTGGGGAGCACAACAGACAAAGGGCACAGTCTACGCGAGGGGGCCCGCACTCTGACACGCACCTTGATGTGGCCTCCGAAGGTGTCGTGGCTGTAGAACTGGCAGCCGATGTTCCCGTAGCAGGAGTTTTCCATCTCTCCGTAGATGAGAATGTTTCGAGAGAGCAGAGCCACCTCTGCACGCATGTCGACCCCATCGATGATCTCCCCGATGTGGTTGTACAGAGGCCTCCCTGGATGGCACAGATGGGGAAGATTCTGCGTTATTTCCTGCTTCCTTCTTCGTACATTTGAAAATGTCTAAACAATGTAGCCTCAACCCATAACATAGATACACATTTGCCATAAAAAGCAGCTTATTCGGACATTGCCACAAAAAAGACTCGCACATCTGAGACTGCTCTACTTCAGATGTCAGCCCCTGTAAGCGTGCCAAGCAGCACTCACTTGAGCACTTAACTGCCCACACCTCAAAAGCAAAAAACCAAAATGACGGACACATAAAATAGAAGGTAATCAAACACATATGAAACACTAAATAATCAGCTTTCCGATGATGGACAAAGTACCCTCGCCTGCGGGGCGCAACTGCCGACGTTAATGTACAGCAGAGCTCCAGCTGCTCAACTACACACATGCACACACAGTCTTCAGGAAGGGAGTTGGCCTTTGTTGACAATAGAGTCATGAGCTCGGGAAACACTTTCTGATGGAGAGGAGAGATAGTCAGAGAGTGACATCAAGGGAGAAAAAAAGTAGCAGCATCTTATATAAATGTATAGAAATCCCACGAGCGCTGTGTGTGGTTATTAGAAGATGAGGTTGCAATGAAAACATAAGCTGTCAAACTCTTCCAGGCCTTTTCATATCATCTTGCATCACCCCGGCAGCTGAACAGGAAATTAGATCTCGCCGGACCTCGGAATTAGTAGCACTGCTGTTCGTCTTATCGCATTAACTGAGACAAGAGAAAAAAAAGGCATTAGCCTTTAGGGGGGATATCTGCTGCCATTACACCCACCGTCAGCCATCAGATTAGCTTTCAAACAACAATAATTATTGTTCAGTGTTTCTCCTCCTGTTTTTTTTTGTTTTTTTTTACATCCTGCAGATGCTGCATAATGCTACAGTGGAACAGTGTGGGTCAGACTACAAGACAAACATGTGACAGCAGTGGACAGAAGAGGTCAAAAACACACAGATGAAGAGAGAGTTAGATAACGCCCCAAGAGAGTAAGAGAGCAAACATCCCCGCCCTCACCTCCTTTCTCTCACCTTGTATTCTGACTTGCTGGCTGGTGCAGTGAGGACAGTCGAGCAGTGTGAACTCCTCCGCTTGGTGCATGGAGTAATCCGTGCTGGCAATGACAATTTGATCCCCGGGGTGCCAGGTCTGCTGCACCTTGTCCTGCAAGTTCAGCACCACCTGGTCTACAGCATCCACCTGGAAGCCGGAGATGGGAAATCCTGGGAGACCACAGTATCAATCAATCAAAAAAAGGGAATTAGGTCAAATCAAAGCTTCTATTGTTTAAATTGACTGGACTAAAAATATTCAATTTAATGACAGAGATGATTTTTCACGTTCGTTCTTGGAGTTCTGACAACACAACATTTTGAAGGAACGCATTCCCTCAAGGGGTATTTTTTCACACCCACAATGACAAAGTTGTGCCAAATTATTACACTGGTGTTCTGAATGTCAGTGTGCGTCTTCTCTCCCACATCCCCTCACTGCCTCCTCAGAGATGCTGACACATGAAGACAAATGTACTAAAGGTTTAGAAAGACAGGCAGACAGAAGAAAGACACAGATGGCAGAAAGTCTGTGTTAGATCTTACGCAGAGAGCAGCAAATCTCCTGACAAGTATCGGGAGATGTTGTGGATTTGCTTCTTGATAGCGAGCTTCGGATCACCTGCTGCTCTGAGCTTCAAGCCGTGCATCAAACGTTCTCAGTGGGTAAATAAAAGTTTGTGCAGCAGTGTGTTGGAAATGTATTTCTTTCTATGAGCAGCTGATCCGTCCCTCATACAAAATCCATGAAAAAAGTTCAACATCTGTCTCATGCAGTCATTTATGCTGTACAGATGTGGGCAGACCCAGCTGGAGCTTTTATGCAACAAAGCATCCTTAGAGCATTGAAGCACCCTGTCTGCTCCACAGTGAGTCACTCTTCAAATTTGCTTAACAAAGAGCCAGCATGTGTCGTCCCGATAAATAAAGGAAGCTGCTCAAAGCTTGTGCTGGTGTATGCGTGTGTGTTTTAACTATATACCACACAGACACATACACACTTCCATGTGCTCAAAAACCTGGTGTTTGTCATAACGACATGGCCACAAAAACCCAGGCATAAGAATGTCTTTCATGTTCCGATGATTGATTTGTCGAGCTGCTGGCTTGTGGAAAACCTCATTTCTCACCTCGTCACCTTCTGCAGAACTTCACTGCAGAGCTCAAGACTCAATTTTACTGCCATGCGTCACACAGGAGCTGAACAAACAAAGTCAAACCGAGGAGCAAATCTTCACTGTCTCTCACCGTTCTTCCACTCGCTGTAGGCGGTGACTGAGAATCCCACTCCGTTTACGGTGGTGAAATTTCGCCTTGCCACGGCTCTCCCTCCAGTGTCATGGTTTTCGTGTTCTCGGACGCTCTCCGAGCACGAAGCGTTTCCACCGTCGATCACGGAGACCAAAGCCCACGCCTGTCTGGAGAGAGCAGAGAGGTCACACTGATTTCACATGTCCATGTTAGGCAGAATTGAAATGACGTTTCAGGCTTGCATGGAAACTCAGAATTACATCACTCTTTCTTCTTTTATGTGCTGCTCAGTTATGACCACACACAATTATACTGCACATGAAGCTCACAATATGAAATGAAATTCACAATAATCTGTGGATATAATCTTACAGGTTCGAGTGTTGGTGATACACAACCAACACTATCTCAGAAATTATGGAAGATCGTAGTGAATGTCTCTGTATAAAATGCTGACAATAAAAATATCCTCACAATCATATCAGATGTGTGGGTGTAGGCTAAATTGCATGTTTTATATCTATATACATTTACATACATTTATATTTATATTCTCAATGAAATACATATATATATTACATTTCACTTTGTTGAATCCTTGCAGGGTGTATAACAAGTGACTGGTTGAAGATGTTAATCAAACATATCCAAGACTCTTTCATATATAAAAGGTGGCCCTGAGCCTCAGAGCAAAGCGTGGAAAAAAACAAAAAGACATTTCCAAGCAGAAAACTGAAGAATAAAGATCATAAAAGTCTGCAGATTATTAAAGTAAAAACAGGGGAGTTGACAAGGCTCTAAGGAAGGATGGGATGGGCGTACAGTCCACATTTTAAAACATCATTCAAATCCAGGTTTTTTTATTTGGTTTCCTGTCTTCCTTCATCATTCAGTTGTGCAGCATCTCACGAGCAAAGAATGTCTTGAAAACTATATTTTTAAATGAGAATCTAAATAAGGAGGAGGAGGCTGAAATCATCTTTTAGTGGAAAGGAGTGTTTGAGGGCGTGTGTGGCCATGGGGATTTAGCGTGGGCTCAAGGGCGTGTGGGCTAAAACAAGATACTGTGCTGGAACTGGCAAGACTTTTTACGATTTTGAATTAGACAAGCCACTCCAAACTAGTTCACGAAGATAATTTAAGACTATTGTTTTTGTGCAAAAGAGTCATGGACACAAACTGCACCTGAAGAATATGACATTCTTGGCACGTCTTGACCATAACGATCCCTGAGCCTTGATCTCCGCACAAGGCAGTTGTTTCCACTGAGGAATTACTTGGCTCATTCAGCATACAGTGTCAGCAGAGTCAGGGCCAATTTCCCCAAACTCGCTCTCACACTTCAATATGCGGCTCCATTTTTATCAGGCACAGTGATGGATGTGCGTTGAGGGCAGCTCCTACGGCACACTTGAAGGCGGTAAAAAAGCAATAAAATGCTACCTCTTCCCTTTGAAGAATTGTCTTGGGGCTAATTCAGCCGAGGGGAAAACAAACAACTGAAGTTATGATGGCTTCAGATTTTCTCCATCATCCACAATAAAAACAACTCCCGCTGGTGTAATCACAGCCTGAACACATCCTCTTGAAGATGAAAGAGTGGACGGGGGTCTTTGTCAACCGCCACTCGTACTCACAAACAGGATCCACCTGGGGATCCACTCTGTGCCGTCATTACAGCCCCAGTGTGTGGATGTTTGTGGAAGAAAACACAAAAACATCAAGGAAGAAGTTTCCTGTCTGTCTCACGCTCTATAAATCAGATGTCATGAGCCATTAGAGAGTGAAAGTGCTTTTTCCTTAAACTCTAGCCCAGAGTTGATGCTTCTCAACCCTTTAACAACCTCATTGTCTGACTGTAAACCATCAAATGAGCCAGAAGTGGATTCACTGCTGACCGGAATAAGCGAGTGAGTGATCTCCCATGAGAAGATATCCTGCCTGTTTACTCCTGTTTATTCTAACGTCAGCACAAGTTTAGAGGTCAAAGGGGTTAAAGCGCTTTGTGAAACACACCCTAGGGAGAACCAAGGTGTAAAGGTCTGACGCACGATCAGAAAATGCGTTGGACGAAACAAGCACAATTGGGTTTTCCTTCAATGTTCCAAGGTCGTTTCCATCCCCGGCTGTGTTTTCACAAACAAGCCTCCTCGCTTCATTTGATTGTCAAGGTAACGCATTTCCACCGCTCAGCCCCGTTCCAAACCACTCAGCCTAACGCCTGGTGACTTTAATGAGACCTTAAACGGCATGCTGTCTAATAAATTTCGGCTATGTGTTTCCTCCTGCCGCAGGAAAATTCACAGAAAGCTAAGATACAAATCCTCACTCCAATAAACGGTGAAAGGATTAGAAGTGCCTGCACGGCATTGCCTAATTGGTCCGCACACACATGGTTCCGAACATAAACAGAGCTGCACCATCTGATCCGTCTAAACCACTGTGCTATGGATTCGGGCTGATTTGTCTGAGGACCTCTGTGCTGCCTTGGCGCCTGCCTCCAGAGGGGAAACATGACACTGGAGAATCTGGCGTGGCACTTGGCTTTGGGGCAAACGGAGCACCGAACCGAGCCAGGCTACAAATAAGTGAGTGAAATGCTACACTTAGACTTTCCACTTAAAAAAAAAAGAAAACGCACAGTTACGCACGTGTTTGAGTGACAGTTACAGACGATTGAATTTCACATAATATAACTGAATTCAAAATTTTTCCTTCCGTATACAAAAAGTGTAATCCTTCACAGGCGTTGATACATCCAAAGTCAAAATTCACTCTGGGCTTTAAAATCTCCTGAATAGCCACATTTTTGCACAAATCCTGGAAACTGACCAAGCGTAACCCTGTTATCCTGTGCACGTTTCCTTTCCTGGCATAACGCACATCCAGGGGGAAACAGGAAGAGCAATACCAAGAAATGATTCTAGGGAGAATCCCAGCTGAAAAGGCATAAAAGGACATTTTACCACCTTATACAGGACTGGACCTGGGAGGGAGTAATGTTTGTGAGTGCAGGTATGGAGATGTCAAAGGCGAGGACTGGTGTGGGGGAATTGGGGGGCAGTATTTGTGGTTAAACAAAAACACATTAGCCTTCTCTTATCGGTCCCTGGAGACCACGGGTAAACAAAACACTCCCAAACACTCTCAGCAGACAAAACACCATGGAAAACCGATACAAAACTCTGAGAGCTGGCAACACACTGCTGAGGGACAAAGAGTGGTTTTCAACACATATGCACGCACGCAATTACTACACACTGGGTATTTGTGTTAACCTTGATTACCAAGCACAAAGAAAAACCTGTTATACCAATATTGGCTTTATGACGAA
>CAESWR010000341.1:540095-550101 GCA_903171835.1 Mullus surmuletus
TCTTGAATGCCCGCCTCAAGACCAAAAATATTCTCATCCCAATGCAGCCAGTGAGTATGACTAATAGATATTTCAGGATATCCTGAGCATATGTACAGGCATTTTTCACATTAGTGTGCCATCTGCACTACAGTGGGGGAGCCTTCACTGAGACCTTGTATTAGGCTTTGCTCTTTTGGATCGATTCCCTACTATTACTGAGCAATAGGTGCCCCGAAGAACCTTTTACAAAGCATATGAGGCTGAATGTGAAGGTGGGAAGGGAGGAGAAGAAGTGTATGATTGGCAGCAAACATCATTCGGCTTTGTCCAGGCAGACAGGTGAGCGACTGGCTGCTCCACCCAGAAACAAACAGAAGCCTTTGTCCCTTTGGCTCAAACACTCCTGATGTTTCAAAAACAGAAAACTGAACATGATGGGCTCTCTGATGCTCTCTACATCGAGTGATACTTCCCGAGAGGAAATACGTTTCTATTTGGATCAATATGGCTGTTGACCAGGAAGTGAATCGCACCTGTTTGTTTTTGTTGGTGGGTAGAGCGTATAGGCCTCAGTCTGAGAGCTCATTGGAAATCAGTTGCTAGGCTACCTCTCAATATTAGACTCGCAGGGTTGACTGCTGGCCCGCCTCCATCTCAGAGGGCAAAGAAAATGATACTGTGGTATTTATTCTGTGGAGGAAGGCACACACACATATGACACATGCTCCTGTTGGTAGTACGTAGTAAGATTAAAAAAAAGGAAAAAAAAAGGTTGCGTTTGAACCAGCTGACTCACACAATAACTGAATCATCAACCACTCCCTGTTTAGGTGAAAGCAACGTCTCCTCTGTCGTGACTGAACAAAAGGACACAGTAGGAGTTGGTGTTGATGTGTTGTTGTGTTGGTGTGTGTGTTTGTGTGTGTGGCGGGGTTACAATGTTGACAGGTGGCTGCCTACCTCTGTCACACGAAGTAAAACGAAAGCAGCCGACACAAGAAAAAAGCGCGTTTGCTGACTGCTGACACAAAAAAAGAGCCACAACAGAAAAGGAAGAATCTGGTGTATTTGAACTGTCGAGTGATCACAAGAGGGGAAAAGAACGAAACAAAAACGGGAAGATGCAGACAGGCCAAAACACGAGGTCGACTCTCTGTCAGGCTCTGCGTCTGATCCAACACAAGGGACGCGCACGAGGGATGGAGGTCCTCTAATGTAGTCAAAGCAAAGGCCTTTTGATCTGGTAAAGCAGCCACAATTCATGTTAGGCAGGGTCAAAGGGTTGCTTCATCATTCAGTCAATTTCAAATTTGGCACAGCCATCAGACATCAGAGTCAAAAAGTCAAGCAGAATATGAAAATATGATACGAGCAGCCTTCTTCTTCTTTTTTTTTTTCCATCCAAGCTTTGCGGCTTCAGATTTAAAAGATCAACTACATAAAAGTCTTTGGAAGAGTTTGGAGAGTTTGGAAGGAAAAACTATCCATGTGGAGTTTTCATTTAATGAATCCCTTTAAACATGTCATTTTGTGACCGTTAACGAGCTGCAAGCGCCATCATTTTTTCTCTTAGAATCAGCCATTAATGGTTGATGAAAGCTCTGTAAAAACACAGCTTTCATTCTCTTCTTTTTGTCTCTTTTCAGAAGAAAATAGAGGTCATTTTAAGCTACAATTAGGAACTTTTTTCTGCTCGTGGTCAGTTGTCCTCTACATTTAACGTATAATGTTGTCCTCTAGGCATTTTTCCAAAATACAGATGTTTGGGTTTCAGCTCCATGTTTCTGTTTGACAGTGATGAGATTGAACTTAAATCCTATAAAGATGCGTTACCTCGATATCTCATGACCCTCTGAACAGAGGCCACCATTGTCCTGACACTTATTGCTTTATAGTGACTTGACATAAGCATTTTGCAGACTGACAGGATAATTGGGCATACACGTAAGCAGTGCATCTTTACACAGCCAGAAGGATTTCAGCGCAACAACTCTCAAGGTACTGTCAGTAGTAGAACAGTCTTAAATTATTTCCTAATTCCTGGAGGCAATGTCTACCAAGATCATTCAAAAAGTCCAATGTGACGAATCTGCGAACCTCCAGGCGTCATCAACGCAAACAAAGGCAAAGAGAGAGAGTTTACGAGTTCCAGCCTGTATTTGTGAGAGAAGACTTTGCCTATGCAAATACACTACTGCCAATGTGGAATTGGACCATGAGGCGATGCAGAGTTATGCAAGACCTAATGCAGGACACGGAGTGTACGTCGCACAGGAATCGATGTTCTACATATAGAAGCAGATGTCTGTGCTTCCCTTACCCACTCGAATAACTTTCCAAGAGGAATCTGAACATGTCTTGCAGTGTGACATGCAAGTTAATTAGAATTTCTGGCTTAGCTTGTTTTTGCAAATCTGAACCACACAATCTCTTCACCTGAGTTGTACAACCCAGCAACCACAAACCAGTGCGATTTGGAATTTATGTCAAGAGCTGTCATCTGCTACTCCACACAAATCACTGAGTGTAATTTCATTAGGTGGATGTTCCTCTGCTGAAATTAAATGCAATGACAAATTTTCCATGCTGGTAGTCACGACTATGTGGGAGCAGGAGATTACCAAAAAAAAAAAAAGTAGGCTGGAAACGCGGAGTGAAATGACAAAGTGAGACAGCAGACCGGATGAAGGAGTCCGACAAAGTGGTGTGCTGACGTGGATAGAGTGAAAAACTGAAAAACATAATTCTTTGGACAGTTGTCCTTTCGCTTTCAACATCGGAGCTGATCTGCTTGGCAATAAAGTTGTAATGTGACACGCAGAGGGGTTTAGAGAGCAGAGAGTGTGAGGGATTACACACACAAACACTTCTGGCCACAAGAAAAGCAGGTTCTCCGTCACTGCGATGGCCTGTTGGCTGGCTGTGCTCGGGACATTTATGATCAAGAGATTCCCGTTTGACTTGCCAGGTTCCTTCTTGTACGAGGCAGCTTTGTCCGTTGCATAATCTGGTGTACAACAGACGCAGAAACACAAACTCCTTTTTTTCATCAGTTTCCCCCCACACACACATCAGCACTGTTGATTCTCCGCAGCGCCATCATGTTTCATTTAAGTCGATGCACTCGCAGCCACAGGAGGAGCACTCCGCACTACAAATCCCCTCCGATGTATTCACACAGCTCGTCCCTCCCAGCCTAGTTTTGAGCGGTGCTCAGCTGATGCGCTCCCTCTCCTCGCCCGGTCCTTTGTTTGTCTTCCAGCAGGAAGTATACGAAAACAATCAGGCCTGCTGCATGAACTTTTGCTTCTCTCTCATCCGCGTAAACAGAAAGGCATGAAAAATCCCCCCGCCCCCCGTTCCACAAATACAAACAAGCATCCACTGAGTTCTAACTATCCATCTTCTCCATTATTCTGAATCATTAAAAAAAAAGTGGTAACTGTCCTAATGTGCCTTGATGAAGAAAAGCAACCAGCTACATGAATGACCAAATAAATAAAAACGCAGATCATCAATGCATTGTGAAATGTATCGATATGCAGCCTGTCGGCGGGCCGCTGAGGGAAGCGGTGCAGCAGAGCACCCACTCACACCTACATACTTCTAGCCAGCATAATCCTGGAAAACCCACACTCCTTGTTATCGCCCACAGGAAAAAACGTATCCCTGCTCAACTACAGCTCCTCATCATCTCTACCCATGATTTTATCACGTCCACCCTCATCAACCCCTCTTCGTCCTCCTCTTCCTCCTCCTCCACTCATCCGGAGAATCTGCACGTCCCTTTTGCATTTGCGCTCTTGGTCTCTTGGTGTGACGCTGGTTTCGCAGCGTTACGTCACCCGCCCATTCTGACTGTCAAATCAGGTCAGCTCTGTCTGCATATTTCCTCGGCCCGCCCAGGTTAAATGTAACGCCATGGCGATGTTCGTGCATTAAAAAGAAACTCAACTCGCAATGCAAAAGTTGTCATCACAGCCACAATTACTATCAATCTTTTTTTACTTTTCACTTGTGGCTACCTGCAGAGAATTTTTCCTCGTTTTGCAATTAACCTCTTTGTTATGTTATTTCCTGTTGCCATGGTGCGCCAGGCCTTGACGCAGATGATTGCATGCAAATTCTCGCAATATTACCGGAATTTTATTACTCTTGGTGTTGCACAAAGCCATAAAGGTTGGTTCCTTCACATTGACGAGATACACCCTCCGCTCTTTGCATATGCCAGATTTGTGTCCTTATGTCTTGGCCGATACGGATATTGATCCAATACAATATCAGCACGAATCATACATACTTTAATGACATATTCTGAAGTATGGAATGTTAGAAAAGGCTTGATCAAGTGATATTACTCAAACAGAGAACAATAGTCAGCAACAGTAGCTATGAGAAAAACTGACCCACTTATGATCAACCAATGGGTTACATATATTTTAACCTTAAACATAAAATATTCTCTTAGAAGTGCTTGAGCAGAGTCTGGAATGGACTGCTTGTATCGGAGTGCTTATATTGGACATTTTAGTTGCAGGCCGATATAATCAGATTTTTTTTGCTGATATTGGACCGAAATCAATATCAATATCGGATGGGGACACTCCTAATGAATTTATCACCTTTGATTGATCAGGTAATCACATCTCTCCTTACCGTGACCGCAGTGCGTGCCAGGCGGCGTCAACATCAGCGTACAGGTTCTTCTCAGACGGTTTGCCGGAACTGGCCCCGTAACCAGAGTAGTCGTAAGAGAACACATTGCAGTTGATCCGCGAGCCCAGGCCGATGTAGAAGCTGCTCATCTGGCCCAAGTCCACCGCGTTGCCATGGGAGAACAAGAGCGTGTAGCGGGCGCTGGGCGAGCAGCGCACGAACATGCAGGCAATCCGGTTCCCCCTGGAGGTGCGCGTCTGGAAGCACTCGATGGCGTCCTTCTCGCGGGCCGAGTACTGCCAGTCGGCGCGCTCGGTGAGGTGCAGCGTCCACCGGCTGCCGCTGTCGTCGCTCATGATGCTGTAGGTGGGCTCCGGCGGCAGGAAGGCCAGCTTCGACGCGATCCTGCTGGGCCACGGCGGACAGCAGAAGAGGCAGCACAGCTCACGGATGGATAAGTTGTTCATCTTTGAGAGGCGCTGCGACAAGAGAATGAAGACAGTTGAAGTGCAGAATGATAGTGGAATCCTTTTTAAGCCTGCCACGCAAATGACAGATACCGTTGTGCATCCTCAGCGCAAATCGGCTTTGAGAGCAGCTATCCTCAAACAGCATCTGGCCTCTCTCAAAAAATGTGAACCTAATATTTTCCACAGCATCCCCTGCAGATCGATCACAAGGGAAACACAAGAGCGGATTCACACCACAGCTCTCTTGAATGACGTCCTCTCGAGACACACAAATACACGCTTGTCTTTGTTGAAGCAGGAAGTTTTTGCGAATGGGGACTTTTTTTTTTCATTTATCCTCCACTATTTCCCCTCCTCCATTGGCTCTTTATACCAAGACGGAAGATTGCAATGAGTGTTTCTCACCGTCTGCCTCAAGGCTCCACAAGCACTCAGACAGTATTGACTTTAAAAAGGTTGCGCGCCCTTTCATCCTCCACCTGGATCCCCACCCAAGGCTCCCTTTTAGATGGTTCAGATGTTTCGCCACCGTTGGCGTCAGCTGTCAACACAACCGCGGTGAGGTGACATTAAATCCATGCAGGTCAAGATGACAAAACGCCCTCCGGGAATGGCCAGCGCGATTCTCAAGTCGGTGTCATATGTTTTTTTTGAGGGATACCTTTGTAACTGGAATCTGCCTTACTCTGCATGCCGTTTTTGAATGGGGAGAAATGCATCATTATGTCATGGCAATGTGATGTGGATTGGATTTCCCCATGCAGGCGAGAGACGTGTACGACAGCCGTGATTAATAACCCTCGCGGCAAAGTGAATGGGTTTACATTACCTTTGCCGCATTTTCCTCCTGCCTCTATGGCGCTTACAAACTCTTTGAAATCAGCAAGTTTTTAAATCCCATAACGCATAATTCCAGCGCCGTCTGAAGGCCCCCCTGCTCGGACGGGCAGGCGAGGGTTAATGTTAGGAGTCCTGAAGAATTTGCAAATCTCTCTCTGCAGCACGCGTCTGCAGCTTTGCCAGAATGCATTTGGCCAGTGTAATTCTTATCCTTCTCGAGCTTTTCGGGTGGCGAAATGCATCCCGGCTGCCCGGACCACCGCAGTGGGGACAGTGCGTTTCTGCTGCGGTGCTCAAATTGAGGTCTCAGACTATACAGCCTTCTTCCACTTCATTTACCACATGCCTGCTGGCCAGTGCTGGGCCGACGATCATGTGAGGGTTGTTGGGTTTTTTTTTTTCTTCTTTCTTATTAAGAACACTGACTGAAGTCCTGCAAGACTGATGGATTCTCCAATCTTCTCCATAAAACTGGCAACTCCACATGGTTTCTACAAAGCTCTTTGGTGCCCTGAGCAGATTTACAGATGTTTCCATTCTTTCCCTGTGAGGAATGGTCAAATCCTTGAAAATGTCAACTTCCCAGATTAGTCCTCTGTAACAAATTTGGAATAGATTTCTATAAAACGGATGATTCAGTGACTCACATTATGTACAAGAATTTTATTTTTTTGGAATCAGCCACATCTTAAGAACGCAGTTAATTCAATTTCTGTTTAATTACCTGTTTGTTCGTTTTTGTCGTCATTTGTCTTGGGTTGTAAAGCTCTTGCACACAAGTGAAAAAAAGATGACAATGACCACAATCCAACCCAACATGTTTGTGACATGATTACATGAACATCACGTGATTGTCGCCTAGCAACAGGCTCCAAGATGATGAGGTTACGTGAGGTCGATTTGCCGTCATGAAAGGGAAGTTTCATAAATTCTGCCACTTAATGATTACATACAGTGATGTCTTTCGATCATCTGTCTTCTAAATCTTTTACAGTTACAGCTTCTAAATGGCTAAATGATAGAACCTTACACGACCTCAGGAGGATGTAAGAGGATTTTCTTTTGTATTGTAGTGATGTCACGTCGTCATATCAATTGCATTTGCATACCAGCAGCATTGAAAATGTCTACGGATTCTTTTCCATAATGTGTCTCCTTCGATGCCAAGAATTCTTCACACCGACAATATTCACAGTGAATTAAAAATGATGCTCCTGAACCTGTTTGGAGAACATCGTCTGTAAATGCTCTTCACACATCGACACCCATTGAGAGGGTAGTTGTTAGTGCTGGTTTGAGGTGTTGGTGCCCCAGTTACCTGTTAGTGGCAGGTCACAGAGGGGGAAGTGAATTGCCAAATGAGGATGAGAGTCGATGTAAATATAGATGACATTAGTTGCCATTTTATAATTTGAGCCTGTAAAATAGATGTTTTTATGGGCTAATGTTCCAAAGATGGGCATGGGGTATTGATTACACATTTTCCTCACAGTACGCAACAACGACCCAGTTCACATTCTATTGACATTCTGCTCAATAATCAAGAATAATGTGCTATAAAGCAGATGTTGTGGGGGGGAGGGGCTCTTTCTCAGACACACTGCAGATAGATGTTAAACTACACAGGTTGAGGCTATGAAAAAATAAGTATGCGTTTCTCCATGTGAACTTTAAAGGGCCTTAGTTGCTGTATTAATGATGATGATGGGAGTTTGCTGCTGCTGCTGCTGCTCCCCCCCCCCCCAAATAGTCCCTCACCTCCCCGCCATGGACTGAATGCAGCCCTGCCTCACTTTCCTCTAAAATGGTGGTGGAAGGAGCACAGAAATCCAGCCGAATTACACTTGATTTTTCAAACCGGTTCTGCTGAGGTCCTCGTATCCAGTGTCTAGACACAGTTTGCTGCCAATTGCAATGGGCCAATTAGAGAGGAACACCGGACATGAGTGTGTGTGTGTGTGTGTGTGTGTTATTTTGGTGGAAAGGTCGGTCAGGAGCATTACCTGGTTTGTTGTCTTTCTATTTTGAGGAGTGAGTGTGTGTGTGTGTGTGTGTGTGTGTGTGTGTGTGTGTGTGTGTGTTATTTTGGTGGAAAGGTCGGTCAGGAGCATTACCTGGACAGTGGCTGGACGTTTGTTGTCTTTCTATTTTGAGGAGTGTGTGTGTGTGTGTGTGTGTGTGTGTGTGTGTGTGTGTGCCAGCCTCGCCGTGCTCAGGTGTAAGTCCTCGCACCTTCTGAGGGACAAGGTTATCCCCGGACAGATTATCTCTCCTCGGTTCCGGCTCCCTCGGCGCCTCGGCGGTGATGAAGATCCCCCCTGGGCGGCACAGCTGTAAGTCACTCCCGGCAAAGCGCTTCGTCCTCCGGCTCCCAAACAGCGCTCTCTGTTTCCTCCGCTCGGCTCTCCGAACATATGGCCCTGAATAATAACGAGCTCTCTTCATGCACAAGCGTGCAAGGCGGAACAGCTCGAAAGCGACATGGATAAGATCAAGGAAAAAAAAACGTTGAAAATAAAGTGAATCTTATCTGAGGTCGGCGGGTGGTGGTTGTTTTTGCCCGGCAGTGTGTGGCGGTGTCACTAGTCTCCGGAACATCACCGCTTTCGCTGTGTGAATATCACTCTGCTTGTTATCTTGGCTTCAGGCTCGAGATAGGCGGTGATTGACAGCTCCGACGACCAATGGCGGCACGGTTTCCAGAGCGAGCCCACCAATCGCACGGGCTGTGGTGCTTTTGGAAGGGCGGGTCCCGTTGGCACTACAGCGGCGAGCTCGCGTTTGGATTGACGTTCAAAGGGGCCAATCATGTGTTAGCACTGCGAGGTGGTAACCAATCAGCATCGCTCTCGGCGTTTCTGGTGTTTCTCGTAGATTACGTTGTAGTATCTGGAGTTGTTTCTCAGGTGACATCATCTGCATAAAACCCATGACTAAAACATATCTATATACGCCAAAGGCAGTGATATTCCAGTAGCTATTTTTGTTTTCATATGTTTACACTGCATATCTGTAAATATTTGTAATATTTAATATTTGTAACCAGAGTTATTTATTTTCCGTGTAAATAGCAGGGTACGTTTTTATTATTATTATTTCTTATTATTACTCATATTTTATGTTTTATTATAGTATTTCTTATATTTTATTCTATTTCTATTTAATTCTTATCGTTGTGCCTTATTTTATGTTGTGTTGTTTTTCCCACTTCCTGCTTTGACAATGTAAATTCCCAGAGGGGATTAACAATCTTCTTCTTCTACTTCTTTTTCTTCTTCTCCTTCTTGCATCCATAAAGAGAGCCGTGAATGTTTTTTGGGGGGGGGGTTTCTTTTAAGACGAACACTCATACACTTTTGAGTAAAATATTGGAAGGGTGAATTTTTACCAAATATCAAATAAAATAAAATAATAATAAATAATCAAATAAACAATCGTAGCAGCTTCCCAAAAAGAGTGTTATGTTATTTGTTTCCGAGTTTCTCTGTCTGCGTTGCTGGCAAAACAAATGCTGTGGGAAACTTCTCCCACGTGCCGCTGAACCCAGACTAGCATTAACCTCTTCCGGGTTAGCGCTCTTCCTGTTTCCCCCCGGTGTGACATGCGTGTGTAGCGCAGTGTTTGTCGGCGTGTTTTTGCTGTGGAACCAAAGATGAGCTCCCAGAAAGGAAACGTTTCTCGCTCTCGGGGTCAGAAGCACCAGAACTCCACCGCCTACAGAAACGACAAGTACGGAGCCACGGTGCAAGTGAAGGTGCGACAAAAAAAACCCACTCCATGCTGTTACTTTCCCCTCCCTCCTCTGTTGGTCGCCAACCGGAAGTCGGGTCAACTAACTGTAAACACTCTGATTTTTTATTTTTTATTTTTTTATTTCAAATCTAATATAATCTCTGTTGGTCGCCAACCGGAAGTCGGGTTAACTAACTGTAAACAATCTGATTTTTTTGTTTTTTGGGGTTTTTTTAAATTCAAATCTAATCTAATCTCTGTTGGTCGCCAACCGGAAGTCAGGTTAACTAACTGTAAACAATCTGATTTTTTTTTTTTTTTTTTTT
>CAESWR010000341.1:561055-572445 GCA_903171835.1 Mullus surmuletus
CAGGGTTTTTTTTTATAGTTTCCTCTCTTGGGCGGGAGCTAGGGTGACACCACCCAAAAAATACATCTTGGTATTTTAAGGGTTTATAGAAGTAAAGCACGCAAATTAAACATGACCGGCATGATGAAATATCATTCATCGAACTGCTTTACTGTCCATGTTGCGCCGCATCTTGAGTAACATTGTTCAAGATGGCTTTCACACGTCATGTGATGAAATAGGTTTGTTTTCTCCAGGCCTCTCTGCTGCAGGCTGCACGCAGTCTGGTGACTGGAAGCTCTTGGTGCTCATTCAGTTGTGTGTCGGCAAAATCCGATCAAATAGCATCAAGATTAACGTTGATTTTGTTATTATTTTTGATTGCAATGTCTCGTTTTTGTGTATTGATTGCAATGTTTTCGAAAAGTGTATTTTCGTAAAAGGGCCATTCACACTCATAGATCTGTCACCTGAATTAGAGACACAGTTGTAATGTACTGTGATTTAGATTCTACCTTTTTTTCATCTTGTCAGGTTGTGCAGCGGGATGCTGAATGTCCGCAAAGTGCTGCAACACCAAGTGAAGCTGGGTCTGGGAACAGGTGGGAGCAAAGACTGTTTTTGACCGAATGAAACACTGCTAACTGGATTAATATAGTCAGGAATTAGCTGGAACGGATCAGTCTTGATTGAAATAGCTAAATACAAGTAAAAAAAAAAAGAAACTAAAACCGAATGGATCTGATCTGACCTCTGGTGTGGCAGCATCAGGTGCCCTGACAGACGGGCAAAATCGGAACATTTGAAATGGACGCGCTGCCTTCGCCGTACCTGTGTGTGAGAGGTTGTCTGTGTGTCTCTGCTGGACTCTGGATCCTTGATTTGCTCCGTCTTGATGTGTTTGGCGCCAGACGTGGCGGGCGGGTACTCGGCCTCCATGCTGGACGCTGTGAGAAGCACCCTGGACACGTCCAAGGTCCTGACCATCCAGGACCCCGAGCACCACACGCTCACCTTCGAGGAGGTCTTCAGGCTGGCCACGCTCGGAGGAAGCGAAGGTGGGTCACGAAAGACGCGGAACCGAGGCAGACGTTTTAATTATGACCGATGCAATTTTACAGCAGGCTGAGGGGGATTCACTTTTCTCTGGATGTGTGTTTTGCGCCCAGCATTGTCCCTGGATGACCACACGGGAAACTTTGCAGTGGGCAAAGACTTTGACGCTCTGAGGGTGAACGTAGCCGCCCCCGGGGGGCCCATCGACCTGATCAAGAGTGAGGAACCCAAGGTGAGGAAAGTGTTTGCTGATAAAAACAACCTCCTTCACACACAAACAATAATCAATAAGTACATTAATGGGGTTCTATGTTTGATGATGTCTGGCAAGGTTTCTTTTCTTCCTGTTTTGTTTTAGTATTATTATTGAATTTTTATTGGATTGTATGGTCCTATTAAAATGATTTTAAACAATAAAAAGACTACGTTAATGCTATTCTTGATGCTCAATGATTGCAGGGCATCATTTTCTGGAGCTCATTTTCTATCCTATTTATTTCAGATTCTCCTGGAAAAATTCTTGAATTTGGGTGAGTGTCCCATTCAGACAAAACCTTTTAAAGCCAGGTTGCGCCCCTCCTCCATTTACTCAGCGTCCGTCCCCTCCTCCCTCACAGGTGACGATCGGAACATCATGGAGGTCTACGTGGCCGGAAGGAAGGTGGTTCCCTTTGCAGAGCCGCCAGCTGTGTAAAATCCTCTGTCGCTCATCTTATCTCACCGGTTTGAGGAGGACTTCAGCCCCTAAAATATATGTATACACTCACTGGCCGCTTGTGCAATGTTTGCAATGCAACAGCGCTGCCATGAATTTTAGTTTTTAAAGAACAGCGAGAAAGGTGTTCTTTAATGGTAAGGGCGTTATTTTGAAAAGGGGTCTCTAAAATTCTGCTGGCAGAGCTGCTCCGGCCAATAAGGAGTCCAGTTTGTGTATATCTCGCTGATACATGATATGCTGTGAAAGAATTTTTCTCAAGAGACGCTGCACGGACTGCACTGCAGCTATCCTCTGGTACTAAAAATAATACGTTTGAACGGAATTATAAAGCTTATACTTTCATTACCGGGGACATTACTGGGGATTTTTGTTTCTCTTTTTTATTTCTTTTTGAGCTTTTAACCGTGAAACAAGGGACCTGTCAACAATGCACGTTTTCTGTAACGGCAGATTAATTTAATTTACCAAATGAAGACCTAATTAACGGTCATCAAGTTTCCAATAGGAGGCCGAACAACACTTTCAGGGTTTTTAAAAAAAATACTTTTCTTTATTTCTTTGTGTTACGTAGTCGGGTTTAGTTGTTAACAAAACACAAAATACTGTGATTTATTACTGTAAATTAGTATCAGCCTGCTTTTCCATAAAACAATTCAGCTGGACGATTGTACATGATGTGACAGCACAGCAGTGTTGATGTTAAAGTGACTCGATGCTTCATGTTTCCAACGTGCCTGATTTAATCTTTTACGGCTTTGTGATGATCGTCTTTTCACATTGTGCTGCTACAAAATGGAAAGTGATCAGGAGACTTGAGTGGATCTGGATTATAGACGTAATTCGCTCATTTTCTACACTGTACACTCCATTCAAGTGCCTCAGTTCAAGTGTTTCAGATTGCAATGGCATGTGATATGATGGTATTTCTTTTAGCATTGTTTCTGTACTTCAGAAAGCAGTGCAGTGAAAAGTGGTCACGCATGATACAAACCTTTAAAGTTGCTGTATAGCCTGAAACAACGATGTTGTTTTTCTCTGTGCTGACCGTTTGTTCTCATGTAGGCACACAAACATTAGCCTGTTTCCCTACAAAGTAATCTGAGTTGGACTGAGAGGAAAGTTTAACTGCACTTATAACTTGAGGCCTTATTTTCAGAATCAGTCCTATTTTGTTATATGAACCCTTTGGGAAATGCTAGATGTAACAAGACTGTTCAAATGAAATATGTATTTATATGACCCATACCACGGTAATCAACAATAATGTTTGAAAATTAAATGATACGTCTGCTGAATGTGCATTTATTTGATATGTCACATCATGAGAAATTCAAATATAAATCCCTGCCGAGTTTATTTCCATTTTTTACAATTAGAAAAAAACAGAATAAAGATTTGAGTACTGTATTGCATTGTTATGTATTTATTCCTTGGGTCCTGATCAAGGGACCTAAAAGTGATTTGTAGTGTTTTGCCTTTAATAAAGTTGCATATAATGCACATAATCCATACTTCAATTATCAGAATTGATCTCCCAACTCAAAAACCTGCTTTATTTACCAATGTGTATAAAAAGTAAGTGCAAATAATTTGATGTTACTGAATTCCATGACGTATTGTCCAAAGACAATATTGTGATGATAAAAACTGAAGATAACCTGCATTCTTTCTCATGGCCAGTAGGGGACCAGAAAAATGAACAGCAAATTATTTCCTCAATGATTCATTATCTTGCTAGTCGTCAATTTGCTGATCTTGATAGGACCCTTTATAGTTAAAGAGTTTTAAAAAAGAAGTATATACAGTAAAGATGTTTATATATATAAATATACATACATACATACATATTTATACATATATAAATGAACAGAATCATTGGTTGTCAAGTTAGGAAATTCATCTGTAGTCTTATTTACATGTAGGCCTTTTAAAGTACACTCCAGTAAAAGCTAAGCAAAGCAGATCAAAAAATCCAAAATTCACAAGAGCTCTGCACACTGCTCCTCACCATCTGGACCAGACACCTGAGAGGGTGGGATGTCCAAGAAAAAAACAGAATAGGACACAACGATGGATTGAGTCGTCTGTTGCTGACATCGAGGCACTTTCCAGGCAAAGAAAACAACAAATCCATACAGGGGCTTCTCATGGAAGATGCTCAAAAAATGTATGACTGTATCGCTCCTGAAGAGGAGAAAGATGGCGTTTGCATACACCATCCAAACCTGGAAAAAGTAGGCGGATCTCTGCTTTTTTGTGTTTATTTTCTTTCAGCCTATTTGTTTTAGTTGTTCAAATGTTTGGCTCTGTGAGGAGTCTAATCACTGTCTACCTCGCCCTGTCATTGAGAGGCTCTTATTGGTTTATGTCGTATCCGACCCCTGTGCATGAAAAAAAAATAAATGTTGATTCACTGAGGGCAAGGACAGTTTTTTTTCTTTGTTTTTTTCAGACTCACCATTCACATGTCTCTCTTATCTTACTGCTGAATGGACAGCCTCTAGCTGATCAACACACTGATATTGCAACTGTTAAAGTGAAGCTTTGGAGATCACATGATCAGGCTGATTTCTTTTTGCTTCGACTCCCCCTACTGGCTTTTCGAAAGAACAGCTGTTTAAACACCACTTTGGTATGCAGTTTCAGTAAAGTGGGAATTGGGCCATCTCTTTATCGGATCTCAGGATTACACAATGTTGAAATGTCTTGTTTGGTCTGTGAATCTATTATTGTAGACCTCAGCTGCAGGTATTTGCAAAAGAAATATCATCGATCGTCCAAAGTCAATAATGATAGGGAAGGCAACACGTAACATACCGTTTTTCCATTTTGTTTTCTGAAAGGTGCATCTACAGAAACATGAGCTCAACAAGCTGATACAAACACAATTGCAGGACTCATTTATTTCACTTAAAAGTTTTCATAGTGGAAAGCCAAGCATTTCAGCACCAAGAAAACAAAGCCACTCCATCATTTCCCCACTGCGGCATAAATGGGACAGAGCGTGGTCGGGTCGTCTCTCCTGTGCACAATGTATTCACACGCCTTTGAGTCAAACGTTGACACACACTCGTCAGGGAATTTTCTGGGGATGAAAAACCTGCAAATGCACAGTAAACAAAACACAGTAAAAAAAACCCCCAAACAAACAGAATCGTCTCGGCAGACAGCAGTTCCCGCTGAAACATTTTGAAAGGATCTGTGTACTCACGAAGTGCAGCATTCCTCACATGTACAATCCATACATGCACTGTTTCTCCATGAAGATCCCACCTCGTGCAATGTGTTGTCGGTATCATCTCGACAGTGGGTCATGCCTGAATATTATCAGTTTGACTTGTGAAACTTTGTTTTTGATTGTATCCAGTATGCATGCATGTGGTTTTTCTCTGTTACCTGCATCCATGGGCTTAACATAGCAGTAGGCGTTTGACAGCGACGGCAGAGCACTTAGCAACAAGATCAGAGCCAAATGTTTCATGGCTGGAAAAAAAACCCAGAAGGTACTGTATGTAGCAAACAGTGAGCAACTACAGCATATTTCTAAAACATCATTTGTATTCCAATTGCATGAATCATGTTCACTTACCGCAGCTGTGGTATCGCGTGGTATATTTGATTTGAAGGGTCTCCAGGAAGCAAAGAGGATAAAATACCAGTGACGGTTTCTGCCTTTTAAACTGTGACAGGGACCTTTGGAACTAAATAAAGTGGGGGGTGGTCCCCTTCTCACAACAGCTATTATGTGTGTTGACAAATCACTTGAGTATTAATATTGCTTTCTGAAGATAATAGAATATTTAAACATCCTGACTGCGTTTATGTAAAAGTGAGCAAAACAAAAACGATTCAAAAAAAAGAATTTGCTGAATCAATTTATTGGTTATTTCTTCAATCAAAATTGAATATCAGGTCCAGTTTAATGGGTACATTGTGAAATAAAGCCATTTTAAGTAGTAGTAAGGATTACATCACTTCATAACCCCTCCATAAATTGGGCAGAGTGTTGACGGGTCATTTTTTTGGTGCACAATGTACTGACATGATTCTGAGTCAAACTTTGACTCACAGTCTTCAGGGAAATTTGTGGGAGTAAAATACCTGCAAATGCACAGAAAGACACAGTTAATGACTAAATGTGTATCCAGAGGAATGTTCTGAAAATGTTGTGATCTGCATACTTACGCAGTACAACAACTAAGCGTATCTCCTCCGCAAGAACAGTCCATACATTTACTGTTTCTCCATGAAGAGCCGACAGCATACCATGTGTTGTCAGCTTCATCCAGACAGTGGGTCTGCCCTGTGTGTGTTAATTTGCAAAATCTGACATGTGAAAAATTGTTTTAAAAATGAAAAAGCTGTGTGAGTACGTCAGTATGTACATGTTATTATTACCTGCTTTTGAGGGTTTATGATAGCAAGAGGCATCTGACAGTGGCCAAAGAACACATAGCAGAAATGCTAGAGCCAGATATCTCACCTTAAGGAGCAGAAGGGATGAAACCGTATTTATAAAAATACATTATATAATAATATTTATAATAAAATGTATTTGTAGAGCGATTATCAAAACACGGTTACAAAGTGTTTTGTCTGATTTGACACGTCGTGTTAGCAAGACATACAATTACAAATTACAAATTACAAATCCTCATCATGTGATGAGGACTTGCTTTTAAAAAAGGTAAGTGGGATCATCATAGCTCACCATGGTTACAGTAGGCCTGGTCAGATTTGATGGATGTTCAGTCAGCAATGAGAGTGGAGCTCTGTCTTTTAAAACTGTGTCTGCAGGTACCTTTGGAACTAAATAAAGTGGCTGGTTGTCACTTTGTTGACGGAAGGCAGTAGCCAACCTACTCTATCAATATTGGATAAAGCAAATATGCCATGAGGTGAGATACTGTTAACAATATGCGTATCTCACTTACAGGAAACAGACCTGGCTGGAAAAGAGCCAACAACACTCAAGTGCTTTATCCTGTATTCTTTCTCATGGCCAGCAGGGGCAGGTGGTGCCTCCAAAGTAAAGCCAGATTGCAAGCTCAGAGAAGACCTAATACAATCTGAATGGTGTCAGAAAATACATATAAACCTAATTTGTAAAAAAAAAAATGGTGGCAGCGACCACATAGGTAGTGGCTTGGATCCAAGGGCATTTGCCTCAGAGCCGATGACCTCCATAAACAGCATATCAAAGATGCCGTCACTGACAAACAACATCACAGACACTGACCTGTTACTCTTGCCCTGGCCAGAAGAGGGCGTCTTCCCTTTTACCAGCCATGCCAAGGTTTCTCATAAAACTTTTATCTCTTATGTTTCCACTCATCCATCCGCGTTAGGAGCTATTCAGGTATAAAACCCCACAGGAGATGATACCTGGTGCAGCTGGGGTCATGGGGTCATGGTGTCCCCCTACATGGAGGTTCACTTTTGTCCCATCTGCTGGTTTGTGTATATCTCGGTGACACATGATATGCTGTGAAAGAATTGTTCTCAAGAGATGCTGCACGGACTGCGCAGTTATCTTCTGGTACTGAACATAATATATTTGAACTGAATTGTAAAGCTAATACTCGTTCTTTTATTACTGGGGACAACATTTCCACGAGGTTCACTTCAGGTTGTTGTCGTTCAAATTAAGTGTTTTTGTTTTTTTGTTTCCCTTTTTTGTTTCTTTGTGATCTTTTTACCGTGAAACAAGGGACCTGTCAACAATGTAATTTTTCTGTAGCCGCAGATTGATTTTACTTACAAAATGGAGCTTAATTAATGGTCATCAAATTTCCAATAGGCGGCCGAAAAACACTTTCACTTGTTTTTATACACTTTTCTTTCTTTCTTATGTTACGTACTCAGGTTTAGTCGATACCACAACACACAACAAAACACTGGGATGTTTTACTGTAAATTAGTATCAGCCTGCTTTGCCACAAAACAAATTCAACTTGACAATTGTACATGATGTGACACAGCACAGCAGTGTTGATGTTAAAGTGACTCGATGCTTCATGTTTCCAACGTGCCTGGTTTGATCTTTTACAGCTTTATGGTGACCTTTTCACATTGTGCTGCTACACAATGGAAAGTGATCAGGAGACTTGATTGGCCCTCAGTTACAGTCATAATTCACAAATATTTTACATTGTACACTCCATTCAAGCACCTCAGTTCAAGAGTTTCAGATTGCAATGGCATATGATTTCATGATGGGTTTTTTTTAGTATTGTCTTTGCACTTCAGAAAGCAGTGCAGTGAAAAGTGGTCACTGATACAAACTTTTAAAGTTGCTGTATTGCCTGAAACGACAATGTTACAATGATCATACAGACAAAATTGCAGGATTGATTGATTTATTATTTGTTCACTTAAAAGTCAGTTTCTTAGTTGCTTCCATGTGAGAGGAAACAAAGGCCCTCCATCATTTCCCCACTGCGCCGTCTCCTGTGCACAATGTATTCACATGCTTTTGGGTCAAAGGTTGACACACAGTCGTCAAGAATTTTTCTGGGGATAAAAAAAACCTGCAAAAGCAAAGTAAACCCAACACACACAAAAACACCCAGAATCCTCTCGGCAGACAGCAGTTCCCACTGAAATCTTTTGAAAGGATCTGTGTCCTCACGAGGTGCAGCATTTCTCACATGTACAATCCATACATGCACAGGATCAATTTATTGGTTATTTCTTCAATGAAAAATTGAATATCAGGTCCAGTTTTAATGCAGATATTGTCAAAGTGAAGCCATTTTAAGTAGTAGTAAGGACTCCATCAAATCATAACCTCTCCATAAACTGGGCAGAGTGTTGACGGGTCATTTCTTTTGCGCACAATGTACTGACACAATTCTAAGTCAAACACTGACTCACAGTCTTCAGGGAAATCTATGGGAGTTGAATACCTGCAAATGCACAGAAGACACAGTTAATGGCTAAATGTGTATCCAGAGGAATGTTCTGAAAATGTTGTGATCTGCATACTTACCCAGCACAACAGCCAACCCTATCTCCGCTGCAAGAACAGTCCAAACATTTACTGTTTCTCCATAAAGAGCCGACTGCATGCCATGTGTTGTCATCTTCATCCAGACAGTGGGTCTGCCCTGTGTGTGTTAATTTGCAAAATCTGTGAAAAATTGTTTTTTTAAAAGGAAAAAGCTGTGTGAGTATGTCAGTATGTACATGTTATTATTACCTGCTGTCGGGGGTTCAAAATAGCAACCGGCATCTGACAGTGGCCAAAGAACACATAGCAGAAATGCTAGAGCCAGATATTTCACCTTAAGGAGCAGAAGGGATGAAACCGTATTTATAAAAATACATTATATAATAATATTTATGATAAAATGTATTTGTAGAGCGATTATCAAAACACGGTTACAAAGTGTTTTGTCTGATTTGACACGTCGTGTTAGCTAGACATACAATTACAAATTACAAATCCTCCTCTTGTGATGAGGACTTGCTTTTAAAAAAGGTAAGTGGGATCATCATAGCTCACCATGGTTACAGTAGGATTGGTCAGATTTGATGGATGTTCAGTCAGCAATGAGAGTGGAGCTCTGTCTTTTAAAACTGTGTCTGCAGGGACCTTTGGAACTAGATAAAGTGGCTGGTTGTCACTTTGTTGACGGAAGACAGCGGCCAACTTATTCTATCAATATTGGATAAAACAAATATGCCATGAGGTGAGATACTGCTAACCATATGCGTATCTCACTTACAGGAAACAGACCTGGCTGGAAAAGAACCAACAACAGTGAAGTGCTTTATCCTGTATTCTTTCTCATGGCCAGCAGGGGCAGGTGGTGCCTCCAAAGTAAAGCCAGATTGCAAGCTCAGAGAAGACCTAATACAATCTGAATGGTGTCAGAAAATACATATGAACCTAATTTGTTAAAAATGGTGGCAGCGACCACATAGGTAGTGGCTTGGATTCAAGGGCATTTGCCTCAGAGCCGATGACCTCCATAAACAGCATATCAAAGATGCCGTCACTGACAAACAACATCACAGACACTGACCTGTTACTCTTGCCCTGGCCAGACGAGGGCGTCTTCCCTTTTACCAGCCATGCCCAGGTTTCTCATAAACCTTCTATCTCTTATGTTTTCCACTCATCTATCCGGGTTAGGAGCTATTCAGGTATAAAACCCCACAGGAGATGATACCTGGTGCAGCTGGGGTCATGGGGTCATGGTGTCCCCCTACATGGAGGTTTACTTTTGTCCCATCTGCTGGTGGCTAAAACGACAATGTTACAATGATCATACAGACAAAATTGCAGGATTGATTGATTTATTATTTGTTCACTTAAAAGTCAGTTTCTTAGTTTCTTCCATGTGAGAGGAAACAAAGGCCCTCCATCATTTCCCCACTGCGCCGTCTCCTGTGCACAATGTATTCACATGCTTTTGGGTCAAAGGTTGACACACAGTCCTCAAGGATTTGTGGTTTTGATAAAAAAAACCTGCAAAAGCAAAGTAAACCCAACACACACAAAAACACCCAGAATCCTCTCGGCAGACAGCAGTTCCCACTGAAACCTTTTGAAAGGATCTGTGTCCTCACGAGATGCAGCATTCCTCACATGTACAATCCATACATGCACAGGATCAATTTATTGGTTATTTCTTCAATGAAAAATTGAATATCAGGTCCAGTTTGTTTTAATGCAGATATTGTCAAAGTGAAGCCATTTTAAGTAGTAGTAAGGACTCCATCACTTCACAACCCCTCCATAAACTGGGCAGTGTGTTGACGGGTCATTTCTTTTGTGCACAATGAAGAGACATAATTCTGGGTCAAACACTGACTCACAGTCTTCAGGGAAAATTCTGGGAGTTGAATACCTGCAAATGCACAGAAGACACAGTTAATGACTAAATGTGTATCCAGAGGAATGTTCTGAAAATGTTGTGATCTGCATACTTACGCAGTACAACAACGAAGCGTATCTCCTCCGCAAGAACAGTCCATACATTTACTGTTTCTCCATAAAGAGCCGACAGCATACCATGTGTTGTCATCTTCATCCAGACAGTGGGTCTGCCCTGTGTGTGTTAATTTGCAAAATCTGACATGTGAAAAATTGTTTTAAAAATGAAAAAGTCGTGTGAGTATGTCAGTATGTCAGTATGTACATGCTATTATTACCTGCTTTCAAGGATTTATGACCGCAACTGGCATATGACAGTGGCCAAAGAGCACATAGCAGAAATGCTAGAGCCAGATATTTCACCTTAAGGAGCAGAAGGGATGAAACCGTATTTATAAAAATACATTATCTAATAATATTTATAATAAAATGTATTTGTAGAGCAATTATCAAAACATGGTTACAAAGTGTTTCGTCCGATTGGACACGTCATGTTAGCAAGACATACAATTACAAATATATACAATGCATATAGTACATGGGAAGGAGAGAGAGAGGGACAGATAGAAGGGGGAAAGAGAAAGAGAGAGAGAGCTGCAGAAAGGCAGTAAAGGACACATCACCGAGCACTATAAAGAATCATGTGATGAGGACTTGCTTTTAAAAAAGGTAAGTGGGATCATCATAACTCACCATGGTTACAGTAGACCTGGTCAGATTTGATGGATGATCAGTCAGCAATGAGAGTGGAGC
>CAESWR010000341.1:632663-651247 GCA_903171835.1 Mullus surmuletus
CCCCCCCTTTTTTTTTTTTACAGAAATGATTTATTTTCTCTGATGTGCACAACTCATCGTTCTTACTTTTGACATTTATGGATCATCACTGCCAGAAAAAAGCCTCACAGGACATTTCCTGCTTTATTAACCTGCACCGGCGGCACAAGTGATATAAACACACCTAAAGGTCAGACAGTCTGTGGCAAGTCCAAACCTGATACGGAATCAAGCGTGTGTGAGGGGCGGAGTGCGTCACAGACCTCTTACAAATAGTTTCTGGGAAGGATGATGGTTTGTTACTGTGCAGCTTAAAAAAACACACTGACGATTTCAACGTAAAAAAGGGGGGAAAAACACAATTTTCTGCCACACAAACGTTTCTTTTATTTCTTTTTCTTTTTTTAACTGAATTTTCCCGTCTTTTTGCCCTCAAATCGGTTGAAAATGAAACCAGCCTGAGCGGGTGAAGCTGCAGGTTTTGATCAGGAGCCAGAAAGCCTGAAAGGTTTAGTAACAACTGAGGCCAGAACACAATGTTAACACTGGCACCGGCGCCGCACTTACAATTAGTGTAATTGCAGCATAGGTGGCCCCATCGCCACGGTAACGCCTCCAAATTACAGCAGAGTAATGAGCTGAGACCATGAGGAGTAAAATGACAGATTGTTTTTGAGCTGAAGTCACATTTTAACCTTTGTTAACTTAAAATTGTTTGGTTTCATTAAGTTTAGTATTATGTAGGGATGGCGTGCTGATGCATGTTGGTGACATCACTTCCTGTCTGACCTGCTGCTGGCGGAGGCATCCGAACAGCTGCTCCTGCTTCAGCCGCAGCTCGGCGTTGCTCTGCTGCTGCTGCTCCAGCTGTGCAGCGGCGGCCTGCAGCTCATTGTGCAGCTTACGCTCCCTCTCTCTGCACAGCAGGAACTCTCGCTCCACCACGGCTGCAACACACCGCAGGGACACACACTTCATTCACTCATATTCTCACTGCTTCCGAAAAAAATGTGTTCACTGTGATGCTCCAAGAACCCCACCCTTTTTTAACTTGGAATTTAAAGCATCTGTGGGCTCCATCTTACCTGTAAGTGTGTGTATGTTTACTAAAGAGTGGGAGTTTCCACACACACACACACACACACACACACACACACACACACACAGGTGATATCAATTTAGAAACATCACAGCCAATCATTGTGCTCCAGCAGCCAACAGAGAGCAGATTCTAAACTTGGTTTGTTGTTGGAAGGGAAAAATAGGGGAAAAAAAAAAAGAACTAATTTTAACTTTTCCATTAATCGCCTTTTTTGGTAAAAGTTATTTTTGTTACTTTCTGACCGGAAATCAATCATTTAACAGGAGGGGAAAAGGAATAAAGTTGATCCTCGGGACTCTGATGTAGGATCTTCACATTTCTGACTAGAAAAAAAATCCGCTCAACAGGGGCAGTCGTGTCAGCACAGGAATCGCACCCACACACACACACACTGAGCTGTGCAAACATCTTCAGCTGCCACGTACAGGTATGACTGATCATAAAGTAAAACACCTGCTTGATTCAGATTTGAGATAGAAGTTACGGGAAAAATAAATATGTGCTTGTTGTTCTTTGTCCTCTGTCGCCACTGTTATAAAAGCGTTTATGGTTTTCTAAAGAAGCTGCACAGAATCATAAAACGCTCTGAGGCAGAAAGTAGCCTCATTTCCTCCTTGGCTGTCAGGCTGTAAATGCAAACAAGAACAAACACTCACACACTTTGCTGTTTTCAAATCTGAGATGTTCTATTGCAGACAACGAGGTTCTCGTGCAGGAAACTCTGCTGTTTAGTGTTTAAAGGATGGACCGAACACACTCACACATGTTCTATATGGCTGGAGGTGTGTGTGTGCATGTGTGTGAAGAACGGAGACGAGTCCCCTCAGTGTGTTTTGACGCTTCCATCACGGCGGCAAACTCCTCTCTCCGAGTTAGAGGTCATGACCTCTGCTCACCTTTGTCGTGGGCCAGCCGGGTGCACTTGGCTGTCAGGTACTGGATCTGGCTGTGGTCCTCGTCCCGCTGCGCTCGGAAAAACCTCCTCATGCTCATCCCTGAGTGTGTGAGTGCATGTGTGTGTGTGATCTGTCTTCTGTCATTTAAAGACTTCCTCCACCTACCCATGATCCTCGGGGCAGGGCGGGCGGACGGGGGCTGCTCCCGAGGTTGAAGCACTAATCTCTGCTGCTGCTGCTGTTTCCATAACAAGAGAAGGTGTGTGTGTGCGTGTGTGTGTGTGTCTGTGTGTGTGTGTGTGTTCATAAAGAGGAAAACTACTGTGCGTCCCAGTCAAAGTTTGCTTGTTCAATGCAAATGCAGGGAGCATGTCTCCTTGGCAACGCAGGAGCCACAGGAGCGAGCTGAGGGGACGCGGCGTGTTGGGTCTGGCAGGCGGGCGTCACTATCACAGCACCCGAGGGCTCATACTTTTATACTCCGCCGTTACGCAAGAGCTTCGGCGGAGGAAAACGCTATCAGCAGCACAGTTGTCATTTCATCTTTTTCCTGAAAGAAACATCCTGGTGATTTCCAGACCTTCATCGGGTCCACTGAATTTGTTAAGAGGAAAAATGTGACCTGCAGAATGATACGAATGAACAATTAACTTTTTCAAATTCACTAAACTTCAAATTGTGTCTTAACTGAATCTGGTTTCGACTGTGAATGCTGCTGAAGTTGCTTTGACATTTCCTGCCAGCAGAGGGAGACACACTCTTACTTTTATGATGGTAAAATCTTTATTTTAAACTGTCTACACATAATAAAACCTCGTCGTTAATTTATCATATATGTTAGATGAAATGTAAAAGTGCCTTCAAACCTCATTTTAAGTGGAGTTTGCAAGCTTTGTATTTTTCTTTTACACACAACAGCCCACAATAACAAGGTGTGAGCAGACAGAGCAGAGGGTGTGTGTGTGTTTGTGTGTGTTTGTGTGTGTGGCTCCTGCAGCAAATAGCTGATATGTGTAAAAAGGTCAGTTATTATGGTGTGTTAGGGGGAAAAAAGTTAATTAAACTGAATCATGTGGAGGCCGACTTGTACTTAAATAATAAAATCACCACATCAGACGTTTTTTTGTGGGGGTTTTTCTTGACGTGTGAGCAAAGTAAAATGCATCTGTAGTCATTCAAAGGAGAGGATGTTCAAAAATGGCGTTTATTTAAAAAAAGAAAAAAAAAAAATTAAAACAACCCACCATGCTGACCTCGGCCTCCCGAACACAAGAGCTGTCGATAGAAAATGGACATTGACACACACGTGTCACAGAAAATAAATAAATACGACATCATCGATCATCTCACGACAGAGACACGCCGGCCGACTCCGTCACACCGGGGACCCAACAGGAAGTCAAGAGAACATCTGGCATGTTTGGCGTCATCGTTCACACACACACACTCGCCTGCGCGTCGGACCGCGTTATAGCACTCATCAATCATGTCAGTAGTTTTCAACGTTAGCTTCGTTAAACAGGTTTGAATCATTTAATACAATCGGAGGCGGGGATCTCTGGAGGTTGGTTTGTAGAGTAACCACTCACGTGTCAGTTTGGAGGGTTGTTGCTCTTTTTAATTAGTGTCGATTTTAAATCCTAACACACATTCCTCTCTTAAATTGAAGTTTGGATTATAAAAGTTAGACGACATGAGGAGCTGTAACACAATTTGCCAACTTCTTCTATGATCAAGTAATTAACTTCATTAACTAAAATCTTTGTTTCTTTGATCTTCTCTGACATGAATATCTTTACAACAGGAAACACTGATAAATATTTTTCTAACATTTTACGGCCTAAGCAACTTAAACATTTATCCAGAAATCGATGGAAGTACAAGTTAGATGCTGCCGTGGAAATTTTTATTTGTAATCAAGTTTAGTTGTTTGGGGACGCTGTCGTCTCAAACTACCCGTGGTAGCGATTTTATGCAAGTAAGGAATTAATTTACCTAAAAAATCTGCTGCTAGTGAAAACTAAACTTAACTTTACTGTATTATGGTGTAGAAATTTTGCAGTTAAGTTGGACGTTTTAACATGGGAGTTTGAGCTGGACTTGAATTTTTTTCAAACATTTTATAATTTTTTTCCCATCAAAACGGATCGCTGCCTCTCGACCAATCAGGACATCTGCTGCGGCTCGACCACCCAGTTTTGTTCCATTCTGTTGGGCTTTCAAAACTCTACATTGCTGCACTCATCCAGTGTTTCACAGGAGAAACGGAGGGAGAAAAAAAACAACATTTTCTACAAAATCTTGCAATCCCTCACACGGATGCAGCGCAAGATTGGGAAGTGGAAGTGGTCGCGTTTAAGAACACTAATGGGACAAAAATAAGTAAAAACCACATCCTCCAGAGAGCACACGCTCGCACGGAGCCTCTCAAAGAAATAAAACATCTACAGAGAAAAAGTCAGCAGGAACAAGGCAGCAGATGCTTAAATCCTTGTTAACTTAATGGATTTAAACACGGCTGGCCGTCGGCCCGGCAACCAGCCTCCTTCACGTGGACTCGCAGCGCTCTAACACTTACACGTCTAAATTAACCCGCAGCAGCAGCAGCAGCAGTTTTCACTCTGGAAAAACCGGAGTGGGGAATCACGGCAGCATGTCGGAAAAATCTAGAAGCCGACGAGCGTCTGGAGGGAAACATGAGTGGCTGCGTCTCTGCCGAGGGGAGTCACACTGACGAGCTTACGCGAGCAAGTCGCGGTTATAAGTAGCTCAGCTCTTACTGTGGCCACGTTTCCTAATCCGGCGCTGGCTGGAGGCTTCTGACCGGGCCGACCCAGACAAACACTGAGGTACTTGGACGCAGACTTTTTCCTTTTCTTTCCTTTTTTTTTTTTAAGATGGTGTCGAAGCAGCAGCGACCGCCACTTGAAAGCATCTGTAGTGACGACTGGAGTGTCACAATGCCCCAAAAGAAAAATTACGTACATTCCACAACCTGATCTGCTTGTTTTAAGAAGACAAATAAAGAAAGAGAACCTAAAAAAAATAAGTTGCGTGTGGAGGTTGGTGGCAGTCACAGCCTGAAACACACACACACACAAGTTTCACAGCTTAGAGGTGGCGGCATTAAACAAGCAGAAAACTCACAGAATGTGTTTCTTTTTCTTTTCGTAGCTGCGATAGTCGTTTTTGTCCTGTGAAAACTGCTGGCGACTCTGACATCTGAGCTGTGCCTCGTATCTACCAGAGCATCGTGTGTGTTTGCATGTAGGGCGCGGAGAGATGAAAGAAAAGGCTTCTTTTAGGGACGTCGGACCATCCTGACGTGGTCTGTTTGGTCAGATTTACCCTCCTAAGACATTCGGTTTGGAAAATATATCCACAGATAATAACGCCGGACAAGCCCGACCACCGCTCGGCTCCAAACACTCCAAAAAAAAAGAAGGAAGAAACAGGAAAGAAAATGTGAGAATACACGGGACTAAAAGTCACAACACAAAGAGCAAAACATCCAACTCAAAGTCAGCATTCTCCATCCACCTCGTGTCAGTTCAACATGATGCAGGCGGTACAAAAAAAACAAAAAAGACAAACTAAAAAGACAAATCAAAGTATTGCACTGGTTTGGTGTGAGTCTATGGATGGGCGCTCGTCATATAAATAACAACAACAAGAACCAAACAGTAATACCAATAATCATTGAAATGCTAATAAAAACAGTTCAGACTACGGTTCCCGCTCCCGCCGCCGCCGCCGCCACCTCTTTACCACTGCTGCCAGCTGAAGTCGTCATTGGATCCGAAGACCAAGAAGAATCCCAGGATGGTCCCGAAGATGACTACGTTCCCCGTTAGCACGAGCGCGCACGCCCCCCAGGCGATCTGCCGACACATCAATAATGCACATCAACAAATGCTGCAGCAGCCGGGAGGGAAAAACTAAAAAAAACGGGACAACTCGAGCCCTTCAGCGGCTCTGCGGCGGTCTGCGGACCCCTGGTGGTGCAGGGCGGCGTTGACAGGTGGATAACAGAGATATTGACTTTTTGCCGATATCTGATACCGATATACACGTTGTTTTTTAACAGAGGAAGAGCAGGTTTGTGCTGTAAATTTGTGTTTAGAGCTCTCTGCTTCCCCTCCTATTACTCCTATTGTGCATGTGTGTCGAGATGATATCGTCACTTCATCATCCAGCTACTGTACATACCCAAAATGCACTTTTTCAGCCCACAATAACTGACACTGTGCCGGTATGACCGTACGTCCCTAAAGCAGGGTACACAAATTTCACTCTTTTTTTCTTATCTGTTAGAGAGCTCACACATGAAGATAAAATCAGGCATTGAACAGTTTGGATCGTATTGTGTGTGGTGTGCTCTGATCATCTCAACACACCACAAACATAACGATTCTGTCTCACCACCCATGTAGAATCTCGTCCTACAAGACAGAAATCTTGCGTGAACAAACGCGATTTAGCAGAAACAAGGAAGAAGAACATGGCAACGCATAGCAACAACTGGAAAACAGAGGGAGTGATGGTGGTCTTGGGACAATTTTAATGGAGAAAAGACTGGAGAAAATCCTGGAGACAGCGGGGACACAGACTTTATCGTCTACTGGCCGTTGTGATGCTTCAGCAGGTCGGCCATGCTTGTTTTTATTTACGTCTGCTTCCTTGTTTCTCAGTCAGCTTCCTGATTGACTACATTCCGTTCCAAGTCATGAATCACATTATCATTATGTGTGACCCAGCTTAACAGATAAATTGCTAATAATACTTAGAAGACACATATGTAATAATGTGTTAGCAAACCGCAGCTTGACTCCCGAAACCTGGGTTACCAGGGTAACAAGGAAGGTGTAGGTGTTGCCTTGTTCTGCACCTTTCAAAAAAAGAAAGCCTACATGCGAATAAATATGAAGAGAAACTTTTTCAACAGAAAACATAATCACTATTTTGATCTTCACACCTTCCGAGGTGGCAAAGTGGTTTTGAGATGACATGATGCTGCTTGTGGTAGCACATATCGGTGAGAGTGCATTTGTCATAAAGTCATTTTCAGAGGCTCAAAACAAGCTCTGCCCACTCACCACTTCAGCTCTGGCGAAGACGATGGGCAGACCGAAGGCCGAGATGACGATGCCCGTCGTGAGGAAGATGGCCAGCTCTTTGCAGGCGTTGCTGGCCGAGTCTGTGTCGTCGACCACCCTCCGCGAGATGCAGTACGGGATGGGGGAGAGGATGTAGAAGAAGAGCAGGAACAAAGGCCAGTATTTGCTGGAAAAAAAAAAAAACAGACGCAATTAAGTGCAAGCAGGAGGCGGCTGGGCGTGTATTTAAAACACAAGAAAGTCGGCTATTAACGCCAATAAAAGACAAAGAATGGAAGACTTATTGTCAATTAGGCGTGCAATGTAGTGAAAATAAGCTGTTTAAGTCGAGAAGTGCAACATTTGAGATGCAGCATCAATGCTGCAAAGTTAATAAACATTTTTGAGGATGAATCACACCCCTGAATTACCGAAACCGCCTTCTTTTGTCCCCCTCGCTAGCTGCTCGGGATGGGACTCAGACATTAAAATCAGTGGTTCCGCCCTGCAGTATTGATGAGCTCCTGCACACGGCGTGCGGAGAAACACACAACTGAAACCACAAGCCGAAAACCATCCCTGCAGGAGACCCGTTTCTGCTTTGTATGCACAAATGAAATCCACCGTGGGCCGTGACACAGCTGCTTCGGCGCTGCCCGCTCGGCTCCGGCATGCAGGACCGGATCAGACAAGCGCCACATGAAAGCTTTGGTTTCTCCAAAGGTTCCCTGAGACCTTTCTCTTCACTTTCTTCTGGTAATTAGGTGCCGCGCTAAAACGCTTTGGTGCGTCGGCATGAAAATCATTTAGATTCACTGCTTTGATGGAATGGAGCTCCACAGGGCAGAAAATGTGTTAGCACTCATTCCTGTGCTGCCCCGTCATTATGGAAATACACTTATCTACAAAGGTTCTGCTTTAGGTGAAAATGTAAATGTTCAAGGTTTTACTATTTTCATGTCTTGAAATTGTGTGGAATCCCTGTGAATGGTCTTCTGACAAACTGATCAATACCAAACATCAGCCAACAAATGTGGAATTTCTAGGGATTTGAAAAACTTTTTGGACTGATAGCCATTTAATATATAATCTCTAACTTCCTTTCCAACTACACATAGTTATAATTCTGCATAAATAAACGATGGATTCACATGTGCAAAACTGGCCATTGGCATGTAAGATTTGTTTCAAGTCCACTAAAAGGTGCAAATACACCTATTTACTGTGTTGTGAGTTCCTCCCCCCTCATTTGGTCGCTGACATTTGCTTGTCAAAACACACGTGGTAAATACCAAGGTCGTGTTTTAACTGAGGAGTACCAGCACATAACACAATTATTGTTTTTTATCAAAAGTTGTGAAGAAAAAAAACAACATTTTATGAGTCAAATATTTGCTGTTGTAATGATGCAGCACTGCAGGTAGGATGCCATGATTGTTAACAACCTAAAGTTGTAATTCAAGCAAATAATTTCCCCTCTGATCCCGAACAATACATGTCTGCAAAATGCCCCGAACGAGTCCCACTGCCGAATAAGATCGATCCACAGCGCCAAGTGCCACCAAACACCACCAGTGATGATCGATGCAAAAAGTCAAATGATAGGCTTCTGTGTTGTGATCTGCATTATTTGATCCCCATCCCGCCTGGCTCCTCCTCCTCCTCCTCCTCCTCCTCATCATCATCATCATCATCCCCGGCAGCGAGCGTTGTGTCTCTCGCCATGAACCCGTGGGCAACCCGCCTCCACGGCAGCCACCCAGGAAGTGATGGTGGTACTCACTCATACACTGGGAGGGCACATCCGAGCATGAGGAACATGAGGCCGATGGCCCCTCCGAAGGACAGGCTGATGAGAGCTACAAGACAGAGAGGAGGGGGGGGGGTTAGGCTTCAGTGTGAACAAGGAGGCAGATTTTCAACCAGTCTTCATGCCTGAGTGTCTNNNNGGGGGGGGGGCACAGCTACTGAGGCAACCATGTGATGAATCAGCTGATTCCACGTCTAACGCACATGAGCCCACACACTAATCCCCGCTGTTGAAGCTAAAGGTCAGCCTGGATGCTGTCTGGGGAGGAAACGGCCACTTTCCTCCCAGCTCAGCATCCCGAGGGGCGTGTGATGACTCTCAAGTTAAGCTAGCGTTAGCTCCTCGGGCTCCACTACTGAGCTGCGCGGAGGTCAGCGCGGAGCAACGGTGCTTATGGTTGCATGGAGACTGCTGATATAAGTGGGTAATAAGTGTGTGTATTGACGTGGCTGAGCGGAGCAGCGCTCACACACACACACACACACTGTGCGGGGGGTGAAGCTAAGCTAAGCTAAGCTAAGCTAAGCTAAGCTAAGCTAAGGGCAGCGCTGGCCCTGCGCCTGTTAGCAGCTGAAGGCGGCACGCAGCAGCCCGCCGACACGTTCCACCGCCGTTTAACGTCGAGAAAGATGGAAACCAGCGTTCGCCGGAGACGCCTTTAAGAACGCGACTGCCCACCTTTGATGCCGGCCATCTCTGCGGGACAGGAGCTGGACAGACAGCAACAACACTTCCCCGCTCCTCCTCCTCCGCGGCGCCGAGTGCGACTGGAGCCAGAGCTGCCTCTGCTGGTGCGTTCAGGGCCCGGCGGAGAATCAGACACTTAGGACAACACAGAGGAGGCGAACACACTGAAGACGGCGTTTGATTGTTATTGTTATTAGATTATATTATGATTATACCAGTTCGCTAGTATTGGCTTGACGCATACATAGACATTTTTTTAGTCTTGACAGAATAATGGAATGACTTGCTGTTTTAATGCGAGGGACTTTGGGTGCGTCAATGTGCTGTTTGCTTCATACACATTTCCCACAGCTTCCAACGTTGGGTACTGCTCGATTGCTCGGAATTGTCGCTGTCACTCAATCTTAAGCATCCAAAACGTGTCTCCAAAGCGCCCGCAACGATGACAGTCAGACAGTGAAGTAACACTTCAGCGTCCGTTAATCCGAGGCACCGCGAAGGCATCGTTTTACTGCGTCATCTTCAAGTGAAAAAACACGGTAACAAAATCATAATATTACGAAGACATTTAAATATATCATCATTTCTGATCACTTATGGAAGGACTTCAAATTTAAAATCATATATTTATGATTATAAATATATTTTCCTCACGAGCACAATTCTTCTTAACCCGGATGTAGTCGCGTTTCACTTCCGGTGAGCTGCTGTGGCCCGTTCAGCAAAGATGGCGAGCGGCGGCGTCTCCGTGGCTTCGCTGTGGACCGAAGTCAACCGCTGTGGCCAGAACGGGGACTTCACCAGAGCCCTGAAAGCTCTCACTAAAAGTAGGCACTGTTTCCCGTCGTCTCTGTGTGGCGGAGCCGGGGGAGGGGGGAGGGGGGCGGCCGGCAGACCCCCGCCGGTCCTCGCTGCCCCGCGAAGCGAGGCGCGGGCCGAGCGCCCTGCCAGCTGTTAGCATGTGGCTAAAGCTAGCAGGACTTCGGCACCTTTTCCTGCCTGTCGTCCGTCTCAGCGGCGGCGTCATGTGTCCCCCCGTGGGCTGCGTGGTGAGGGGACCACCCTGCACCGCCGGAGGGTCGTGGGCGGTCTGCGAGGAGCGTTTATTGGAGATGAAGCCGCTTCGTCCCGTCATGTTGTGTGACGTGTCCCTAAGAGCTTGACGGCTGGGGGGGGGGGGGGGGTCTCACACACACACACACACACACACACACCGTGCAGCTTTAACATCAACACTGGTGCACTAAACCTGTAGTAGTAATTGTTTCATCACGGCAGCTGTTGAATGGTAAATATTTGATACACCAATACGACATCTGCAGCGAGGGTTCTAGAGTCGTGTTTGCAGCCTTCCAATGCATGCACACACACAAGCACACATTCAGACATCATTATTCTGTCAGTAAAAGTCTAACCTCTGGGTGTAGTAGATCAATCCTGCCCCGTGTTGTTCATTCCCATGCATCTCTGTGCACAGGCGAGCTAAAGCAAATCCAGGTATTTACAAAAATACTGGAATAGAATGCGATCAGAGGTGGCATTATCTTCCGTAGAAATCAAAGGGTTTCAAAGAATGTGTCTGCCGGTGGGAGTGTCTTCACAGCTGAGATGTCATGTTTTACTCCCAAGCTGTGTATGATGATTCTTTCCTCCTCTGTTGCAGTTTTGCATGAAAACAGGGACGATGTGACGGCTCTCCAGTGTAAAATAGTTTGCCTTACCCAGAATGGCAGCTTCAAAGAGGCGCTGAATGTCATGAACACCCACTCGAAGGTGCTCGGCAGGTAAATCCACCAACTCGCTCCGTTGCGTTCACGCCGACTTGCGAGAGAGCTTGAGCCGGTCAGCTGACCGACTCCTCTGCCCCCACAGCGAGGTTGTGTTCGAGAAGGCGTACTGCGAATACCGGCTGAACCGAGTGGAAAGTTCCATGAAGACCATCGAGGCTGCTCCCGAGCAGACAGACAAGCTGAAGGAGCTCTACGGTCAAGTGGTGAGCCTGCTTTGTTTACCATCGTTGTTGGCCGGTACGTTTGAGGCCCGTCTTTGGTTCCCTGCTGATTGTTTCCGTGTGTCTGGTGCAGCTGTACAGGCTTGAACGCTACAACGAGTGCAAGTCTGTGTACACAGACCTGATCAGGAACTCCCAGGATGAGTACGAGGAGGAGAGGAAGACCAACCTGGCGGCGGTGGTGGCTGCCATGAGTCAGTGGGAGAAAGCCCCGCTGGTAAACACCTCCTCTGCTTTCCGTTTTTAATCAAAGTCAAAGTAGTAAACATGGTAAGAAGCAGATCCTTTCCCCTCCGCAGGAAGATTTAGGGCTCCCTGAGTCGACGTACGAGCTGTGCTACAACGCTGCCTGCGCTCTGATTGGTCAAGGCCAGCTCACCGAGGCGCTGAACAAACTACGACAAGCTGAAGGTCAGGTCGACGTCTCGGCCGAACCCAGCCTCACATTTCCGCTTTTGTTTCTTCTCCGTTTGACGTCAGCTCTTCTTTCCTTCTTTTTTTTCTATTTCAGAGCTTTGCAGGATTTCGTTATCAGACGATTCGGTGAGTGTGTGTCTGCCTCTGCTGCCCCCTCTTTGTGCTTTAGGTTTGCAAGAAAATCTAAAATAAGTCAACGTTTATGATTCTGCTGTACATAGTTATTGTACAGTTTCCAAGGGATTTAACGCAAACTTTGTCATTCTAAAAAGAAACCGATGCGCAAATAGCAATGTAAACACAATCCCTGAGACTGGAGTAATCGGATACAGTGAAAAAAAATAGACTGAGTATAAAAGGGTTTTGTGTTTTGTCATCGTAACGCGTCTGTTATCTGGTTAGAGCTTTTGTCCAAACCTTGATTTTGGTGTAAAGATGATTTTGAACTGTTGGTGTTAATATTTTTTTATTTTTTTATTTTCTGCCATATAGTATACACTCTTGAGACGTTCTTAGCATCTCCGTGTGCCAAGTGACGTCATCCACTGTTGTTTAAGAGCCAGAGATGCAAAAGAAATCCTCCTTTGACAGACAAATTAATCAGTTGACTCAATAATTAATTATTCTTTGAGAATATTAATATAGAATATTAATTAATTATTCTTATCCTCTCTCAGTAGCTCTCAGCTCTCTCCTGTCGTCAGGGTTTTCACTGTCCTTTTTTTTCCTGCTTCTCACAGGACGTCACAGAGGAGGACATCGAGTCCGAGCTGGCCGTCATCCACTCTCAGATGGCGTACGTGATGCAGCTACAAGGTCGCACGGACGAGGGCCTGCAGCTCTACAACCAGGTCATCAAGCTCAAGTGAGTGAGCTGGAAAATGGAAAGTCGAGAGTAAACGAGCTGTGATTGTGGATATAATAGATTGAATATTAATATGCATCTTTTTGCAGACCGTCAGACGTGGGCCTGCTGGCTGTGACCGCCAACAATATCATCACAATAAACAAGGTGGGTTGACTGGATGCGCCTTGTAAACACAGAGGTCCCGTGTTGATGACGCCACCAAAAAACGCAAATCGAGATACGTTTGTTGGGTTCTAATGTCCGCTCTCCCCGTCCTCCAGGACCAAAACGTGTTTGACTCAAAGAAAAAGGTGAAGCTGACAAACGCCGAGGGTGTCGAGTACAAGCTCGCAAAGAAGCAGCTGCAGGCCATCGACTTCAACAAAGCCCTGCTGGCCATGTACACCAACCAGGTGTGTGTGTGTGTGTGTGTGTGAGAGACCACAGCGACCCCCCCCACAACCCGCCTCTTTTTCTTACCCGCCTGATGCTTGTTGTCCCCAGGCCGACCAGTGCAGGAAGCTGTCGTCCAGCCTTCAGTCCCAGAACCCGGGTCACCCGCGGCCGGTGCTGATCCAGGTGGCTCAGCTGTGCCGGGAGAAGCAGCACGCAAAGGCCATCGAGCTGCTGCAGGTAGCCGCACGCCACACACTGACATGATGTGCTGCTGCCATGGCAACCAAACCCCTGTGTGGTCCTGCTTGACCGCCTGCATCTTTTCCTCTCTCAGCAATTCTCTGATCAGCACCCGGAGAGCGCGTCTGGCATCAAACTGACCATGGCACAACTCTACTTAATACAAGGTAACAAAGTGTTTTCACCGCACTGACCTTCAGCAGAGCACTTTGGAGATTCTTGAAATGTTTTGGGGGGGGCGCACGGGGTTTAACATCATTCTCAGAGAGCCGACACTTTGCTCCTCAGGTCACGTAACAAAAGCCTGTGACGTCCTGAGGTCCATCGAAGAGTTCAAGCACAAGTCGGGGATGGTGAGACTGCATCATTATTTTTAAATGATGGTTCTGTACTAGGAGCAACTTTTTCACTTCCGATTCGAAACCAATATCGCAGCCTTGAGTATACGCAGATACCGCTATTGATCCGAGACAATATCCGCATGAATCATACATACTTTTACTTATTTTGTAGTATGGGATTTTAGAAAGGGTTTGATCAAGTGATATTACTCAAACGAGTCGACATAGTCAGCAACAGTAGCTATGAGAAAAACTGACCCACTTGTCCAATGGCTTACAACCATTTTAAACATAAAGAAAGAATATTCCACAATTGAATGAAATGAATAAAAGATTAATTAGAAAACCCTAAAAAATCATAAAAAAAAAAAGATTTTAGATGATACTTCATTGAATGGTTATATATTTATTTTTTGCTGATATCGGATCAATATCGGATTGGGACCCCCCCTATTCTGTGCTGGCTCTATCTGCTGTGTAATATGTAAGAGCTTTTCAACCTGCTATTATCAAAGTGCCTGAAGACAGATATGTAAATTGACGCGAGGTAAAACGGACTCGTTCGTTCATTAAGAAGCAACATATTTGTGCCGTCGCCTCCACAGGTTTCTGCGCTGGTGACCATGTACTCCCACGAAGAAGACATCGACAGTGCGATTGACATTTTCAAGCAGGCGATTGAACACTACCAGTCTGAGCAGGTGTGTGTGTGTGTGTGTGTGTGTGTGTCCGTCCTCCTCTTGCTGGTTTCCAGTGTGTTTGGAAGAACAAGAACAAAGAATTGTAATGAATGAATGCCCCATTTTTTTGTTTTTCCCTCCCTCCTCCCCCGCAGCCCGGATCTGCCGCACACTTGGCTCTCGTGCGGGAAGCTGCCAACTTCAAACTGAAGTACGGGCGGAAAAAAGAGGCCATTAGCGACCTGGAGCAGCTTTGGAAGTGAGTTTAATCTCTGCGGCATCGTTCAAGGAGCTTGTTCAGTAGAGCAGGGAGGCAGATCAAACACTCGTCAGGCGTTCATGAGCTCACAAGTCAGATTCTATCAAGTAACTAGTTAGAGAAAAGCAAATGTTTCTCCACGTATTTAACCTGTTTGTTCTTTCTTTTTAGACAAAACACCAACGACATCCACACGCTGGCACAACTCATCTCCGCATATTCCCTAGTGGACACAGACAAAGCCAAATCGTATCCTTTCTCCACCAAAACGTTTCAACTGGAAGGCCTGACAGCTGTGTATTCACTGGCTACGTTTACGTGCAGTCAGCATTGGGGTTAAGGTACATATTCCCATGACGGAAACATTTGAAATAACCTGTTTCCATGGTGAGCAAACCCGGTTCTTCCTGTATCCATGGTGATTGTAGTCAATGGTGATATGGCGATCAAAGCAGCCACGCACGGAGAAGGTCTGCTACAAACCCTGCTTGGCGTAACTTTGCGCTCCCCTTTTTGTGGATCTGTCTTGACTGCATGTAAACGTAGTAACTATCACGGAGACACACGCGTGCCATTAGGAAATAAGGTAGAAAGTGATTTTATTGAAAAGGTTAATTTTCCTGAGCGCCGGGCTGCAGCCTGAGCAAACACCTGCCGTCTGCTGACACCATGGCGTTCAACGTTGATGTGGACGAGCTGGAGAACTCCCACGGAGCCACGTACGTCCGGAAAAAGGCGGCAAAGGTCCCCGGGGAAAACCTACCCAAAGAACAAGGGTAAGTGCATGCTTTCCCCCCCCCTTTTTTGTGGAATTGAATGAAAAGGAGTAATTCTGTTTGGTTTTAATGCTTATGTTTCTTTACAGTCAAGGCGATATCAAAAAGAAGAAGAAGAAAAAGAAGGGTAAGCCTTCCTTTTGCGGAGAATAAGAGGAGTGGCCACCCAGGGGAGCTTAGATGTTTGACTCTTCCCCACCTTATCTTCCAGGTAAACTGCCCAAGAACTGTGACCCCAAAGCGACCCCTGACCCCGAGCGGTGGCTGCCCATGCGGGAGCGTTCCTACTACAGAGGCAAGAAGAAGGGAAAGAAGAAGGAGCAGATCGGCAAAGGCACACAGGGAGCGACGGCGGGAGCTTCGTCTGAGCTGTGAGTGGCCAGTTCCTGCGAGTGGAAAACCAAACCACCAAAAACATTGAAAAAAAGGTCTAATGATCTGGCAGGTGGCTGTTTCCTGTAATTGACTAGCAGTAATCAAACCTCCACGCCCAAAATAAGACTTACTCCGAATGTCTTCCGCTCTCGGAAAGTAAAACAACTTCCTTCGTTTATTTTTGTGGTTCAAGTCAGACATGAAAACCTGTGTGTGGGACGTAATGTATGAGAGTGTATGAGAAAAAACGGCCATTTCTCATTTCAGTTTATCTACTTTTCTACACCACTTATGCACATGTTGCCTATAAACTAAAATGTTAAGGTTTTTTTTAAACCCTCTCAGCCAATCCAGTCAAGAATCTCCTTTTGTAATTTAATTTTAACTCCGTTAATCACCCACGCCAATTTGGTTAAGATATTTCCCGGAATACTTGATTGATTCCCGGCTCCGCCTTTTCCTCAGGGACGCCAGTAAGACGGCCAGCAGCCCCCCGACCTCGCCGCGCCCGGGCTCGGCCTCCGGCTCGGCCTCGGCCTCCTCCAGCAACGTGGTGCCGCCGCGACAGCAGAAACCTGCCGCCTCGGGGGCCACTCGCAAGAAGGCACCACAGAAGAAGAAGAAGGGCGGCAAAGGAGGGTGGTAATCAGAGGGAGGCGACGCAGGACGCAGGAGGACCATGGGACGCTCAAATAAAACATAAGCTTTTCAGGATTTTTATTTGTCAAATTCAGCTTTCTTTTTTTTCATTCTGGCTTGTCTTTGAGACAGATGAGATCAAAAACTCCCTTCGACTGTTATTTGTTTTTTTGTTGGGGTTTTTTTTAATGCAGAAGAGGAAATGAAATAGCCGAATTGTCATCAGATGGTCTGCGATAAGGACAGGAAACGCAGCTTTATCCTAAAGTGTTAGTTACGATTGGACCTTATGTGATCATGATGTAGCCGCACAGTCACCCTCACTGGTTTGATAAATGCCTGTTTAATGGTTTATTAAGAGGAAGTCGATGGGCAAGTGTGAGGTTGTGTCATTGCGGGTGAGAAGAATGTACTTCTCACTTTTGTTTCTTTCTCTCAACCTCCGCTCACTTTTAGTTGGAGCTGAATTGAGCTTAAGGTTTCCTAAGACGGCTCAGTTCTAAGGTGTGCTCGCACATGTGTGTGTGCGTGTGCGTGTGTGTGTGGTCCTGGCTGAGTGCAGCACGTTTCATCAATACGTCCCTTCGTTTTCTACTCATTCGGCTCCAATGATTCAATGTCAAAGAACGTTTATTTTTCGGGTCCCTGTGTTAGTTTGAATTAAAATTAAATGCCACAAATCATTGCCGGACAAGCAGTCGCACTGTGCTCTTTTTACCCACACCACTGTTCACTGTACTCCAAGTGGAATTCAAGCTTCTTCTTTTTTTCTGATTTTGGCAGCGCGTCCTGTGCTGCTACCACCGTTTTCTTTTCTCAAAACTACACAAATTCTCACTAGTCATTATTATGGTGTTATTGTTAACTAGCATTTATTTCCACAGTATTTGCCCAATCTGTAAGATTCCGTTTAATTTTATAAACTATTTCCCTTCATCCTCATAAGAACCTGAATGTGTTGTTCATTTTTATTGTTTTTTGAACAAAACAAATTATTCAAAATCTTTGAGATTTCAATATACAAAAATAAACAAGCGTATAAATGCAGTCAATTGGCGCACGCGGATCACAAACCTCAACATTACGTAGGATTTACCAACCCTTGTTAGTAAAAACACAAAGAAAGATAAAGGGTAAAAGGCACAATAAACTTATCAGAGATCTACTAATGATAAGTCACCAAAGAATGCAGTTAATAGTTACTTTTCTTATCATGTTACTTCCCATGTATTTGTGTACAAATTTAATTCTACCGGCAATATTTGAAAACTCGGCAAGGAGTTGAAAATTCAGTGCAATTTGCCGATTACCAGCATAGGATTTATAACAAAGGACAAAGGCTTATTATTGCATATAAAGCTTGTAATGATATCCTTCGGACCTGTTTCATAGATATATTTTCATAAATCCCCCTAAAACTTAGAAAACACGGCTAATAATTTATCCCACAAAAGGTGCAATTATCATCAGTGAACCTGGTAATAGTGTTATTACGGATAAGGATAAATGTGAGGTATTTTAAGCGGAAGCTGTCTTATATTATTTGAAATGTGAGACCAGAAGGGCTGCATCCATCCCACACAGCAAGCGGTTATTGAAACTATATTGAACCAATGTTATTTTTCCAACAATAAGTCCTGAATCAAACTAGAAATCCGATGTTGATTCTGCATCATGTTGAAGCATTTTTAACATTGAAACTCAGAATTTCAAAGGTTCTTCAATCATCAGGAATATTGAAACTATATTGAACCAACGTTATTTCTCCAACAATAAGTCCTTGAATCAACATTAAAAAATCTGATTGATTCCACACTTTATAATTGAATGTATAACCGTTATAATTATTATTATGATGATTTGATATGACAATGTTCCTTTGTTTGTGTGACGTCACACTCTAACTCCCATTCTTTGTAAATTGTCCATCCCGTTAACAACGGTTAACGGTTCCGTGCGGGGCTGCTGTGGCCCCCCCGGTGCGGGCTGCTGTGGCCCCCCGCTGCGGGCTGCTGCGGCCCCCCGCTGCGGGC
>CAESWR010000343.1:79102-91194 GCA_903171835.1 Mullus surmuletus
AGAGGAGATTTTTCCTCATTGACTTTTGGCGTTTATTTTGAGCCCTCCATAGGACGAGCTCAAGGTTAAGATGAGCTCAGGAGGTTTGTGGTGTAACCGAAATGTCACAGGTGCGAACTCGCTGCTAATAAAAACAGAAAAAAAGAAAATCCACTCATTGTCTACACTGGCTACTTCTACTTTTCTACGCGGAATATCAGGTATCAGTTGTATTCATTTTCTTGCTCCTTTTTTTTGGTAATAAGTTAAGGATAAAATGCCTGAATAATATTCATTTGTCACAGCGATGTTAAAATTAAATAGGTTGCTAAAAATAAGATGAATAATTTAACTTAAAATGTGTTCCTTTAAGATAATATTTTCATGGGATTAAATTGTTAAAACAGTGAGTAGAGAATATATAAAAATAATTCGGATTTCGTGTTTGAGTTCATGGCCTCCGAGTGTTTACACTTCCGGGTCACCTGCGCGGCGGAAGAGGCGGGTAACGTGAAAATGGCGGCGAGGGGAGACTCCGGGACTGAGCGGTGTTCGAACCCGGACGGAGCGTGGATGGTTCGGAGGACGTGCTGCGAGCCTGTGAGTCACAGCTCTTCGCACCGGGAGGGTTTTCGGGGACACGAAACCGGTTCCGCGAAGTGAGCTGCGGCCGGAAGTAGCGCTGAGCGAAGCGCGATCGCCGGAAGCAGTCGGCGGAGGAGCATCGCCATGACGTCACGCTGCTCACGGAGAGGGTCACCGGGGGAGCTGGAGGAGTGTCTGTGCCTGCTGTGACGGACGGACACGGGAGCTACGCGAACTTCACTTCCGGTCCTGATGTTTTCACATCCGCCGAAAGGTCACACACAAACCATCATGAGCGCCAACGACACAAAGTAAGAGTCTCTCAATTGGACGATTAAGACCAAACTCCATCGTTATATTCGGGTCTTTTGTTGTTTTTCATATTTTTTTCCGAAACAAACGGTTTGAATGTTTCTCTGCTCAGATGTGTCTCATACATTCCCAGAGCCTGATACTCGGTCCCTGTTATTGATTGGTGCTTATTGTTTGCATCATGGAGTTGACATCGCTTACAGGTCCGAGTGCCTCTAAATAACTATAAACCAGAGTCTGACATTACCATCGGAGGTTCATGTTTGTTTTAGATGGTCCTTCACCAGTGAGATACTGAGTTAGGGTTAAAGCTTCATCTGTTACGGTGGGTTTCCTACATGAGCCGGTGGTGAAAGGGTTACACATGTAAACACCAATAACCCATTTAAATAAGCGGAATATGCTCATATTCTGGTTTCTAAAAAACGGAGCCAATGACGCAGGTGAGTTCATGAGGCACTTTAATGGTACAAAGTGCAGACAGATGCAGGATAAAACATGAAGCAATCCAAGTGTTTTTGTGTTGACTAACACTTCTAACACTTCGAGCCATCGCTATCCACGCATACACACACTCAGCAGTTTGAAATGAAATCTGCAGGGCTGTGAAGTATCTCCTCCTGCACCTGTGTTTCCCAGGGCTCCCAGTCCACCAGTTAACCTTTTCCAGATGAACGGCGCTCAGTGAGGCGCGACCGCAGCTCTTTCCAGCTCAGGTTATTTTCCCGTCATGAGGGCAAACAGACAAAAACTGACCCCTGGCTCCTAATATAGGACCGTTACGTGTCACAAAAATACATGCGCAGAAAAAAAAAAAAGAGTGTATGTATGTGTGTGAAGAGTGTATGTATGTGTGTGAGCGATGACCAGCAGCAGCTTTAACCGGCGCAAACAGAGGCGAAGCACGTCGGAAAGGTGATCCACTTCCCCAAACTGGCCATCTGGGGTTTTTTCTGTGTATATTTGCACAGTTGTGGTTTTGACAGAGCTGCTAAGAAAAGTCTAAGCGTAGATGTGGAGCAGAGGAAGTGCGTCAGCGGGAGAGGAGAGCCGAACGCTGGAGACACACTCGTCCATTCACACACACAGTGTGAGTGTGTGTGTGTGTGTGTGGCAGGACGACGGTACAGTCACGGTCATTGCTTTACCATCAGAGTTCAGACTGGGAAAGCAGGTGCATTGAGGCTCCATCGGCAGGAGACTTTTCTATCAATATATCCCGATATGCGCTTTGAAAACATCAAACATCGATCAGAAAACGCCAACATTTTCGAAGTAATTAAGTGATTAAAGTTTTTCACTCTTTTTTGAAAGTGTCAATGATAAACAGGAGGTGGAAACTTGCTAGCAAGGATAAGTCGCTGATCAGCTGTCGATCTCCAAGCAGGATTAAAATCTGATGGTTACTTGCTGAGGTGACTCGAGGTTCATCCAAAGTTCCTAGTTTGCAGCTCCTCGATTCCTCGCCACCTCCACCGACCTCTTAGCTCCGCCCACGGGAGATGCAAGCTTCGGTAAGGAAGAGAGTTAAATAAGAAATGAGACGCCATTGCTTTGGTGCGTCATTTCAAAGCCACATCAATTAAATACGAGGAGGGGGCGTGGCTACGTCATGACAACTTGAACACAACACTAATTCATCTTCCTTTTGATGTGGAGATCCTGATAGGAGGAGACATCATCACATGTTCACCTCAGAGAAGGAGGAATCAGGGGGGAGATGAGGGGTTTTAAAAAACAGAATATGAGCATATTCAGTTTATTCAAATGGGTTATTGGTGTTTACACGGCCGCGCGCAACCAGGTTATTACTAATATTCCACTTAGAAAAGTGGTGACGCCGCTAACAGCGCCACCTTCTGACCGAGCTACGCGATGGCCATGTGACGGAAATGGGAATAATGGTAAAATCCAAATAAAAGAATCTTCCAGAGAAGCGTAAAGGGACGGAGTGAAGGAGAGAATGACTACGAGGCGGAACTATTTCTGGAATGCACCTTCGCTTAAAGTCTAACCGGGGCGGCACACAAACACACAGTGTGTGACCACCTGACTCACTTCTCCAGTGTGTGATAAGCTAATGGTGGTTGTGGGGTGGTGGGGGGGGGGCATTGGGTTTCCACTCTTTCTCCACAAACACTATCTGATTTAGGGAACTTCCTGCTCTCCTCGCTCTCCTCCGCTCCCTCATTCTTTGATATTAATACTCCGCTGAGCGTGCTGCTTCATGCGTGCACCGCTCACTGCCAGAAACCATATACACCTTAAAAAAGACACACACACACACACACACACACACACATACAAGCACTTACATCAAACCTGCAGCGTCTCAGTGCATCTGTCTGCCTTCGTGTTTCTGGTTTCTGTCGCTGGCTGTCGGTTAATGAGGTAAAGGTTTGTCACAAAGCGGAAATAAATACAGAGGGGATACTGGTGTGTGTGTGTGTGTGTGTGTGTGTGTGTGTGTGTGTGTGTGTGTGTGTGTGTGTGTGTGTGTGTGTGTGTGTGTGTGTGTGTGTGTTTGATGTTGGATTGCCTTCCATTCCTCCTGTCACATCCACTGTCCTCGCTCTTTCCTGTTTACTGGAGACGACTTCCTCTCAAATTCGGCAAGACTTCACACCACACACTCCCCTCTCTCCCTCTCCCTCCCTCTCTCTCCCTCTCTGTCTCTGTCTCTCTCTCTCTCTCCCTCTCTCTGCAGATAAATCCATAAACAATAGCCGAGTTTGATGAATAAACTCCTCCAGCCTCGACCAGCAGAGTAATCACAGGAAGCCCAAAGTCTGAGTGGCTCAAATGGCCAAAAACTTTGCTTTCATCTCACTCCCTTTCAAGATGGTTGAGCTAGTGACATACATAAACACACATAAACACGCACACACACACACACACACACACACACACACACACACACACACACACACACACACACACACACACACACACACACACACCAAAGGCTCTCTAATGTCCTGCCATGCAGGTGTGTGTTAATCTTCTAAATCCGATAATAGCAATCCTCATCTTCATATGATCCAACGTAGATCAATGGAGCAGCTGTTCGTGTGTGTGTGTGTGTATGTATGTGTCTGTGTGTGTGTGTGTGTGTGTGTGTGTGTGCGTGTGTGCGTGCGTGCTTGCAGGTTAACAGACAAGTCCATGCTTGTGGACAAACACAGACATCCACCATGAAGTGCAGAGAGATGTTAGGCGAGTTAGTCTATTAATTATGGGCTCATTTCGGTCGTGTTCGGTCTCAGTTTAATTGCACTAATAACTGAATCACATCCTCTTTGTGTTCTCTTAAGACATTAAAGCTTCTCAAACGGTTTTGATGGACGGCATCTTTTCTCCGCTAAAACTGAGGGAGGCCGACGGTTACAGCTTGCTGTTTGTGTAGCTTGTGTGGCAGCATGTTTGCTATTAACAGAGATGGGGACTGGAGTCCCTGTTTTGATAACTTGTGACTTGACTTGAGAATCTGTGGCTTGAATAACTTCAGTGAATTCAATTTGTTGTTTTCACATTTAATATGAATATGAAATAAATATCAATGTGACTTGATATGAGCGCAGGCAGAGAATGGCGTTGTCATGATAGGATTAATACCTTGTCAATCAATCATGCCGTCTCTGCCTACCTTACGTGTGTGTCGGAGAAACACAGCCTCTGACAGTCACTAATATCTTGTCTTTTCACCTTATTAAGATCAGATCGTGCGGTTAAAATAAGGTGACTTGACTTGCCCAAGAAAAAATGACTCGGGACTGACTTGAGTCTTTCACGTGTGACTTGGTCCAATGTCTGGCTATTAACATTAACGACATTTGGCGAGAGAAACGTTTCTTGTCAACATCGATCTGAACCAGTGTATGAGTTAGCTACACGGCGTACTCCACACTAAAATGTATCCAAAATTCCTGCTATTCACATTTCCAGATGTTTTACTGCATCAGAGGATAGACAAACGTATATTTTCATGTCAATCCAAACATTAATAACAACAGATCAAATGTTATGGAATTAATATCTGACTCCATCGTTGGCACAAAGGCAGCTTTACGCTCACGTCACTCCCAATAGGGTCTATTTTCAGAGTGAGGACGACAAAATATTTTCTTTCACAAAGGCGACTGGCACACACACACACACACACACACACACACACACAAACACACACATATGCGCGCGCGTGTTTAATGGCCCATTGTAGATTATGGAAAAGTCTATTCCAACATAACAGATGGGGGGAATTTACAGCAGTGAGACAATGGAAGAAAACCAAAACGTGCTGATATCATGAACAAAAAGTCTGCATGTGTCGGCACCAACGTGTGAAAGAAGGAGGGAGGAGAAGAATGCTGGGAAAGAGATGGTTAAAGAAAACGAGGGGGTGAATGACATCATCAGGATAATTTTATAATTCCTTTAATTGGATTCCAGTGGTTGAGGTTTCTGGAACAAACCTGACTGGGTTTCGAATTGTGGGAAAACAGAGGACAGAAAGGAATTGGGGGGGGGGGTGGATCCACTGATGAAGACGGTTCCTGAAGGACATAAGACCATAGAAACTGAGCATTTCTTTGAGTGACCTCCAAGAAACCAGTTGTTCCTCCAAGCACCTGAGGAGGTCCCTGAAAGAACACCTCTCCTCGTAGAAGTTTGAGAAGATTTTAGTCATTCTACTTTAAGATGCTGTTCACTAACCGTTCCTCAGAGCACCTTTAGGGCGCTTCTTCTCCAAAGCACCTTGTGAGGGCAACCATAACTCATAAGTCTGTTAAGTGCCCTAAAAGGTTCCTCGTAGCATTAATTAGTTGCTCACAGAGGTCCTCAAAGCCTTTTAAGAAGTTCATCAAAGCACCATTACTGGTCAAAGTACCTCAAAAAGTTTCTCAGAGCACCTTTAGTGATTTCTCCAGAATTTGCTCAATCTACCTTAACCATGTTTGGAGGGATGAAGGGGTGACAGGAGGTAGAGGGAAAAAAAGATGAAGGGGAAAATGCGGGAAAATCCACGTTCCCTGTGGACGCTGCCGTGTGTGTGTGTGTGTGTGTGTGTGTGTGTGTGTGTGTGTGTGTGTGTGTGTGTGTGTGTGTGTGTGTGTGTGTGTGTGTGTGTGTGTGTGTGTGTGTGTGTGGGCTCTGTAGCTGCATGCCTGATGTGACGTGTGTGTGTGTGTGATCGTAGCCCGCGGCCATGACTGCCTTACTGACTGACTGAATGACTAATTGTTCCGTCTGCTCATATCACACACACACGCACGCACACACACACACACACACACCGAGATTATGCAATCGCCATCAAGATAATCTCTTTGGCCCGGTATTTTTCCCCCCCAGAGGCTGAATATCGACACGTCTAGATTACTCTCCCGTCTGGAAATCCTTCCCTTTGCTGAGCTAATCCCTGACCCTCGCTTACATTACTCCATCCACGCTCGCCCTGCGTGCGCCCGCCCCATAATCCCGCGCTTCTCGGAACGCTCCGCCCGCCACGAAGGCCCGCGTTGCATTACGGAATGTTTGCAGAAAAACTAAACAAAAGTGCGCTGGTGTTCTTGCAAAGAGGAATGAGGCTGAAAGTTTCACGGAAAACCGAGAAAAAAAAAAGGTGTCACGCTGTGGGTAAAATTTGCCTNNTTTGGGGGGGGGGGGGTGAAAATCTGACACGCCCACTTTTCCTGCACCACCCTCCTCCCGTCCTGCACGGTTTCGGATCAACTTTGAGAAAGGAATTTGAATTGAACGGGTAAAGTGAGCCAAAACTGGTGGATGAGGCTAGGTTAGTCGCCATAGCGACCTGAGAGAAAAGCCTGTAGGAAGTGGCTGGGGTTGAAGACCATGAAATCCATCCAATGTTTTAGTCTTAAGGGAGATTTTTCTCCTGTACAAACAAATACAAAAGATTTCTGGGCCGTCATACAAGATATTGCTGTATGTTATTTGAAAAAAGCAGATGAATTGCAAAAAAAAAAGTGCTTTCCAAAATGTATTTATTATTATTATTATTATTATTATTATTATTATTATGTAATCGTTTTTTTCCCTCCTGTTCATTGCACACCAGATGGAGTTACACCTCAAATCTGCTGTGCTACAAAGACAATAAAGCTCTTAGTTTGACATCAGCCAGGACTCCGGTCCGCTTATTGGGATTTGATCAAAATATTTTGCTTAGAAATATGTTTGTTGACATTTTTTAAAGTACAATCCGCATGTCTGAGAGGTCACCTTTTGAGGGGGGGATGCAAATGATCTAAATATATACACATGCTAGACGTCAAAATGTTCCAAGCCATTCAACATCTGCAGAGCATTTTTAATCTTTTGCAGAAATGAGAGTAAAATAATCTCCCTCTGCTCTTCTGTGAGCACATTTTCCGTGAACACGACTCAGACGGCCGCTATGCTCCTCTATTAAACACATCTCCAGATAGAGCGCGCACACACACACATACACACACACACACACACACACACACTGGGCCATCCGTCGCTGTGTCGTCTTTTCATGTGGCGTGTGATTGATGTTTATGTTCGCCTCCAATCTGTCCACAGTAGCTTTGTGTGTGTGTGTGTGTGTGTGCGTGTGTGTGTGTGTGCCGGATGAGAACCAGAGTGTGAGCCACAGTTCAGGTAGCAGCGACACACTGAGCAACAAGTGAAAATCAAAACACAGACAGCTGCGGCTCACACACACACACACACACACACACACACACACACACACACACACACACACACACACACACACACACACACACACACACACACACACACACACCAACACACAGACAGACAGACACACACTTGGCTCGGCGTGGACGAGTGAGCGCAGACAAACGGCGAAGGCAGCTGCTGCGAGGCGAGCAGCGGCGCTGGCAACATCTGGGGCGAGCGAGCGGCGGCCTTCAACACCTTTATCTGCACTGTCCCACACACACCCACACACACACACACACACACACATTCATTCATTATTTTGTTTTGCTGAATTTTTGATGATACCGGATGTTTGAATGATTTTCCATTGATTGATTGGTTGATTGATTGGTTGGTTGGTTGAGAGGAGAACACACGTGACATTTGTGCTCGAGACAGCGGCAGTCCAAGTGTGGGTGTGTGTGCGCGTGGAGCGGGGTGGGGGGGGCAGCATGATCACAGGTCACAGCCCGGGCAAACACCAGTGTGTCTGAGACTTGTTTCACACACACACACACACACACACACACACACACACACACGCACACACACACACGCTCACTGGATGTGAAGGACGTGTTCTCGTAAATTGCGTCCTCCCACTTCCACACACTCAGACACACACTCACTCTCACACACTCCCTCCATCCATCGCTGTCTTTCGTGAATCAATGGCTCTATTGATCGGCAGGCGTGAGTCTCTGCGGGCGGACGTCTGCTCCACTTCACACATCCAGACTCTTAATTCACGTCATGCATCAGCACCAACAAATCATGACTCTCATGAATTGCTTTTTCTTAAACGGACCTTTGGGGGAAAATTAGATTTATTCTTCCGGTTTGGCTCGTTTCACCGCAGAAATGAGTGAAGAAACAAAACGTCTCAGCAGACCTGTACTTTTCCGCTCGCCAAAAAGCAGCTTGCCGTTCAATCACTACAGGATCGTAAACGCAATGCATTTTGGGACATTTGTGACACTCCATTTTACCTCAGTTCTCCCTGCTGTTCTGATTGCAGCCAAATCTGACATAGCTCAAAGTTTTACTGCTGGATTTTCATTTTGTCGTGAACTATCCCTTTAATATCAGCTCTTTCCACCTAGCCATGAATATTATTTAATTGGTTTTTATCTTTATGTCAGAATAATCCATTTACAGTAATTTTTCTTTAAGCACTTTGAGCTGCATTCTGCGGTGTAAAATGCGCCATATAAATAACGTTAATATAATTTGTATTAATGCATTGGTATGAATGCTTCTCTGGCTTTTGAACATTTATGCAATTTACCACTTACACAAATTCAGTTTATTTCTTCTTGTTCTACTCTTAAAGGCAGGCAGAGGACGAAACAGCATATTTAAAGGGACCGCCCTCGAATGGGTTGGCCCCGCCCCCTCCAGCGTGCCAGCGTGTTCCCACTGACAGACAGACAAACAAACAAGCCGACCGACGGACATGGGTGAAAACAAAACTTCCCCGGCGGAGCCAACAATGCTGCCGTATTGTCTCAGACAGGAGGTGGGTGGAGCTCCAGACATGAGCTCACGAGGGAGGCAGCTTTGTGGTGGTGGTGGTGGTGGTTGGGGGGGGGGTTGTGGCGTCTGCAGGTGGGAATATAAGTGTGTATAGCAACACACCTGCATGTGCGCTTCACCACTTCTATAGTTACAACACATGAGTCAGATATGTGTAGGGGGGTTGCTGGTTCAAAACCCTCCCCAGAAAAAGTGTTAAAAGTGACGCCGCCGTGGCTTCTTATCGCTCATATTCTGAGGATGAATGTAAATTACTGCTGAAAAGAATCTTAGTCAGCTCGTCTGGTTAAAGAGGCTAAATGAGATTCACTCACACGTGCCGACACGCTGTGTCCTCTCGCGTCGTCTCGCCGCTCGCTCATGCGTCTAAATCATCGTCTGTGTGTTGGTCTATTGATGTGGCCGTATCCATCGTTACCCAGCATGCAGCTGCCGCGCTATCTATAGGCCCTCTACCATTCATCACCTGCAGGCATCCACGCATTTGCAGCCACAGAATGGGGCTATTTATTATTTATCAAGATATTTTACACAATTATTTTTTTCACATTTTATCCTTTTTTTTTTTGTTTTTTTCCTCTTTTATTTGAATTTCAAATTGAATTCTATGACCTGATGATCCCAAACTCTAATTTTGAATTCAAGTTTAACCCCGAAAAATAAAAGCAATTGCATTTAGATGAAAGTAGGAAATAATGTGGAGACTTTAGGGCCACTTCTTTACTTCCAAATTGATGTCATCAAATGGGCAACATGTTGTCTTAGAATCCACCAATGATCTGCGGTGGACTTTAAATATTAGCTACAGTAAAATAGCATCCAGGAAGCATCATTTTGTGCCATCAGACCAGAGGAAAGCGACGTGATCTCCTTCCTTCCGTGCTCAGGAGTAACGCCGCTGACGACCCCTCAGAGGTCGCTCATTGTAAGGAGGTTATTCAGTTTACCGCCTGAGCTGTTGTTTTTTTCGTCACTCTTCAGCGTGAGGCAACAAGACGCTCACCTCCGCCGACTCATCCGCAGGACAATCTGAGGAAGTGGAGATGATGCTGTTTGTTGGCGGTGAACCGAAACGAACAACAACGCCTGTGTCCTTTTAAGGAGTCTTTCCGTTGACTGGCTGAAACTTGGAGTCCCCTCCCTCCTTCCCTGCTTGTCCACTACCTGTGATGTCACTGATAAGGAATTCCCCACTGGCGAGACTGCAGGGAGGCTTTGGTTAATAAGTGACAACATGTGACAGGGAATTTCGGGGCCGAGCACTATGCACGCACGCGCGCGCGCAGAGACGCAGAGAGACATTTACACACCAAAAAAGAAGTACTGACTATTGTTGAGTTGCCAGATCTGGGGTCCCCTGCCTTCCTTAATGATGAAACCTGCTGTTTCTACCTTTAGTATAACCATTGAATTCTTCCCTCTAACAAAGCATGACAATTCTTTTTTTTTTTCCCTCTCTTGACACTGTCGTCATCTGTGAAATAAACAGGCAGCATCTCCAGAGGAAGTGTAGGGGGCACCCAGTTTGAACTGGTGACCCTTTGATCTGCAGTCAAATGCTCTACCACTGAGCTATACCCCCACCGTGAAGCTGGGCTTGCTTACGTCGTCCTGAATCAGCTGTGTTCACACAAATTCCCACACCGTGTCTGTGTGTTTGCCAAACGTCCGCATTGTGGTATAGCTCAGAGGTAGAGAGGCTGGAAGAGAGACAGTCCCCAGTTCAAAACCGGGCCCCCTACCTGCTATGTGAGAGGTCAACATTGACCTTCTACAATCAGAGAGTTCATCAGGATCAACACTAACACCAAGGGAGTTTTTTCATGTTCATCGAAACAATTATTTAATCACTGTGTTTGTCTTCACATCTCATCCATTTGTCGACATGTTTAGTTGTGTTCTGCTCAGAGGTAAGAGTGCGAAACGGTGCCATCACTTTGGGCAGTTTAGGGGGCATCCAGAATTGAACTGGGGACCCTCCGATCTGCAGTCAAATGTTCTACCACTGAGCTATACCCCCACACACCAGTGTACTGCTCTTTCTCAGTTGAATCAGTGTGTCAGCTTCAAACACAGCTCTATGTATGCACGTATGTCTGTGTATTGTCTATTCGACAAAACTCCACGTAATAGTATGTGGGGGTATAGCTCAGTGGTAGATCATTTGACTGCAGATCAAATGATTTCAACCCAGAGCCTCCATCTTACTTCATCAGTTGTCATCTAATTTGGATGGAATTTATGACATTATTGCCCGGATCACTGACTTCATGACCAACCAGTTTTGTGGGCTGAGCTAGAGCCTCAACCAAGAGCTGGTTGAAGAAATTGGGTAATTCCTGGGAAAAAATCCAACGTTGAAGCGATAAACTACAATGTTGTGCTTGAATGCGGGGTCCAGACTTGGCAGCAAAGGTTCATACATTACTGGGGAGAAAAGGTATCAAGAATGTTGCCAGTGTAGGGGGCACCCAGATTTGAACTGGGGACCCTTTGATCTGCAGTCAAATGCTCTACCACTGAGCTATACCCCCACCATATGTTGAGTTATTTTGCCCAATAAACACACACAAGGACAGACAGACAGACAGTGTGTGTGAACCTCTGTCGAAAGCACAGCTGACTGGGGATGAGGCTGATACCACGTTGTGGATGGGGGTATAGCTCAGTGGTAGAGCATTTGACTGCAGATCAAAGGGTCCCCAGTTCAAATCTGGGTGCCCCCTACACTGGACAATCAGCTGCTACCTTTTCTGCATTAGCAATTTAAAATAATGTAGTTGATGAATGAGAATCCTCACCTGCATGTCAGTAACATGATGCCAGCACTCATCAATGAGTTAAACTATTCTGTGATTGCCAACATTGATTCTGTATGTTTTAACTAAAGATGAGAGAGTGTCAAAGCCACCCCCCTCTTATGTCAGCGTAGGGGGCACCCAGATTTGAACTGGGGACCCTTTGAT
>CAESWR010000343.1:119385-129958 GCA_903171835.1 Mullus surmuletus
GGAGCGTTGGCCAAAGGTCGAACTGAGAGGTCAGAGTTTGACTCATCTTATCTCAGGAAGGTAAGAGCTGCCATTTAATAACTTTATTTTGTTTAGATGAACTGAAAACCTGAAAATGTGCTTTATTAGAAGTTCAACTGCAATTATCTGATTCTTATTCATTTAAAATAAAACTTACAACGCAAACTATTTATATCTTTAATTTTGTACATTTTTAATTAAAGATTTTGCAAAATGTTCAAACTGTAATTATATGATCCCATATTCATTATTTACTTTGCTGTGGGAGCAAAGTCAAAAATATACATATAAACTTTAAAACAATAACTTTCCAAATGTCTATTTGCATTAAAGGACTAGTCTGTATTTTTCTCCATGAAGCTGTATGAGCTCCTCACCATCAGTGAGCTTCATCAGCACTGACTTTTCCTCCACTGCGTCCCGTGAGTCGAGTTCCAGCCCGGTTTCTCTGCTGCAGAAAGTAGTTCCTCTAGTTGCTGGAGTCACACGGATGAAGAGTTTGGCTCCAAAAAACAACATGCGATCAGAAGAGTCAAACATTTGCATCAACAATTCTTAGCCGTGAAAAAGTCCGACCTCGACATCACCTCTAACTAGACGGAACTACTTTCCTCATCAGCGAAACCGGGCCGGAAAAGTCAGTGCTGATGAAGCTCACTGATGGTGAGGAGCTCAAACACCTTCATGAAGAAAAATACAAACTATCCCTTTAATCCAAAATGAGACCCGAATGATGAGAGCTTCCGTCTCCTTTCAGCTCCGCGTGTCTCCAGCATGGCGTCCAACAGCACCAGCGTCCAGTGGAACTCCAGCATCTCCCCCAGCGGCCCCGCCGGCCCCCCGCCGTGGTACCAGTTCCCCGTGTGCGCCGCGGCCCCCCACGCCTTCATCTTCTACTTCGGGGTGAAAGTGCTGAACCTGGCGGTGGGCACGCCCTGCAACGCGCTGGTCGTCTGGCACATCGCCAGCAGGAAGAGCGACGCCGCCACCTCCGACATCTTCATCGCCAACCTGGCGGCGCTGGACGCCTTCTTCTGCCTGATGACGCCCGTCGACATGCTGAACCGGCTGCTGCTCGGCCACCGCCTCGTCTGGTTCTTCCAGAGGTTTGCGTACGGCGTGAAGGACGCGGCGCCGCTCTTCTTGGTGGGTTTGAGGAGGTCAGAGTTCACCGTCAGTCTGACTCTGTGCTTCTTTGCAAAAAACGTTATTATCCTGACGAGTTCCTTTAAAAAAACAAAACTCTCTCAATCGTCCCTCAGTACGAAAAACGTCTCCTCCACAAAAAACTGCAGTAAAAAAATGTTTTCCACTTTAAATGAGTCAAAAATGTTAATCAACTTCAGCCTGAAATATATCAAATATTCATTATTTGAGGGGATTTTAATCCTCTGAATGCCAGTTTATTTACGTAACTCCACAGTATTTTAATGGAAAAACATAAAAAAAACTCCAATAATCTTATGGGTTGATCTTGTCTTAACTTTGCAGGCGCATCTAGAAGAACATCGTAAAAACCTTCCAGTTATTTCAGATTTATTTTATGTAGACAGATATTTATATCATATATAATAAGAATAATAACAGCATGTATGTGTAGAGCACTTATCAACAGGTGGTTACAAAATCACTGCTCCTAATTTAAAAATATCGATAAAATGTTTGTTTTATGACAAAAAACAACTTTTGCCCAAAATCTCCCGTGATCTTTGCTCTGTCACAGAGGTGCAGATTTGGATGTTTGTGTCAATTTCAATCAAAATAATGCAAATTTTCCATGTTTTCAAATTTTTTTAGAATTTCAAAAGATGATTTACAATTGATTAAAATGTTGTTGTTTTTTTAAGGAAAATATAATTCTTCTGAAAAGTTGCTTGGTTGCCGCAGGTCTGCATCTGTCTGGACCGCTACGTTGCCGTGATGCACCCGGTCCTCTTCACCGGTATCCGTGACAACAGGATCCGCGCGGGCGTCTCGGCGGCGGTGTGGGGCCTCGTGCTGCCGTACGGCCTCACCAAGAGCATCCTGGGAGTCATGAGCGTCACGCACATCTTCAGCGCCATCATCCTCTTCGCCTTCGCCGTCATGCTCTTCTGCAACGCGTCGGTGATGTGGGCGCTGCGGCGCTCGGCGGCGGGGCGGGAGGCGCTGCACCCGGTGAAGCGGCGAGCCTTCCGCACGCTGCTGGTGGTGCTCGCCATCGTGGTGACCAACTACCTGCCGCCGGTGGCGCTCATGCCCTTCGTGTCCTACTACAGCTTCCTGCAGTTCCGCTGCCAGATCAGCGTCAGCGTCTTCGCCATCATGGACCTGAGCTGCAGCCTGGAGCCGCTGCTCTACATCACCAAGATGGAGCGAGCGGGCGGCGGCGGCGGGCGGAGCTCGGAGAAGAAGCCGCCGACGCTCAGGGTTTGAGTCACAGTCTCATTCACACATTCCTGAATCCTTTTCCAGACGTTTGCACTGAAAGTTGTCAGGCTTCCTCGTGATGTTCATTCTGAGACTGTTTGGTTTGGTGGCGCTCGAGTTCTTATTGGTTCTGGCACGTGAAAAAGAGGAAGAGGAAGAGTTCAGAATAAAAAGAGCAAACTGAAAGGTGTGTTTTGAGAAGCTCAAGAATGTGTGAATAAATATCAAATTTTGAGGGAAAACTTTTTGGAATTTGTCAGAATCGTTTTAGAAAATTGATCAATAGTTTTGCTCGTCAAACTGCTGAATTATGTCTTTGACACAACTTTAAAATGAGTGCTGCCGCGATGTCAAATTTTCACTTTATCGTGAGCCAACATTTTTTTTTTATAATAATGAGTAAAACATTTTGTTTTATTGATCTTTAACTTCTTTTGGCGATTCACACATCTGTCTCAGGTTCTGTGACGGCAACATGAAAACAGTAAGTGCAAACCAACACTGTAATTACACACAATCATTTATTAGGACAGGTCAGGACAGGTTATTAGGTCAGCAGCTGATTTGATGAACAGAGGATACACACACACACACATACACACATTGACACCACATCGGATCGGATCTTATGCGCATTCTTAACATCAACTTTCATTTTCTAAAACCATTCGTATAAAAGAAGAAGGTGAGTAAATTCCACTGAGAGTCGGATCGTCTCACGGCGCCGTCTGTCCGTCCGCGCGTTAACGAAGCTGAACACGCTGAGGGACCAATTAACTCAACAGGGCTTCACACACTCGTTATGTAACCAGCTGGAATCAATTGAGGGAAGATCAAAGGCAATGACGCCGCACACACACGATTCAAATAAAACACTGTCGGTTTCATCAGAATTGATGTAACTGTTGAAATGAAGCTGCTGAATAAAGTTGATATTGACCATTTTTTGTTTGTTTTTTCTCATCAAATGTCATTTTCAAACAGGATTCATTTAATCTCTGAACCCTGAAAAGTTCCTGGGGGCGTTTTTTGTACAGATGTTGTTTGTCCACTCAGAGTCAAAATCCCCCCAAAAATATTTGACATTTGATACGTATCTTTCAGGCTGAAGCTGATTAACAAGACTGACTATTAATTAAAATACTAATATGATATTTTTACAGCAGTCTTTTGGAAGGAGACACTTTTGTCCCCAGGAACTAATAAGAGAGTTTGCTATAAAAATCTTTTTTCGATTAAAATTTTGTGGAATTATGTAAACAAACTGGCATTTAGAGGGTAACAATCCTCCCAAATAATTAATATTTGATAAATATTTCAGGCTGAAGCTGACAAACAATTCGTCACACAACTCATTTAAAGTGGCAATAAAATCTACGTAAATTTTACAGCGGTTTTAATTTTTGGTTCTGAGGGACGATTGAGAATGTTTTTTTAAGAAACTCTTAAGGATTAAACATAATTAACTTTAAGTAAAATTATGTACAAAAATGATTGTAGCAAAATGGTTATTTTTCGAATCAGACAATAAAATGATTTGCTGCGTTGGTGTTTATCGGCTTCACCTCTGCGTGATTTGGCGGTGAAGCTCCCTCAGCTGCTCCGGCTCGGCCTCGGGTCCGTCCTCCGAGCTCACGTAGCCGGGGTAGGTGGGGTGGAAGCAGGGCGGCGCCGATGTGTGTGTGTCGCCGCCGCCCCCGGCTCCGCCCATCAGGGGGATCAGCTTGGCGTGGGCGTAGTCGATCTCAAAGCCCTCGAAAATCATCCCCACCCCCGAGGCCCCCAGCGCCTCCTTCAGCAGAGCCGCCACCTCCCGCGCCGCCAACACCAGCGCCGCGTAGTCCTTCACCTCCAGCCGGAAGATGTCGGAGGTCAATGGTTGGCGTGGGACCAGCACGGTGAGGCCGGGTGAATTGGGGAATGGTGTGAGGAACGAGACGTGGGCGGCATCCTCCCACAGCCGCCACTGCTGCTCCTCGCCACGGACAATGCGTGAGAAGAGGCCGGGGTGGGCGGGGTCGGCGCCCAGGAAGCTCAGGTCGGGCGGCGCGTCCGGCGCCGGCAGCCTGGAGCGGATCCGCCGCTGGATCTCTGTCAGGCGGGAGTCGCTCCAGCGGGGGGCGCTCTTAGAGGTGCAGTATCCCGGGTCGCCGGCGTTGTGCTCCTCGTCCCCGGCCAGGTGAGGGCGCCACTCCGCCTCAAGACCGTGCAGTGGCAGCACACGGATCTGCGGGAGCCAGAGAGGGAGCCAAATTAAAGCTGCTCTGCTTTTATTTTGATGACAGGAAGTGTACACATCTTTTCTGCTTTTTAGATTTTGTTTTGTATTTTTGATGCTGGGGGGGCAGCTCACCAATGTGTGTGTGAACTCGCTTATGTCTACATTAGGGTCACACGACTGACTTAACACCAGTTGATTGGGGACGGCATGTGCAACTGGGGACAAAGTCGATGTCCCCAATTGTTAGAACGTGGATTGTGGGTCAGTGGTTATACTTACTTGAGGTAAGGTTAGGGTTAGGGTTGGCCCTCGCTAGGGTTAGGGTTCAGAAAACGGAAGGTCGTAGCGACATAGGGCCAAGTTTTATTTCTTATGTCTGGTTTGGTGTCTTTAAAACATTTGCACCCTTCACCTTAATTCTGAGCGAGGGTTGGGGTTGGGGTAAGGGTTAGGGTTAGCGCTAACCCTAGCCGTTCGGAGAACGGAAGGTCGTAGAGACATGGGGCCAAGTTCTACCCATAGGTTTTCGGGCACCCTGAGTTGAACGAGCTGGGTCCCGGGCTCCTACGACATGGCGTTCTCGAGATACAGTGCAAATGTGATCATCTGAACTGCCTATCTCAGAACTGGAGAATCCTAGAGCCTCGGGACCAAGCCCAGTGTGTTCGGCAGCCATGAAAATATGGGGTGTGACGCTGGTTTGGTGTCGTTAGCACATTTGTTTCTCAAGTTATGGCCAGTCTTTCCAAGCTAGGGTTACCATAAGTGCAATGGCAGGGGGTCAAAGGCCATGTCCGCAACGGAGCGTCGTAGAGACTCGGGACCAAAACCAGCGCGGTCAGGACGTGCTAAAACCTAGTGTGGGGCACTGTTTCCAGGCCTCTAGCATTTTCCGGTGAGGAGCTACAGTCAGTCAAAAACTCTCTCTCTCTCAACCTAGGGTTAGGGTTAGAGAACGGAAAGTCATACAGACATGGGGCGAAGTTCTACCAATAGGTTTTGGGGCACCCCGAGTGCAATGAGCTGGGTCCTGAGCTCCTACAACCTTGCGTTCTGGAGATACAGCCTATTTATGATTATCTGAACATGCGTTTCTCAGCACTGGAGGCTCCTAGAGACGGTCAGTCAAAGATGAGCCTCAATTCTCGGGCTCGGGTCGGGGAGGTAGTTGTTGTAATTGGGGTTAGAGTAGAGAAGAGTGTGTGTGTGTGTTTGTGTGTGGTTGTAGAAGCAGCTCACCTGTGTGTTTGTGTGTGTGTGTGGTCGGGTCACCAGCGCACACCTCCTCACCCCCAGCTTGTCACACAGCAGGTGTGACACGGCTCGAGCCCCCATCAGCCATGACAGGTACTCGTCATGGCCCAGCTGGAAGACTCCGCCCCCCGGCCCGCCGGGTGCCGCTCGCTCCAGGATGACGGTGCCGAGGGTCCAGGGCCGGGGGTGCAGGTAGGCCACCAGCCCCTCGGACCGCCACACCACCAGGCGGGAGAGTGGGTCGGACATCCTGCTGAGCCTGTGGGGGGGGGGGGGCACCAAACGTTATATGCTACACAATACACTGATATACGATGATAAATACACTTATATCTGAACTTCCTGTTTTACCAAAACATCCAGAACATGAAGCTGGGATGTGAGGAGCCAAATATTGATTCTACACACACTTACACACAGACAAAACATGTCAATAAAGTTAAGTTTTGCTTTTGCAATTTAAGTTGCTGTAACACTTTTCCGGTAACAACTCCTTCCATCCAAACGCCGCCTGAGACAAACATCAAATATCACAGAGTTTTTAGGGATTCTAACCTCGAAACGGTCACCAAGAACCTCCCCAGGAACGTCAAGGGTTATTCAAAACTTTATTCATGAAGCTCAGCCGTTAACACCGGAGAGAGGAGGTGACACTGCGGGGCCGCGGGGGATTCTGGGAGTTTTTATTGATTAACGGTGAAGGTTCGGCGGTCAGACTTTGCAAACCACGACCGCTGATTTCAAAACGTCCCGCTCACCTTCTGACCAGCGGCTCCAGCGGAACCGAGCCGGGACCGAACCGGGACCGAACCGGGACGAGCCGCCGTGAAATAAACACAACCCGCGACAATAACGGCGACCTTCCGCCACGTTAAAAACACGCTCCGTTAACGGCGCCGACGGACGAGAAACATCTGGAGGAAAAAAGTCCCGCCGCTTCCGGTCAAACTCCTTCCTCCGCTGGACAAACTTTCTTCTTCTGTCTTCGTTTCTCTGCTGGAAGAACCTGCCGGCGGCGCGTCCCCGCCGCCAGCGGCCGGGAGGGGAATTACACCCAAACTACCACAAAACACAACAGACTTCTAGATTTCTTTTCTTTTTGTTCGTAAATACACAATAATACATAAACAAGTATTTGTTCAGATTTGGCGCCTTTAGGTCCTGTTTTTACCGGAAAATGTGTGTTTTCGGAGGAATGAATCCCTTCTTTTCACTGTGAGTCTGTGAGTGTGTTTGGCTGCTCGCTGACCGATGGTGACCCCGCGGTGGTGACGGCAGGGGGCGCCGCTGAGCCGCAGACAGACGGACTCACGTCACATCCGCTCCAACCTTCCGACCCGCGACGACCATCGACGTGAAACCGCGTCAGATCTGAGAGTTTGATCAGTGCTTTCAGGGGGAAGTTCTGCTGCGTTTCTCAGAAGTCACTTCCGGTTTCTGTGGAACGACAACAGAGGATGAAGAAAGAAAACCTCAAGATAAAAACTTTGAACAAGCTTCTTCTTCCTCATGTTTATCTCAAACACACACACACACACTCTCTCTCTCTCTCTCCCAGGATTGATGAACCCTTGAATTCCTCCGCCCTGATGACCTCAGAGCAGGTCTGTGTGTTTCCTGCGTGTCTCAGGACGCAGAGACCTGATGAGCCGTCCTACTTTCCAGCCGGTAAATCTGTCCTCCTAATCTCAGGGTCGCGACCTCTGTAATGAGGTCAGCTGCTCCCAGATCCTCTGAGGAGGATATCAGCTGGGGGGGGGGGGGAATAGTGAACCTGCTGTGTGGACGTGAGCTGCGTTTGGAGCAGAGATCACAGATGTGACATCGGAAACAGTTTCGCAGCTTTGCTCCAAACCAGAAATGACACAAGATCAAAGAGGAAGCAGCTGCTGAAACCAGACGAGGTCCAACATGGGCCGGTGGACCCGCGCGTGGTCGTGTCAGACCCGCCGTCCGTCCGTCCGTCCGTCCTGGACTGGCTTTGTGGTTTGTCCTCAGCACAGGCAGGCGGAGGGCGGCCGTGTGTGTGTGTGTGTGTGTGTGTGTGTGTGCTGGAGCCTCGAGGAGATGCAGTCAGTCAGTGAGTGACATCACAGCCGTTAAAGTCTCAGTGAGGATGAGTGAGACTGAACGTGGATTTAAGGTGGTTAGAATTAGAATGATGCCACTGAAGTTCGTGACCTCAAGCGATTTCTTATTTTTTCATTTATTATTTCTTTTAATTCATTGATATATTTTTATCGTTATTTTATTCTATTGAGTGTTATATAATAAGGGGCAACGACAAGAACCTTTGACTTTAACTGAATTATCACTCACTAATTATATACGTATGTATTTATACAGTATATGTATTTATAGGTGTGTGTGTGTGTGTGTGTGTGTCCTTTGTGAGGTCAAAGTACTTTGAAATACGCCTTTGCTTTGGAGAAAACTCCTTCTATTGTCAGATTTAAACACTAAAATACCAAAACATGCAGTGTGGCTTCACCTCGCGTCCGCCATGTTGGAAATTCGCCCCAAAATTCCTGATTTTCCGCTTCCAGCCGTGCGTCACGTGACCGAACACGTGCGGCGACCGGCCTGGAATAGAGGCGGCCGATCACAACATGAGAATGTGTCAGAGTGACTTACAGTAGAGCGACCAGGAATAACCTCGCCGCCGCCTTACCGGGTTTCACCCCTCAAAGGCCACACAGTGAGATCAGTGGCGGCGGCGTTTCCTCACAAACGGGCCTCGGGCTGCTGATTATTTGAAGGTCTGCGTCTGCTGGCTGGAGGTGAAGGCTGTCACTTCCTGTTTGCAGGTGAAGCAGGAGCGTTGTGTGTGGTGTGTAAACATGGAGAAAACAAAAACCTGAATTTGTGCTCGCAGAGGTGGAGAAGTCTGAGACTAATAATAATAAATAATAATAAAATCTGACCAAAATCATCTGAACGGTCGCGTCGTTGGAGTAAAAACATATATGGGGGCTTCACACTTCAAAATCAAATCATGAATGGAGAAGCCACGCCCCCTGTTGTTTTGATAGACAGACTTTCCCAGCAGCAGGAAGTTACGTACTGTACCTTTAAAAGCAGCTTCTACTGCGTACTTGGGAAAGAAATGAACATTTTCTGCCTCTAATGTGATTTCCGGTTAAAGTGTGTGTGTGCGTGTGTGAGGCTGCACGGCTGATCACACACACTCTGTCCTGAGGCGACCGTCAGAGCCTCCAGCTGCCGCGGCGATGAATGAAGCGTGACTGACACCTCGGAGGAATGTGAGCAGACCAGAACCCTCTGCAGATAAACTTTCTTCTTCACCAATGTTGAGCGTTTTTTTGTTTTTTTAATGTTGGCCGCCGAGCCAAGCCAAAGACCACGTTAGGCCTCCTGAGGGTCCGCAGACCACGCTTTGGGAAACCCTCTAACCTCGACTTTCTTGCGCGTCGTCTTTTTTCCGTTTTTTGTCCGAAAGAAGAAAACAGGCGACGTTAATCTCACGGAAGCTCCTGAGAAGCTTCGCCTCAACGTCACAACAAAGCAACCGAGATCTTCGTCTCATTGGAGGACGAAACTTCAACGAGGAGTCTCAGCCAGAGGACGACCCTGACTCTGGGTGTGTGTTTAGTTTTACTGCCAAGACTAAATTTACACAGCTGCGAAACCATAGTCAACACTCAGCTCATTCTAAAACACACCCACACACACGGCTTCCACTGAGAATACACTGACTTCTTTGATCCTAAAATAAAATTCCCTAACTTTGACACCTTCTGTTAGAGGTCACGAGAATCTGCCCACACACACACACACACACACACTTCAAAGAGTTGTCTGGTTTCTGAATTACAAGGACTTTCCCATAAAACACCCTTGGTGCAGCTGTTTGGCTTCCTGACTGAGTGTGTGTGTGTGTGTGCGTGCGTGTGTGTGCGTGTGTGTGTGTGTGTGTGAGCAGTAAGTGGCCTAATTTCAGGCCGACTATCCCGAGCAGAAATCACTGGTTCGTCCGGTTTGAAGCTGCATCGTGTCGAAGGTTCACAGCTGCCACCCAACTTCCTTCAGCCGAACCTCTCAGGAGCCGACGGCTGGGTTTTATGTTTGCTGGAAACTCTCGGACAGAAGTTGGCGTGGAGGGGGCGTGGCCAGACACGGCTCACTGGCATTTAAAGGTACAGGCACAGAAACAGACCGGCTCAAATTAAGTGCCAAAGCTGAATTTGTGGGAAAAAACGTAAAATGTTTTTTGGCCTCTGGCAACTCAAAGAAATTGTCATAAAAAGGTGAGATTTAAGAAATTTAAAAACAACTTCCTGTTCACTGACGCTGAGTTTTCTAGTGATTTCACATAAATGACCTTTTAAAACCTTAGTTTTCCTCAAGTGAGCGGCAGTATTTGGACGCGAGGATCACATACCGCAAGTATTACTTCACTTCTCAATTTGAGTCATTTTTCTTCCCACTTGATCAAAGCTCACCGGAAGCTGAGGTTTAAAGAGCTCAACAATAAAAAAAACAAACAAGTGTTTTGAGATTGACGGAACTTTATTAGAAAAAAAGAACAGGGAAGCAAAGCGTTTGTACAGGCTGAACAGCTGCGCTCACACACACATACTTGTGCCCACTTTTTCAAATAAAACACAAGCGAGGAAGAGGAGGGAACTACACAAGCGCGCGCAAAAA
>CAESWR010000343.1:138987-154634 GCA_903171835.1 Mullus surmuletus
CTAAATTAAGCCATAAAAGATAATAATTAAAGTCCAATTGGGATTGAAATAAAGTTTAACAGGGAAAAACCATCTTTTTCTCTCTGTTAAATGTGTGTCAGTGGCATCAGAAGTGGAGATCTGTTACCTGATCGGTCAGAAGAGGAAGCTGCTCACCAAACGTCTGCTGCTGAAACAGGCAGAGCTCAACTTTTATTCACCGAGAGGCAACAAGGGAAACAGACAACGGTCGTATGATGAGGGAAGTTGAGAAGCCACAGTGAGGTGTTGTGTTGTAAATCCAGCTGAGTGCCGCAACTCCTTCTGCTTTACAAGTAAATCTTATTCTGCCATCTGCAAACAAGGATGATGAGGCAGATTTCACAAGGACAGAAGAAAGACGGAGGCCGCTGAACGGGGGGAAATAGTGCCGGGTCATCGTGAGGTTTTCCTCTTTTGAACGCATGCTGCATGGAAAAGGCTTTATCCGTGTGACTCCAGCAACTACACTGTCAAACTCAATCAGACGGGGCCAGAATTAACAACCCACTCCAAATCGTGGCCCAACCAGGTTGAATTTATTAGACACATTTATTTAAGTATGACAGTCTGCGCTTCGACCTCTAGTTTGTCCCAAGGCAGCGTTTTCTCTTCTCAGACTCCATCTTCATCATCATCAACCAGACATGAGACTCTGATGAGTTTGTCAATAAAGTTGCACGCAGGGAGCAGATTGACGAGCCTCCCTGATGCTAAAATCCCCACTATTGCAATGCAGTCTGGGATTTGTAGTATCAGTTCTGGACACTGAAATGAACTGTAGGCCAATTCTGATAGATTTAAAATCTAAACCTGTTGGCCGGATACAATCGCCCCAGGGGCCGGATGTGGCCCCCGGGCCTTGAGTTTGGCCCATGTGAACTAGACGGAACTACTTTCTGCAACAGAGAACAGAGCAGAGCTCACGGGACGCAGTGATGGTGAGGAGCTCATACAACTTCATGAAGAAAAATACCAACTAGCCCTTTAAGGCCTTAAAGGCCTCCTTCCTGTTTAGGGATGGTGGGGTCCATAGGTCATCCAACATGGCCACCAAGTGGAAAGTGTCATCAGAGTGGGAGATGTCTCCATGGTAACGTCATCACGTCACATCACAGGAAGGCTCACCTGAGCTCCAGCGCGCTTAAACATGCGCACACGCGGCTCCACGTCCTGTGGGGACATCCAAGATGGCCTCCAAGAGGCACATGTCTTCAGAGTGGGGTCGATAGGTCAAAGCATTGATTGATTGGTGATTTAAGGCCTTTCATGAATCTGACTTGGAAAAACAAGGAATCAGGCTGAGAGTGTGTCTTTGTAAATCAAGATCAGGTGGGCGGGGCCTGAGTGCACCAGCCAATCAGAGAGGGCTTGCTTTCATGCTTGGTCTTGTCCACTGTGACTCAGCAGAAATCAAAAACCTCAAATCATGGGCCCGAACAGCTGACAAACTACACAAGGCGTCTATGTAGAATTTGGATTTTGTTTTTCTCTGCGTCTCCCCATCCGTTCCATTGGAAAAATACCTGAGCTTTTTGGCGTCTGGCGTTGCAATGGTTACAGTTGTGACCACCACAAGTGACTCCGCTCACCGTGACTCATGGCAATACGCACAGAACGGCAGGCATGCAAGAAAAAGTGCTGCGCCCGAGCCACTCTGGTATCGTTTCAGGGGAAACGTGACTCCACAATCAGGCCCGGACCATAACGAGCCATAAAAGTGGATTGTGAGGAAAGGGGCGGGGCCAGGAGGGGCGGGGCCTGGCCGGACCTCGTAACAGCCGGAGCTCGGCTCATCCGTCCAGTGTCCTGTTCTTGCAGGAGTCGGGAGGAAGCCATGGACGCTGCTGGGTGGACGTCTCTGCTGCTGCTGCTCTCTGCATGCTGGCTCGCTGCTGTTGGGGTTCCTATAGGTGAGCACACACACACAACACAACACAACACAACACAACACACACACCCTCTCAAAGCCAATCATGCTCACCTCGGAGTGTGTGGAGTTCCAAAGTCCGGCTGCTGCTCCCGTCATCATCAGTGCTTCAGCTCTTGTGCGTTTGAAGTCGCCATGGTGATAAAAGGTTGTTGTGGGGAATCCATGAACCCCATCCATATTTTCACCATCCTCACACCTCGGGTCCATCCTCAACATCAAACTGATGTGTGTGTGTGTGAGGTTGTGAATCTTTGATTTTCAAAAGATGCATTCACCAAAAATTAAACAAAACAAAAAAAAGAATTTGAAATATTTGACGTGGAATAAATCATCATATTATCATATCAAATTATCATATTCACATCTTGTATCGAATTTCTATATTTATCTGCGCTGTGTTTCTGCCGTGCAGGAAACACCATAAACTGTAATGGCGGTGGGAATGTAGATCTGGGTGAAGTGGAAGAAGGATATTCAGGTAAAGCAGATTTAAAGCTCTAGTTTGACTGAAAATCACCTCAATGAAAAAAATTACGGGGGAAGCTTTATGGTCGCTGTAATTCCCCCATGATGCCGCAGGAGACGTGGAGCTGGTGACCGGCATCGCGGCAGGAAGCGGCGTGAAGCTGGTGCCCTTCATCTTCCCCGCCCACCTGGAGTTCCTGGAGCTGAGCTTCACGGTGGGAGACGCCAACGCTACCGTTCGGACCAGGAAAGCGCTGGATGCAGACCGGCTGGGCGCGGTGAGTGGGCGGAGTCACACACAAAGCTCATTCAATCTCCTACAGGAAGTCTTTGGCTATTACAACAACAATCTGCAACCAAACTCCTCAAAAAAGTTTGTAAACGTAACTTCCATAAGTTCCTCCCTTTGAAAATAAGTGGTGTCGTATTTTATACCGTTGGAAAGCCTGGTTAGTCGCCTTGACAACGAGGTACAACTTGTAAGGATGGTGTATTTGTGGAATGAGCACCACAGCTGAACGTGTGGGTAACGCACCCCAGAAATGTGCCTCAATCTCCTGCAATATTCCCCTGAGTTTCACCTGCTGTTACACACACTTAGCCGTTTCTCATTTCACTAATGGTGACTAATCGGCTTTTCAAGGGTATAAAATACAACACCAATTGCTGTCATTGAAGGGGAGAAATGATTGACTGAATCAATGTTTCCGAACCTTCTTTTAGGGATTTTAGCACGTTTTTGGGGCGTTACCCACACGTTTATCTGTGTTGCTCATTCCACGAATGCATGATCCTTACAAGTTGCACCTCGTTGTCAAGGCAACTAATCAGGCTTTACAACGCTATCAAGTACAATAACACCAACTGGTATCATTGAAGGGGACAAACGATTGATTGAAAAAGCATTTCCGAACTTTTTTTGAGGCGTTTATTTTGACCATAAATAATCAGATGGTCCATCATCACACACCTCCAGTTGCGTCATTCACCAACATGACTTGCATGTCTATCTTCCTTTTGTGGCAGTTGGGGAAACTGAAGTGTTCAAACTTTGTTCCTCCCAGCGTTTCTTCATGTTCTAGATGTTTCAGTCTCTCAGAAAAGTTGCCTAGTGTTGCTTTAAAGTGCCGCTCTGATGTGTGTGTGTGTGTGTGTGTGTGTGTGTGTGTGTGTGTGTGTGTGTGTGTGTGTGTGTGTGTGTGTGTGTGTGTGTGTGTGTGTGTGTGTGTGTGTGTGTGTGTGTGTGTGTGTGTGTGTGTGTGTCGTCGCTCTCTTAGACGGACAGCACCTTGTACTACTCCATCATGTGTGACGGCCCCATCAAGGTGAGTTTGAGGTCAGAGTTTGTGTTGAAGGCCTTGGCGCTGCTGTGAGATAACAACGCCGTGTCGTCGCCTCTGCAGTACAACAACAGTCGCACCCTGAAAATCAGAGACCTGAACGACAACCGGCCCGTGTTCAGCGCCCCGGCGTACACCGCCAGCGTCTCCGAGGTGAGCTGAGGCGATGCAAACCGTCGGCAGCACCTTAAAACGAGACGCAAAGTGCTGAACTCATTCGCCTTTGCTGTGTTTTAGGCACAAAGTGTGGACTCGGAGGTTCTGCGAGTGACAGCGACGGACGCGGACAGCACGTCAGATAACAACGTCGTGACATATTCCTTTGTAAGACAGAAATGGCTGCATCTCCAAAAAATGTAATATGTGGGAGAAAAATCGGGAGAAATTCTTATTATTATTACTGTTATTATCAGAATTATTATTATTATTATTATCAGAGATATATAAGATAAGATACTAATATATAATGATATAAAGATATAATGACAACAATAAAAACAACAATAATAATGATAATATAATAATAATACATTTTATTTGTAAGCACCCTCCTGACCTGATGATGTCTGCTTCTCTTCAGACTCCAGCGTCAGACGACTTCATCGTATCCAGCTCGGGGGCTTTTATTTTGAAGAGACGCTTGAACTACAACGTAGTCAAAAGCTACAACTTCACCGTGAGGGCTGAGGTAGGTGAAGCTGGGAAAACACACAGCAGCGTTTGGAGACAGATCGCGGTGAGCAGTGTGTGTGACTCCGCCCCCTGCAGGACAGCGGTGGCCTCTTCGACACAGCCAATGTGCTGATTGACGTGGTCGACTTCGATAACCTGAACCCGTTTTTCATCCACAACTTATACCGGGCGTTCATCGCAGAGAATCAGGTGAGTCTCCGAGTCCCAGGTCATAGCACTCATCTGTCTGCTCCCAGACCTTCACAATAATCACTCTAATCAACTGAGACAATTGCATCCAAAGAAATTGTAAACAGATGTGGGCCCAGAGGGGAACCTTGAGGAACCCCTACAAAATAGAGCAAACATTTCAAATATGGCGTCGTGAAGATGCTCCTTATGGCCTCGACGGGGGGAAATTCATACCAACACAGTCGAAGTAGAAGTGTTTGGATACACAGAATGTTTGTGGTATCTGCTCGTTTCTCAGGAGGGAACTTTCCCAACTGTGGAGCCCGAGGCGATAAAGGCTCTGGACGGAGACGTTGGGATCAACAGGACTCTCAGCTACACGATTGTTTCAGGTAGACGAGTGCAGGTGAAGCCGTTACTCAGCTGCTGTACTTCCACACGTGTGAGTAATCTGACCCCTGTGTGTCGCTCAGTGTCTCCTGACAAATACATGAGGAACTTTGCCATGGACCCCAACAACGGAGTTCTGTCCGTGACGGCCGCCTTCGATCGAGAGGAGATGAGCAGCGATATGATCTCAGTCAACATCCAGGTGCTGCCGATGGTCTTTTGAAAAATAAAGCCGGCAAACTCCTGCCACTCAGTGATGAGGTGTAATACCCCTTTATCCGCTGGCAGGCCGCCCAGACAGACGACCCTTTGAAGACGGCGGCTGCTGTGGTGTCCGTCACCGTGGAGGACGTCAATGATATCCCTCCGCAGTTTGACCAGCCGGACTACACTCAGAACCTTCTAGAAAACTCCCCTGAGGGAGCTGTGCTCTTCAAGGCCGTCGTCACCGACCTGGACCAGGTACTCCATTCGGATTACGAAACCTTTCACAAAAGTGATGGTGTCCATTTTGCGTTTGAGTGGTTCACCAAAACAAAGTCACCGCCTATGAATCCAGCAGGACTGTGATGAATCTCAAACTTCTCTCTCCCAGGGAGGCTTCGTGGGGAATCTAACGCTCATCCCAGAATCGGTTCCGTTCTCCATCGACTCTGACGGGACCGTGAGAGTGAAGAACTCCCAGGCTCTGGACCACGAGTCCACACAGAACTTCACGTTCCAGGTGATTGACATTCCAAACACTTTGAATACACCCTCAGCCATCGCTCAGGTGGCGAGACGCCCCCAACCCGGCTGACCTCCTCGTGCTCTTTGGTTCAGATTGAAGCGACTGAGGCGGAGCCGCCCCATATGGTGGCGGTGGCGCCCGTCACCGTGGTGCTCCTGGACGAAAACGACAACAGTCCGGTGTTCAGCAGCAGCAGCTACACTGGGAAGGTGTTTGCCAATCAGACGGAGGGGATGCTGCTGGTCCAGGTGAGGGAGTTTCTCCATGTTTGTGTAGACTTTTGTTTTCTCCTTGTGATGTGAGTCAATGGTTTGTGTGACGCAACTCGTAGGTTCTCGCCACGGACGCAGATTCTGGCAGGAACGGGCAGGTAGAATATTCCATCGACTTTGGGAACAACCATGGCTACTTTGAACTCAACGTGAGCACGGGAGCGCTCAGGCTGGTCAAACCCATCCCGCTGCTGGAGAACAGAGTCCAGGAGTTCACTCTCTTCATAACAGCCAGAGACGGTGAGATGGTGCCTCAAACTTCAGCTCCTTGGGGACTTAGACTCATTCAGATCCAACAATTAGATAATCTGCTGTGGTTGTGATGATTCAGCTGCAGGATTAAATGTTATCAAATCAAACTCTTCACCTTTGGCAGCAGTAAATGTCTTCGATTATAGCACCCCCGAACAGACGAGTGTTCTCACACACACTTTTATTGAACTCAGTCAGCCGCTGCGCTTCATTGTCCATAGATGGCATTTCCCTTGGTGTTGTTCAGCACTGGCTCTGCAACCTTGTCCTGTGATCAAACCCACCATAAAAATCTGGTTTATGCAGTGCAGTGCTATGACCGCCGTGGTTAAAAAGCGAAAGATCGAGGGTCTGACTTCATGTGGGATACACTGCTGCGCTGTGGTTGCTGGTATAACTAATGAAATGAGCATCGCTGCATTCAGTGTTTCTGAAATTCTTGATTCTTGTATTCTTGAAAATACTTGTTCCTCCAGGTGGCACCATATCCCGTTCCTCCTCCGTTCAGGTGAACATTCGGGCTCCGGGTGACTCAAAACCTCAATTCCTGCAAGAAGTCTACCGTGGCACTGTACAAGAAGAGCAAGACCCAGGGCAGGTGGTCGTCAAGGTGAGCCAAGCACAGACCAAAGCCCACCCACCACCGCTCCAAGTCAAGGCACTGACCCTTGTCTGAATTTACCCAGGTTGACTTCCTCGCACTACCAACTGAAGTTCCTGTGACCCTTCAAGTTGTCACTGAGGGCGACAAGTTCAGCATCTCCCAAACTGGTGTGGTTACTACCAATGCGAAACTGGACTTTGATGAAGGGCCTCACAACTACTCTGTGTCCATCTCCATTTCTGACGGCTCTACCAGCAACAGTGCAGTCGTGGAGGTCCAAGTCACTGACATCAATGACAACAGCCCTGTTTTCGCCTCCAATCCCATTGAAAAATCACTTCCTGAGGACGCAGACGTCGGATCCAATGTCACCATGATTCAGGCCACAGACAAAGACAGCAGCTTCAACAAGGAGGTTAGGTACTCGCTGAGAGGAGGTGGGGGGAAGTTCTCCATTGACCCGATGTCGGGGATGGTCAGTCTAGTTGGAGGGCTCGACAGAGAGACCGAGGCAGAGTACAACCTGCAGGTGCTGGCTGAAGACCAGGGGCGTCCAGCTAGGACGGCCAGCGCCACCCTGCTGGTCCAAGTGTTAGATGTAAATGATAACACCCCTAAGTTCAGTGAGGTGGAATATCAGGTGGAAGTCTGGGAGACGGAGTCTGTGGGCGTAAACCTGTTGAACATATCTGCTGTAGATCCTGACCAGGGCACAAACGGAATTGTCACCTATAGCATTTTCCAGCAGAGTCCCGACTCGGACTCTTCTGTGTTTGAGCTGGACGCTGCCAGCGGTGCCCTGAGGCTGGTCGGGCCTCTGGACTACAGTCGGGTCCAAATGTACACGCTGACAGTTCAGGCGACTGACGGCGGGACCCCTCCTCTGAGCGGGCGCTCTTCTGTGGTGGTGAGAGTGAAGGACGTGAACAACAACCCACCAGAGTTCAGCAAGGAAAGCTACAAGGTGGCCGTCTCTGAGAACCTGGCTGGTGGGGCGTCCATCCTGACCCTGGAGGTCAGCGACAAGGATCAGGTCCGTCACCCAACTTCTGTGCTCTACAGACATAAATGGACTCCGTCTCTCGTGCTCAACTATGACATTAGCTGTACTGGTTCACTCACACGTCTTTATCGTCTTCTCCAGGGCGGATTCTCCAACGGGTTCTTCCACTACGACAACAACACCTTTGACATCAGCCAGCAGGGCGTGGTCTCCCTGAGGAAAGACGTCACCTTGGACCGAGAGACCAAAGATAATTACATATTGCAGGTACAACCACCATTACATTTTTTAATTGCCAATAAAGTTGATGCCCAAACATTTTCTTAATGTTTTCTTTGTGTTCCGTGTTGAGGTGGTGGCAGTGGATCAGCTGACTGATGGTCTGAGCGCCACAGCTCAGCTCAACATCACCGTGCTGGACTACAACGACAACAGCCCGCAGTTCTTGGCCCTCCCGGACCCTGTCCGCTTCCCAGAGGGAGACTACTCTGAAGAAACCCCGGGAGTGGTGCTCACCATCGTGGCCACGGATGCTGACCTGGGCTCCAACGGGGAGGTCTCACTCTCCCTGGCCTCCCCTCACCCGCTCTTCAAGTTCACAGAGGTGAGGACTCAACATGGCGCTCATCAGCATGCTATCTGTGAACATCTCATCCACGAGGTGTGTTTCAGGACGGGACACTGCTGGCCGTCGGCGTTCTGGATCGGGAGAGCCAGGAGGTGTACGACCTGGTCATAAAGGCTTCGGACAAAGGCAGCCCACAGCGAGAGGTACGTGGAACCTGCAAGAAAAAACCGTGAGGCGACATCGAGGCATCATGACCTCATCTTTCTTTTCTGGTGCTGCACCAGAACATCACCACCGTCAGCGTGCACCTCACCGACGTCAACGACAACCCGCCGGAGTTCAGCGCCGACGTCTACGTCAAAAGCATCCTGCGGAAGGATGCAGAGGAAGGGAAGCAGCTGCTGATGCTGTCGGCCACCGACAAGGACATCGGTGACAACTCGCTCATCACGTACAGGTCAGCTGGCCACCCACGCACCGCCGCCACCTCAGCCGAGGCTCTCACAGGAAGTTAATCTTTAATCTTGTGCACATGGTTTTATGTCTTAACAATCAGGATATACTTGGAATTAATCCAACGTGTCGTGACAACATGATAAGGGGCAGCTGCTATAAATACCAAACTGCGCTGACCGAAACTGTTTTTGCGTCGTGACAACAAGGAGCTTGTAAAGGCAAACATCTGAAGTGGAGTCTTTACTGATGACGTTCTTTCTGCCCTTGTTGCAGCTTCTCTTCAGGAGCTTCTCCATATTTAGCCCTTGATGGAGACACTGGAGAAGTGACTTTGACCTCTGACCTTGCTGATCTCATGGAGGACACCACGCTGGAGCTGACCGCCATGGCTCAGGACCGCGGCCGGCCCCCCCTGAACTCCACAGGTGGGTGTGGCGTCACTCGCAGAACTCCGTGTGGAATCAAATAGATACACAATGAATTGACCAAGTGTTGAAGGTCTGAAAACGAAGCCAATGGAACTTTGGCCCTGGACTCTCTGGGCGGCCAGCATTGGTCGACACCTGCAGTTGCAAAAAACATCACATATATGAATGTCTGAGAAAAAACTGTCCACAGATAGTTAGTCACCACTAGTTAGCCGCTAAGTTGCCAACTATCTCATTTTGAGGTGAAACGCAATGCTTCGAGTCCGACCAACCCCGTTAGCTTTCTAGCAAACTAATCTGAAAATGTTTCGGTGTCCTTATAATCGTCTTGTGTGTTTGTGTACTTCTCCGTGAATTCTGTCAAATGTGCTACTTTCCTGCAGCCCGTGTGTTGGTGAACCTGCGGCTTTTCAACCTTGTGGAGGGCGTGGCCTTCCAGAGCTCCTCCTACAACTTCAGCTTGCTTGAGAACCGACCGGCCGGGGCCTCGCTAGGGCAGGTGGTCGCCTCTGCCGGGAGTAACATCTACCAGGTCGCCTACGCGCTCAACACACACTCGGATCTGTTCTCCGTCAACGGCGCCGGAGCCATTGTGACCAAAATGCCACTGGACAAGGAAATGCAGCAGTGGTACATCCTGGAGGTGGAGGCGTCGGACACTAGGGACCCTCCTACGACCGCCACCGCCGTGGTACAACCCACTACTGGAGACACACATTTAGGCTAGTTTGGTGCACAGACATCCCATTAATTCCACTGATCACTTGTTCCCCGCCCTCAGGTCAGAGTTGAAGTGGAAGATGTGAACGAGGCGCCGCGGTTTCCCCACAGCGTCTACAAAGCTTCCGTGTACAGCATCGCCCCGTACAAAACCCCCCTCGTGCAAGTCAAGGTGAGCACACTCAGCAATTTTGGTTTGCGTAAACAGACCACAGCAGTGAGATAAAGACGAGGCGATTGATGCCACGGTATCTACAGGTGAGTCATGAACTTTGGACCGTGAGCAATGTGGTTAATGTGTCTCAGAGCGAAGAGATACTGATCTCATGACTCAGTCCTTATCAGGACCTCGCTCCTCTCGGGGCGGAAATGTGGCATTACAGCCACTAGCGGGCACTGTAAGTGAAACTGGAAAGACAACACAATCGTCTTCTTCTTAAGGCTCAGTTGTAGATGGCCCTTCACGGTTCCAAGATGCTACCCAGCTAGCTGCTAACTGGTGTCTGATAGAGCTGCCTTCTTTCCCGCTTAAATAAAAGTTTTTAAAACCCCTCCTCTCCCCCCTGGTTCCTCCTTCTCTAAGGTGAACATGTGATGATGTCTCCTCCTATCAGGATCTCCTCATCAGAAGGAAGATGAATTAGTGTTGTGTTCATGTTCTATCAGCAAGGAATCCTGGTCTTTGGAGTCCGGGAACTCCTTGTAAACATGGCCAAAGGCGAGAGCAACACCACGCCACACTTTTGGAGTGAGGAGGAAACCAATCACTTCATCAGTGTGATGAAAGACACAAACATCCTGGCATTTGGAGACGCTAGAAAGTAGCGGGATAGAAGATCCACAAAAAGGGGAGCGCAAAGTTACGCCAAGCAGGGTTTGTAGCAGACCTTCTCCGTGCGTGGCTGCTTTGATCGCCATATCACCATTGATTACAGTCACCATGGAGACGCCTCATTCACAATGTTTCACTAACCTCTTAATGAGAGCCGTGAGAGTCAAACGAGGCAAAGAGACGCTCCCACAAACCTCTCAACATCTCCATCTTCTCCAGGCGTCAGATCCTGATGTCGGGGATGAAGGTGAGCTGGTCTACAGTCTGTCGGCGGCCAGTCCTCACTTTGACGTGGAGGCGTCCTCGGGGCAGGTGTTGGTGGTGTCGGTGGAGGGCCTGGCTGGACAGACGGTGGCCGTGGAGGTGAAGGCCTCGGACCCCGGAGGACTTCATGCTATGACCACGGTGGAGGTGAGTGGGGACATCGGGTCGGTCCAGACGGGTGGAGAAGTTATCGGTGTGGAGTGTTGCCCTCAAGGATGGGGAGGAGCTCCTGATGGTTCCGATGAAGTCTGGATTAAGTTGGTTGCTCTCCTGTTCTGCCAGGTGGTGGTTCAGGGAAGTGTGAGCAGCAGTGACGTGGTCTTCATCTCCCTCAACCAACCCGCCAATGTTGTCGAGCAAAAAGTTCCGGATCTGGAGAAGTGAGATGCTGCGGCTGATCTTGTTGAAGATTCGTCTTGCTACTTCTGCAGTTTTCATTGAGCTGTTTCGTCCCTCAGGGCTTTGGCCAAAGCTCTGGGTTGGAGCGTCGGCATCATCCAGGTGTCCAGCGTTGCAGGAAGTGGAAGCGCGTCCAGAGCAGCGAGAGAAGCGGCCAGGGCTTTGGTCAGCTTTGTGGCCGTAGAGGGAGGCGAGGCCGTCTCCTTCGGGGAAGTCACCGAGTAAGTTCGACCTCCAAACTTTTCTATCGCTCGAAGACCTTAAGGTCTGTAGGAGGTGTGACCTGTTCCTCCTGGCAGGAAACTGCAACAAGAGTCGGCGGCGGTGAGGGCGGAGCTGGCCACCGTGTTTGGCGATGGGCTTCACTTTGACGTGCAGGTGCCGCCGCAGCCGCCCGCCTCCGACCAGGCGCTGACCATCGCACTGGGCGTCCTGCTGGGCCTGACCACGCTGGGCTTGGTCATCGCCGCGGTCTTCCTCGTCAGGTAAGACCTGGGCCGGTCAAGTCCTGGTTCCTGGTGGACGCCCGCTTGCGAGGAGCTTCAGTGGGGCCTCATCATACTTCATTTGCAGGTTCAAGAGGATGGAGAACCAAGACGACAAAAAGAGTTTAATGGACAGAAGCGAGGAAGGTCACGCGTAAGTCTGCGCCGTCTCGTCCGACCGCGTCACGGTTCTGCTGAAGCTGCTTTTAACAGAGTTATCATCACATCTCAGGATCCCGTTCAAGATCACATATGGTCCACAGAAGCAGGTGAGCGCTTCAACCAAACGTTGAGGAGAAGAAGAGTGGGGAGAAGTGAGCTGACGCGTGATTGGTGTTTCAGATGGAACCACATTCCCATGGGAGGGGCTCAGATGTCGGGAAGCAGAGGAGAGCCAGTGACGGTGAAGATGCTGCGTCTGTAAAGTGCAAAACCACGGGAGCCGATTACAAACACAAGGACGAAGGAGACGACGGGAGCAGGACGTCGTCGCTCTGACGGGCCGGCAGCTCTCAGCGCCGCACGGACACATTTTGCTCACGTGGAATCCAGTTTGATAACTCGATGTGGTGGCAGCTGTCGCCTTCTGAGAGATTCTGAATGAAAAACGGCCTACATGATTGCCCTGGTGGCACCATGAGGTTAAAAGGTCACTGCACTCCTGGTCTCCCGAGCAAAACTTTAAAATCATTAAAAATAACGGCAAATGTTTCTCTTCCAGCGATTTAAATCTGTCCTCCGTCCTTTGGTTGGAGTGGGACTGAATGATCCATTTTTCTTTTTTTCTAACATTAATATACTAATTTTAAATAAAAACAAGACAAAAATATTTTTCACTTTTTGTGCATGTTTTTGAACATTACTGTGCAGTGCCAGTACAAGAAGAACCGAACCTTGCAGAGTTTTCAGTTTCTTTAATACTCACCGGCCTTCTTTGCTCTCCACCACCTGATGTGATCGTCACCGTCTGAAGAATTACACAAAAAACAACTACAAACAAACTCGGGAGTATTGAGGCGACATGAAGAGGAGAAAAGTCTGAGATTTCAAGATTAGAAAATGATGCGAGTGAAGCTGTGATTGTGTTGTATGTGACTTCATCCCTGTTCATTCTCATTTATCACATTTTCAGACAGATTTGAACAGTTTGCAGTCTGTTTGTTTTTATAATCATTTACAGTTTTTTTCTTAATTCGGATATTATCATTTGTTTCTTGCAAACTCAGAGCTTCCCTGTGACCTGGTTTCTCCATCCAACCTGATTCAAACACTTGAACGAGGGGAAAGAACAGACAAACCTCACAGCTACAGATAGATTTCAGTTTGTAATTCTTCATATTAAAACTGTTTATTAATTTATTCTCTATTAAAATAAAATCAGAAGAAAATCATGACACAGCAGAAGAAGCGAAAATAAACAATAGATTATGGAATGTAATTCAGTAAAGAAAATAAAAGCTCCGACTGGTCCAACATGGGGGCTTTATTTCAACCACAGTCAAATAAAGCACCGCTTTTATATATTCATATATATATAAAGATATTTATATATATATTTATATAGTTTTCATATACACCTTCAGGCAATGACTAGAGAGGATTCTTTACAGAATCAAGTTTCTTGTGGTTCTCTTAATTTACAGGTAAACTTAGTTTCTGGATAATTAAACCACAGAAAAAGTCAAGGCAACTTTCTTTTGCCTCATTCATCAAGTACAAAACTGGCACAGAGGACGACCATTTTTATACACAGTAAAAATGCAATAAAATTAAATTACATACAGAGGAGACAAAAGTTCTGTAAACCTTTCCCTGTTACAGCAAACCTAAAACAAATAAAATCACTTTCCAAAACAAAAGTCAAATCAGTATAAAACACACTAAAAAAAAAAGAAAAGAAAAGAAAAGAAAAGAAAAAAATCCAAACAAAACAAATAACTTTTTTTGCCCTTTGAAAAAAATGTGCTATAGCTTGTACGAAGGTTTCTGTTTTCTTCTTTATGTCAAACGGAGGGTCGGCTGTGCGTGGAGTCTTACGGAGCAAAACGACACGGCGGCGCCACTGAAGCTGCAAAACCGACCGACTTAACATCAGCTGAAGGCAACGAACAGCAGCACACAAACAGCAGGAGAAGAAGAGGAAGTAGAAGAAGAAGAAGAAGAAGAAACTGAGCCGAGTTCAGCTTTCCAAAAACAGAGAAAGAAAAATGAAAAGAAAAAAAAAAAAAAGTGGGTTCAAGATCTCATGGCGGCTGTGAGCGGATGATGTCATGAGGAGGCGGGGCCTTTAATGGACAGTTTGGTAACTATGGCGATGGTGGCTTCCACCGTCCTGTACAGCATGTCTAGCATGTCAGGCGGGGGGCCGGCACTGGGGAACACATGGGGGGAGGGGGCGTGGCCGCTGCAGCCCTCCGACCCCTCCGCCACCAGCCCGAGGGGCATCGGGAAGGCGGTGTCCTCAGGGAGGGGCGGGGCCGACCCCATCTTGGAGCCCGCCTCCTTCTCGTCCTTGGCCCCCTCGGAGGCGGCTGCCGTGGCTCCGCCCCTCCCCCCCCGCTCCTCCTCCTCCTCCTCCTCCTCTTCCTCCTCCTCCTCTTCCTCGCCCGTCGCCATGTGCTGCGGCAGCTCGGGCTCCTCGGCCGGCGCGAAGGCCTCGCCAGCCTCCTGCAGCAGCGATGACGAGGACGAGAAGGAGGACGAGGACGAGGACGAGCCCTCCATCTTCTCCTCTTTGGGGGAGGAGGAGTGTGGGTTGCCGGCGGCGGCGTGGGCGGCAGCGGGGTCCGGCGAGGGCGGGTCTTGCTCCGTCCCGGGGTCGATCAGAGACGAGGAGTCGCGGGTCTCGGTGTCGGACGTGCTGGTGGGTGTCAGCGGCTCCTGCTGGTCGGGCTTGGTTTCGCCGCACGGCGGGACGGCGGCCGAGGAGGACGAGGAGGACGAGGAAGAGGTGGAGGCCACGCAGAGCGCCGCTGCTGCCGCGTCGCCGCCGCGGTCATCGTCGCTGCTCACCCTCCGCCGCTTCACCGGGGTCGCGCCTTCATCCTCAGCTGACACACACACACACACACACACACACACACACACACACACACACACACACACACACACACACACACACACACACACACACACACACACACACACACACACACACACACACACACACACACACACTTCTGTGAGATATGTGCTTTGAGTCATGGGTGTAAGAGTGTGTGTCAGGGTTATTATAGTTCCCAAAAACTAGAAGTAGCAGTGAAAAAATAATTGAGTTAACAGAAATAAAAATGAAAACGCAAATTTATCTAAAAAAACGAGAACATTAACTAAAACTGAACTGAATTGCAGATGAAATCAGCTTTGTTTCCCCCCCTGGATTACCGCTTGCTTCCAGAGGGGGGCAGTAGAGCCGATATCAGCTGCCGTAGTTGCTTTACGCGCATTCTATGAAGAAGATGATTCGCTATCAAACACGGCAAAAGCTGCGGGACGTGAACGGCGCCGTCGAACATGGGAGCAGTTCCTGAAAAACTAAGACTAAAACTAAATAAAAAGTCAATCCTGCTAAATAAAAACGCCACTAAAAATGCTCAGTCACTTGTTCAGCAAACTAAAGGCAAA
>CAESWR010000343.1:561598-571950 GCA_903171835.1 Mullus surmuletus
CATTGTTGACATGGCGAAATACAACCTCAATGGATTTGATATTAACTGAATCAAAAACAAAGGGTTTAATTATTGCCGCAGAGATTAAAAGAATAACAACTGGGCTTGATTTTCAATTCTGCGACAATAAACAAGGTCATGCGCATCACAGAGGTCGCGCTTGTTTTTGTTTTTTGGAGGATTTCTTCTCTATTGCGCACATTAAATCCTGTGGTTTGAAATACAAAGACTTGTACCAGAGCAGCCTTTTGTTCTCATGGATTTTCCGAGCTGCGGGAAAGTCTTCGTCCCCTCCAACTTTTAATCAGATTTACGAATTATGGGATTGTTTCGTTTCACTGGCGATGGGAAACGAACAGAGGCGCCTCGTGAACACGGTGCGTTCAAGTTCACAGTTCTCGAGGAGTTGCAAGACCAGAGAAGTGGTGTCCAACAGAAGATTGTTACTCGTCGCAAATGAAGGGATGGGTAGTTGGAAAGAGATAAACATAAAGTGTATTTAATTATAGTATTATTGCGAGAGACAGAGTTAATATAAATGGAAATTGTATGTAGCTGTCATAGTATTTTGTATTGTCTGCCAAATCTCTTGTGCCATTCCAGTGTGTAATGCCCCTTTAAAGCCAGATGACAACCGCCAAATAAACCTCCAGGTGGTTCATTGGCACCTTTTTTGTTTTCCAATTCTAAAGTAAATTCAGTGTAAATGTTTGATGTCGATGTCACAAAATAATCAGTTTTTTTTTAAATGCTGCCATGTTTAAAAAAGAGGAAAAATGACAGCGGGTCAACATCCTGGTAACCAGCAATTGCAAAAGGCCAATGTGCAGCCAATCAAGCTACGCTCCATTGGTCATATGACACGGATACATCAAGATGTCGCGATGAGTGTGTTTGCTTTGTCTGCCTTTGTTTGTTTTGATTAATTAACCCCGACTGTATTTTAACTTTATCAAAATTGTTTTTAACAGGGGAGGTATGTGATAGAAAAAAAAATGTGATGAATTAGAGACTTTTTAATTAATCGGTCTCATCTGACTGAACTGATTTGATGTCTGGGTCCATAACACAGTTAACCTTAACTGTCTTAAGCGTATATAAAAGCGCTTAAGTGAGGCCTGAGGAGGGATGTGTGTGTGTGGCCATGGTCACAACTGCCCCAAAGTATCAGGGTTCCAGGTCCATGGCAAGTGTCCGGAAACAGCGGGCAAATCTCTCTGTTGGTGTTACCGGGGCAGTGTTTTTTTGCTTGTATTTCCCCAGCTGTAGGTTGTAGAACAGTGACCTATTGACCAATTTGCTAAAACACAAAGGGGTAACATCAGCGTTTCAGAATCAAGGGTCAGACCTGACTCCCCCCCCCGATTTTACTGCATATTTGTCACCTCCGGGTATCATGGTTCCACGTGCATGGCAAGTGATGTGGAAATGGTGGCCAAATCTGTCACTTGGGTTGTCTGCAGCAGCGTTGTTTGCTCTTATCTCTGGGCAAATACACACTGGTACTGCTAGATTATATACGAGGGAAGTGTCAGGGTTCCACGGTTCCATCAGGGGTTAGCAAGCTCCTCCTAAGAGCTCTGTCCAATACGATCTGGTCAAGTGAATGAGTATGTCAGTTGCCTCAATGGTGAAGAGGTGAACTGGTATGCTGGAGTCCTGGGTTTGTATCCCAGACTGTCAAAGGTATAGCACAACACTCACAAATTGGCAAAAGGTAAATCTCGCTCACCTTGCTCGCAGTGATGCACATAAACTACAAATACCCCCCCCCCACACCTTGTTCATAAGGGAGTGTGGTTTTCGAAGTTAACAATAAAACCAGGTTCTTTCTGATCTATGTGCCCACTGGGTCACGCTCAGGAGGGGTGCAACACACTACACCCACAGGGGAATGCAACCTACAACGCACCTTCGCTGGACTTTCTTGGACCCGGGCCGACATAAGTATTGACCCAGGCATTCTGCCATTACATTAACTTGCACAGGTGGGTGATTATACCCAAGGGAATGGCCAGGGATCGAACCCATGCCCGTCTTCATTGCGATCAGATGCATTAACCACTGGGCTACCCAGCCCCAAGGCACTGAACACAGCAATGTTCGCGAAGCATAAGGCTAAAAATCCACCGGGAATAACGGCATGGAGAAAATGACGTCTGAGGAAGGATGTGTGTCCATGGTCAGAACTGACCTACGTCTGATTTTTAAAGAGCCAACCGACGTTCGACTTGATTGGAGAGGCCTAAAAATCCAATGCATCAGGACACTGGTGGTGCACTGGTCTGGGAGTGGTGTGTTTGAACCCTGGTGTTCAACACCATTTACCATTTTCAAGCGCCTGACCCAGGGAGAGACTTAAATAGAAGAAACAAAGCATTTGAAGCATCGGGATGTTGGTGTGGTGGTTTAAACATTGGTCTGGGAGTGGTGTGTAGCTACCATGGTGGGTTCAAATCCCATCACTGACTACAGTTTACCATTTTCAAGAGCCTGAGCCAAGCAGAGCCTTAAATAGGAGAAACGAAAACATTGATAGCGTGAAGGTGCAAGTGGCGCTGTGGTTAAGACAGTGCGCTGAAGTCTGAGTGTCCTGGGTTCAAGACCCTCCTTTACCTTGTTTGTTTGGTGGATTTGATGTATAAAGGCTGGTGAAGAGCAAGAGGTAATCGCCTCAGCAGGAGTGGCTCCGCGGTTAAGTCGCATGACTTTGATACCAGGGTCCCCGGGTTCGAATCCTGGACTGATGAGAGATGCTACGGCAAGGAGGAGTCAGGACGCCAGGAAAGTGGGGAGGTTTCACCCTCCCCCACAGCTGAGAAGGCCACAGATCTATTGGACGGGCAGAACGGAGCGGAGCGGAGCGATGGATGCAATGGATGGAAGAAGAGGATCCAATGAGGGATGGATGCAGCGAGGGATGTTGGAGAGATTGGCCGCCTACTCCGCTTGGGCCACCGTAGAGGTTAGGGTGCTGGGGTGACATGACATGACATGACCATGACTAAGAGGTAACAGGTAAGTATGTAGGGAGCGTCTTTAACAAGTGCAGAACCATCCTGACCAAACCTGAGTGCAAAGTGACCATTTTTTTTTAAACTTTAATTTTAACGCTTTTAATTATCACACTTTTTAACTATCATTCTTAAAATGCTTTATTAAAAAAAACATTTTTAAGACAGTTTCAACACTCAAACACTTTTATAAGACAGTAAGCCTTACTCTATAGAACTGTCTTAAAAATGTCATTTTTATAAAGCGTTTTAAGAATGATCGTTAAAAAGTGTGATAATTAAAAGCGTTAATTTTTTTTGAATTATTGAAGTTAAAGTTTTAAAAAAATGGTCACTTGCACTCAGGTTTGGTCAGGATGGTTCTGCACTTGTTAAAGACGCTCCCTACATACTTACCTGTTACCTCTTAGTCATGGTCATGTCATGTCATGTCACCCCAGCACCCTAACCTCTACGGTGGCCCAAGCGGAGTAGGCGGCCAATCTCTCCAACATCCCTCGCTGCATCCATCCCTCATTGGATCCTCTTCTTCCATCCATAGCTCCACTCCGTTCTTTCCGTCCAATAGATCTGTGGCCTTCTCCTGTGGGGGAGGGTGAAACCTCCCCACTTTCCTGGCGTCCTGACTCCTCCTTGCCGTAGCATCTCTCATCAGTCCAGGATTCGAACCCGGGGACCCTGGTATCAAAGTCATGCGACTTAACCGCGGAGCCACTCCTGCTGAGGCAATTACCTCATGCTCTTCACCAGACTTTATACATCAAATCCACCAAACAAACAAGGTAAAGGAGGGTCTTGAACCCAGGACACTCACAACTCAACCCACTGTCTTAACCACAGCGCAACCTGCACCTTTAAGCTATCAATGTTTTCGTTTCTCCTATTTCAGGCTCTGCTTGGCTCAGGCTCTTGAAAATGTCACTCTAGCCAGTGATGGGATTTGAACCCACCATTGTAGCGCCACACCACTCCCAGACCAATGTTTAGAACACCACACCACCATCCTGACACTTTGAAACTTCGTTTCTCCTATTTAAGGCTCTGCTTGGCTCAGGCTCTTGAAAATGTTTAACTCTAGTCAGTGATGGGGATTCGAACCCACCATCATAGCTACACACCACTCCCAGACCAATGATTAAACCACCACACCACCACCTTGATTCTTTGAAAGCTTCGTTTCCCCTATTTAAGCCTCTGCTTTTCTCAGGCTCTTGAAAATGTTTAACTCTAGTCAGTGATGGGGATTTGAACCCACCATCATAGCTACACACCACTCCCAGACCAATGCTTAAACCACCACACCACCACCCTGATTCTTTGAATACTTTGTTTCTCCTATTTACGTCTCACACTGGGTCAGGCACTTGAAAACGGTAAATGGTGTTGAACACCAGGGTTCAAACACACCACTCCCAGACCAGTGCACCACCAGGGTCCTGATGCATTGGATTTTTACGCCTCTTCAATCAAGTCGAACGTCGGTTACGGTTTTTGTCTCCATGCCGTTATTCCCGGTGGATTTTTAGCCTTATGCTCCGCGAACATTGCTGTGATGAGCATCTTGGGGCTGGGTAGCCCAGTGGTTAATGCATCTGACCACAATGTAGATGGGCCCGGGCTCCCCGGCCATTCCCTTGTGTATAATCACCCACGTGTGCATTGATGTAATGGCAGAATGCCTGGTTTGATACTTATGTCGGCCCGGTACCAATAAAGTCCACCGAAAGTGCGTTGTAGGTCGCATCCCCTTTGACACATGGGTGGTGTGTTGTAGATCCAGTGGGCACACAGATTAGGAAGAGCCCTGTTTTATTGTTGGGGGTGGACTGGTATTTGTATTTTATGTGCATCACTGTGTGCAACGTGAGAGAGATTTACCTTTTGCCAATTTGTGAGTGTTGTGCTATACCTTTCACATTCTGGGATACAAACCCAAGGCTCCAGCATACCAGTTCACCGCTTCATCACTGAGCCATTATGGCAACAGACATACTCATTCACTTGACCAGATCGTATTGGACAGAATCACGCAGGACAATTTAAAAAAAAAAGAACAAAAAAAAAAAAAAGAAAGGCTTTTATTCACCTGTGTTGACTGAAACCACAAGAGCTAATTCACAAAGCATTAAATAAAGGGTTAGTTAGCGCTCAGGAGGAGCTTGCTAACCCCTGATGGAACAGTGGAACCCTGACACTTCCCTTGCATATTATCTAGCAGTACCAGTGCCACTGTGCATTTGCCCAGAGATAAGAGCAAACAACGCTGCTGCAGACAACCCAAGTGACAGATCTGGCCGCCATTTCCGCATCACTTGCCATGTGTGTGGAACCTCGATACCGGGTGGTGACAAATATGTAGTAAAATCAGGGGGTCAGGTCTGACCCTTGATTCTGAAACACTGACGTTACCCCTTTGTGTTTCTGCAAATTGGTCATGGTCTCCAAATTGGACAAACTGAAAGGTCGTCTTCCTCTAGCAGTACAACCATTCTACGACCTACGGTTGGGGCGTTGCAGAGAACCCAGGTGACAGATTTGGCCGCTGTTTCCGGACACTTGCCATGCACCTGGAACCCTGATACTTTGGGAACATTTTAGGGGGCCCAGGAGGTGACACATATGCAATAAAATCAGAGGATCAGTTCTGACCCCTGATTCAAAAACGCTGATGTTACCCCTTTGTGTAATGCTCATTTCAAAGGTCGCCTTGCGTGTCATCTCACAGTGCCAGTGCCACCGTTCTACGACCCACAGTTGGGGATATATCAAAAATCACTTCCCCGGGAAGACCGATGGACAGATTTGGCCGCCTTTGCCGGACAGTTGCCATGCACCTGGAACCCTAAAACTTTGAGGTGCTTTTTAGGGGCCCCAGTAAGTGACAAATATGCAATAAAATCAGGGGGTCAGGTCTGGCCCCTGATTGTGAAACGCTGATGCTACCCCTTTGTATTTCTGCAGATTTGTCACGGTGTCCAAGTTAGAGAAATTTTGACTCATTTGAAATGTCTCCTCCGGTGCTTTCTGACAGTACCAGTGCCACCGTTCTACGACCTACGGATGAGGAGATACAAGCAAAAAAACCATGTCGCGGACAACAAAGATGTTACCCCTTTGTGTTTTTGCAAATTGGTCATAGTCTCCACATTGCACAAAACTTGGGCTCATTTGAAAGGTCGTCTCCCTCTAGCAGTATCAGTGCCACCGTCACTTTCTGCGACAGATTCTGAAGATTTTTGTTAACAACACTTGCCATGCAATTGCAACTTTGATCCTTTTTTCTCCTCTCAAATAGGAAAAAACGTACGCAGATACACGCAGATGCAGCCACCTAAAGAACAAATTTATTCTTGCAGTCTTTACCGTTTTTGTTTTTCACTGGACGTGGGGCGACATGGATGAGCAGCGAGATTGCCTGTATTACAACCAGAGGTCTTCTAGTTCAATCCAGACCTTGGTGAGCACAGTTGAAGTGTCCTTGGCTAGTATGCGGAACCTTCCGCCATCTGTGTGTCAATGTGATTGGGTGAAACGAGATAATGGAATATATAAAAGGTGCATTGAGTACCTTTCCTGTAGAAAAGTGCGATATAAATGCAACACATTTGTCATTTGTGTTCTGAGCAAAGCAATGAGAGGAAAATAAAGACCTGCAGAAAAGAGAAAGGTTTCTAAAATGTGCTTGAAGGTCATGAACGACTTCAAATACTCGAAAAAGCCAGAGGATTCCCTCACCACCTCGAAAAAAGTCCCTGGAAAACCTCAACTTATCACCAGCCCACACGCTTCCTTTGCATTAATTCCTCTGAAGTCGGTTTGTAATATTCATATAAATGTACCAACCAATGTGTCGGGTCCGGGCCGTAATTCACGGTGTCCTCTGCCATGGTGAAATTACCCAAATGCTGTGTTTAATGGGAAAACGACACCTCCGGCCTCCTGTAGCGCACTGATAGGCTGCTGGTGGGAGTGTGTCATCTGCATAAGTTAATATTCATGAGCGGCAGAGAGTCAAGAGGTGAGACGGCTCTGCGCTCTCGGCACACGGGCGTGCTGGGAACATTGGAAGTTGCATAAGTGAGAAGAAGCGCTGGGAAGCTTAATCTAGCGGGGAGCGCACATGCCATTGTGATGGCTGAGTTTTAGCGACATAATGGTCTCTCTGGTGGGAGGCTATGACCTGAAACCAGCATTTCAGCAAATTTTGTTAACTTTTTGGATGCACCAAACTCATTAGAAAGGTCAGTTCAAGCAGACCAGATGTGTTTCTATTAGCCGTATTAATAACATTTACGTATAAAAGCATTGTTTCACTCGCCGTAACATCTGCTGCAGCCATTAAGGAGCTGGCTTACGCTTTAATCATAAACCATTATCAGACTGCTCGCTTGGGAAACTGAAGCGTTCGTACATACATACACACACACGCACGCACGCAAACACACAGCGCAACCCAGTGGGATCAGGTTGAACGGAAAGGGATCCGGACATCTGTTTATCCGCTTTCGTGTTTGCCTCGCTAACAGAAGACATAAAGGAGTTTGATGTCAGGCAAACTTTTTAACTGAATCATAATCCAATGGAGAAATAAGGGGAAGGGGGTGGGGGGGGGATACATTTGGGGGAGGCAGCTCCGTAAAATGGGAGGTTGGGCAGTTAAAACCTCCCCATTTGCTTGCATCCCCGCCAAAGTAAACACAAAATATAGCACTCGTAAAACCCTGATAGGTCATGTTAAATTGAAAAATGTTCCGAGTTAAGATTATGCTAATGAGTCACATGATGGGGAAGAAAAAAGAAAAAAAAAAGGCCGTCTGCAGTTTGTTTACATGCATGTATGTGAAGCTCGGCAGTGATTTGTATGTGCTGTAAATCGCAATGTAGCCTCATAAATTAAAATCAATCACTTAATGTGCAAATGTGTGTTTGCTTGGACAATCAGACATAAATGATGATTTAGTGGAAGGGATGCAGATAGAGATTTAAAACGGGTTTGTGGTTTATCGTTGAGTTCAATTACAGAGGGAGGAGAAAGACAGCAGAGTAATGATTAAACCTTTATATTACGAACGTGCTCGTACTCGTACCCTGCGACGGTCATGGTCTCCGTTTTGCTGATCGACAGGCTGACGACCTCCGTGACGTCCACCCTTCCAATCGCCGATGGGCTCCGCTCGCTCTCGTAGTAGCTCAGGTAGCCTCCTTCCAGCGTGCACCAACGACGAGCCATGTCTGAAACACACAAAACAATGTACTCTTAAAGGGATAGTTCGGATTTTTTTTGTTCAAAAGAGTAACACATTTGCATCACGAATTCTCGGCTGCAAAAAAGTCCAACCCGGTACTATTTTCCCTCCCTTTGTATCACTGCACTCATCTTTCCATCACCTTTTTCATGGCGCTTATATGCTTGGATGGAGACCGCTCCGACACGCCTCCTTCAGCTGATGGAAAGGTGCGCGCAGTGATACAAAGGGAGGGAAAATAGTACCGGGTGAATGCGTGGTCGGACTTTTTCGCAGCCAAGAATTCATAATGCAAATGTAGTACGCTTTTGAACGCATATTGTTTTTTGGAGCAAACCGCTTTATCCGTGTGACCCCAGCGACTACACGGAACTACTTTCTGCAACACCGAAATCGGTCTGCAACTCCGCTCGGAGGACGCAGTGGGGGAAAAGTCACTCCTGATGAACCACACTGATGGTGAGGAGCTCATACAACTTCATGTCAAAAAATCTGAACTATCCCTTTAAAAACATCGTCCTTTTTTCCCCTTCTTTTGGGGCAAACCTATTAATGTTTACGCAAGTAGCCCCGTTAAGCGAGTTCAGAGAAGCGGTTGGTTTAGGGAACGGCACTTTATCCGAAAAAAAAAAATACCATTATTGAGCTTGAAGTTTCAAATTATCCTGTGAAAAGAGCTAACTCAGGTTGTTTAAGATGTTAGGAGATGGTCTCCAGGGTAATAAAACTACATTTCAAAAGCTCTTTGAGTTAAACGTCTCCGTTTTCCCTTTGGAAAATCGCGCCTTGTGTGAAATTATCCGGTCCCAGTTCTAGCTCTAAACCCCCCCCCCCCCCCAATCCCCATATTTCTTTGCAACTTTGCAATGTGTGCATCGCCTTTATTAGATGAGTACTGCTGAAGCCAACATTTGCATACTGATAAAACTCAACAAATTGGCTATTGTTTGTGGAGAGCAGTGAGCAAGATTAATTAGAGCCTGCGACGTTAGTGATTGGTGTGTGAAAAATTAGCATCACTCCAACCCTATTAAACACAGCTAATGACTCTCAACAAGCTCAGCACTACAGAAGAGGGCTTTTTTTTTTTTTTTGGGGTCTTTCAAGTTTGGAAGATGAGAGGCAAGGTGCATTCACACGTGGATGAGAGACGCGGCAGCATCCCAGGGCCTCTCGTTGTCTACTTTTCTTCTTCCGACGGCGTAGTTTTGGCTGTTTTCATCTGAAGCCACCAGGCAAAAGCCCTCCCAACAAAAATCACAGCACCTCACTAGAAGGGATAGAAACTCCAAAGAGGATTGATTGTGGCTTTCATTTCCAATCAGGATGAGAAGTGTTGGCGCCAAACTCCGCCGAGGGCCAGGATGCGGATTCAGGTCCACGGAAAAGAAAAAAAAAAGACCCCTCCTTATTAGAGGGAATATATCCAATCCTTCTGTATATGTGGGGGCAAAAACAAAAAAAAGAGTGCTGCGAGCAGATTCCAATCAACAAACAGGATCTCAGTGGAAAAAGCTGGAAAACACGCAACATTGTCTTTCATGACTGTCTGACTGTGCGAATTTACATAGCCAATGAGCATGAAGTTCATGAAAACATACCTAATTTTGGATTTTCAAAGTCACCGTGCCATCTGCTTTTTTGTTCAAGCAACAAACACACACACACACCCATCCCCAAACACACAGCCCCCCCCCCCCCACCCGCCGCTTGCGACTCCAAAGTTTCCACTGTATTCATCTCATGAATATGCTAATTGTGCATTCCTCTGCCAACTGTGTGTGATGTTTCTGAAGGAACAGATATAGTTCCAATAAAAAAAAAAAGGAAGTGTCTACAACTGGCTGTTAAAAGAAAAAGGATGTGATAAGCATAGGAAAGAAGAATGTCACTTTCTCTCTCTTCACCCTTCGCCGCATGGCTCTCTCCGGGCTTTTCATCCCTTTGTCTATCCCCTTTTGCGTGTCAAAATAAACAATTTGGACTCCGCAAACAGCCTTCAAGCTGCAGAAATGACTAATATCGAGTTGCTCACGGTGGCATTTAAAAAATACCGCCCCTCTGACCCCCCCCCCACTTCCATTAAAAAAAA
>CAESWR010000343.1:603398-624143 GCA_903171835.1 Mullus surmuletus
TTGAGTATTTATTTATTTTTTGGGGGGGGTTGCTGAGTGTGTGCATACGATTGCAATAGATTGGGTGAAATTGATAGGGGTGCGGGGAGGGGTCCAGCGGCACAGGCAAATCGATATGTCTCACCTTGCACCTCTAAAATCCATAAAGTGCTAATGTCGGATATTTTTCCCAGTTTATTATTCCTATATTAGAGTGGTGCGGAGTCGGGAATCGCTGATGGGAAGAGACAACAAGTGCTTCGCGGCTTCAGTGCACATTTAAAAAATCATGCTTAACGCTCTTGTTCCATCAGCACCTACATCAAGAGCGATTTTGCAGCGAGGGGAGAGCAGTGTATTACACCGCTGCAGGTGAGTGGGAGAAAAAAAAACGGGGCGCGTTTCGCCCATAACAGATCAGGCTCGGGAAGATAGTGGGAGGAAATTGGAAGAAACTGTAATTAATAACATTAGTTCTCATGTGGACACAGTCAGAGAAATCTTAATGGAAATCTTCTGGGCACAACATGTGTTCACACTGACACATAAATACACCGGTGGTGGCGAATGCAGGTTGGTAATGACATTTTTTCCCCCTGACCTCCGAACTTCACGGGCTTTTAGCATATTTATTTTCGACTTTTTGACAAACATCTATTACTCGGCTGTAGGTCCACACCAGGGGTCCGTATTAGCACCGCTCCGTCCGGAACACTCAGTTACAGAGAATTTAACCCTTAAGAGTTCCTGGCAACGTTTTTTTGTCTAGACCGCTTTTATTTTGAAGCCATTTTGTACTGCTAAAAAAAATATGAATGCATCAAATTCAATGTTGCTGCTAATCATTGACCCATCTAAGGCTACAATAATAACCAGAATAGCTAAATCCTCCTTGATTGTGGAAATTCTGTGAGTTTTGGTAATTTTTTAAATTAAAATTATATAAAGAAACTGGCATTTAGTGGGCTAAAAACTCCCTAAAAATAATTAATATTTGTATATTTCAGGCTGAAGTTGATCATTTAAAGTGGATGTTATTATTTACAGCAGATTTTAGGGAGGGGACGTTTTTCATCCTGAGGAAGTTCTTTCAGGAACTCTTAAGGGTTAATCAAAATTGACCCCGTTGACTATACGCGTGTTTGCCGAATGTCAGGATGACATGGATGAGACAGTCTAGCGAGCGGGTTCGATTTCAGGCAAATAAAAAAAAAAAAAAAATGCAGTTTCTCCATCCCGAGAAGCCATTTTCACCCCGAGCGAGACGGGGATGAGGTTGCAGTGACCTCGAACTTTCCCGAAGTTGACCTCTGTGCTGAAATTAGAGGGCGCGGCTGCGGCGGCGGTGAGACGCCTCCGGACTGTCACTGCGACGCGAGTATAAGAACTCAGAATGTGCATATTGCATCTATTTAAAGGTGTGAACGTTCTCAAGGTGGGTGTCACGCCTACAACTGTCAATCCGGCGCGGTTTCACTCATTAGCTCTCCGGAGTGACGCGATCCTTCTGGAAGACGGCGGCATTTTCAGGACAGGACGAGGCTATTACCGCCTAACGAGCACTTATAAAGATAAGTATGTGTTTTGAGGAAGTCGCGGCGTGCGTCAGGGGATTCAGAATTAACTCATTTCGCGACATTTACATCCGGCTGTAACGAGCAATCACGGGAGAGGGGAGCGGAGAGAGAGTCCTGGCTCGACTGAGAGAAGCACTTAGAGAGGAGAAATGGGACCACTGGTCTCCATGGCAACCTGGCGACTGGTGTAAAGCAAGACAGAAGATGAGGGGGAAGGAGACGCGGGCAGGGTGGGGTGAGGGCACCGTTGCCCAGAGCAGGGGATGCGTGCCGGCCTCGCCTCGCCCAGATCGATAGGTTGATTGGGTTGAGGCGGTCTGCGCCCGCTGGTCTGTGCCACCCCCCCGCCGCCCCCCGTCTAAAGAGATGACTGCTCACATCTTCTGCTGAACTTGTACAACAGACCCTCGGAGGCCGCGGAGGAGCGTGCCAAGGAGGAACGTGCCAATGGCAGGTGGATCAAAAATGTTATCGGCCATTACATGTTTTTTACCAGCCATTGAACTGTGCATCATCACGGCCTTAAAGGGATAGTTCAGATTTTTTCACATGAAGCTGTATGAGATCCTCACCATCAGTGTCGCTAATCGGCAGTGACTTCTTTCCGGTTCTGGCCCGGTTTCGGTGGTGCAAAAAGTAGTTCCGTCTAGTTGCATGGGTCAAACGGATAAAGTGTTTTGCTCTAAAAACTAATATGCATTCAAAAGGACTAGGCACAGTGATACGAAGGGAGGGAAAATAGCGCCGGGTGTTTGCAAGGTCGGACTTTTTCGTCGCAAAGAATTCGTGATGCAAATGGATTGCGCTTTTGAATGCATGTTTTTTTTTCCTGGAGCAAAACGCTTAATCTGTTTGACCCCGGCAACTCGATGGAACTAATACTGCACCTGCAATCTGAACTATCCCTTTAACTAACACACTTTCTGGAATCACAGCATAACAATATAAAGAATTGCCATTTGCCCACAGTTTTTTTTCTTAGTAAGGAAGGACAAAAGTGAAGGTTTCCAATACTGTTAAAAGTATCCCAACGTGTATTTCCAATACTATATGCACCATTAAAATTATAACCAATTTCATCACTTATAAGTTAAATTACATGCTTTTTGTTCTTTTTTCTAACTTTGCTTCCCTCTTCTCAAGGTTTCCTCTTCTGTCTGACGAATGTTGAATGACGGTTGCCTGGCGCCCAAATAAAGTCACCCGAAAGAACATCACAGCAATGAAAAAACATACAACAGGTAGAAAAATTACCATGCCGGTGATAGTTAAAACGCTTTGCCTTCGCTGCAATTATGAATTTAGTTATGACTGGGCTGGTTGCAGACGCCGCTTTCACTCGAAATTACATCTTTCTGAAAACCCGACATTGTTGAAACGTGTCAATCACCCCTCAACAACAGGACCGGGGCCCTCCATTATCTCTCCATAATCAAAAATCACAATCACGGAGCCCGTCTTGTTATTTTAAATCGCGCCCCTGTAATTATTTGAAGAGCTGAAAGCAAACTAAGTGATGTATGAATTTTATAGATGTCGGTATTAAGTTTCAGCCGGGTGCATTAAATCTTAAAATATACTCCCACTGCTGCCATTTACGCTACTTATATATAAAGCCCTTCATGTGATGCGATCCTACATACAACATGCGGGCGGGGAAATCTTATTTCTTCTCCATAAATGATAAATGAGCAAATGGCTGGTTTTTTAATGCATGCATACTGTGCATTAAAGAGAAGCACATGTATAATGGTAACATCATTAACAGGCTATATTGAAAATAAACTGAGAGACTTCGCAACCGGCCGTTTTTAAGATCGTTCACTCCTGAGAGGATCAAGCTGATGGATATGTGGATAATAAGTGCGACTGATCGACTGTTGCATAACAAATCAGTGTGCTTTTTAAAAAGCTGTCAGGCATCAGCGCCGAGCTCCTAACTCGGTTTTTTAAAAGGTCAAACGTATCTGAAAATGAAATGCCGCATCTGCACTCCCTCCTTCAAAAGGGAAATAAAACTACCTAATAGTTATCGCAAGTCAAACCGGGGAAAATCAATCCAAAAAAAAAAAAGAGGGGATAAAATGGAAAAGCAGCTGAAAGATAAAGAAGAATAACTTGAGCACTTCATCAAATGGGGAGGGCGAGTCGGCGGTGATTATTCAGTGATTATGATGATTCCGAGGCTGAAAATGCCCGAAGACACAATGTGAGCCGCAGCCGGAGCCGGAATCAGAGCAGGTATTGTGCTGTCTCATATCTATAGACACGGTTTTACAGGAGAAGCTGAAATAAATAAAAAAATAGCCACAGACAGCAGCTTTAACTCAAATAGCAAAGTGAAAGGAACAGATTCAATCGGACGAGTCTGAAAGAGTCGGGGAAAGTCGGGAAACTTCAGCGTTCTGGAGGATTGAATTTACACGGCCGATCAGATAGGAGAAAGGGAAAATATAAAACGTTGAATTCTATATCTTTACAACGTGTACATGTGGGCTTAAGCTTTGATCCAGCCGTAACGTGGCGACATAAAAACACCTGCTGAAGCATTTTCCGTAGAGTGTAAGCAGGGGGACGTAAGCATTAAAAGCCGGGGGAGGAAACATTGTGGCGACCCGATGAGGAAACGGCAAACGTGGGCGTCTGCGTCACAGCCTTCATCGCAGCAAAGTGAATTTCAGTGACTCAGTCGCGTCTGGGTGAAAAAAAAAAACAGCCTGGAATTGTACTAAAACTGCATTTTTCGGGTATTGCGTACTGCTTTGGTCAGAGCGGTGTCTTGCTGTAGGCAAACTAGGTGAATATCTTTATCTGTAGACATCTCGTGTTTTTTCATTACATCCTTTTATGCATGAAAATAGGATATAAATAAAATGAACTGCAATGATAGTCTGTGGTTGGTGATTAGTGGCATAATTAGGTCGTATTCGTTGGACCGCACTGTCAGTTTGTGACGTAGCGGGCCGCCAACAAGGAGGTCAGCAAGGTCAAATGAGCGCCTACCTTTTAGAAATAGCATTTGGCAGCGAAAAATCTGTCTTTTTGCCATGAGGGAGCAAAAGGAAGAAGCGAAAAATGGATTTATATTCACCAAGTAGCTGAAAAAGTGCCGATGAATCGGTTAAACCATTATCAACCAGGTGTTGGGTAATATGGGTGCTATAAGACAAACCAAGACGGATCAGTACAAGGTGATTCCATCCACATGAAAAAAAGAAAAAAAGGGGGAAAGCGGGTCTAATACCGCAGATTTTATTCATTTATTTATTTTGTACCGAGGAATTCATTAGCGACTCGTCCTTCCAGACACAATGCCCTCCACGCGGAGGTACCACCGTCAAAGAAATTTCATTTGGGAATAATTTTCCCCCGTCCAAGGTAGACCACTTCAAAAAACGCGGCGGGCAAAAGCACAACAAATCAGACACAGATTTTCTCCGATATACCCCTGAGCTGGGCGTTTATCTGCAGACTTACTTTGGTGGAAACCCTTCCCCGTTTGAGAGCATTAAAGTTTTCTCTCGCCTCCAAACTTGGGCGTTTCATCCCCTCTCTCTCTAATTGTCATTCTCGCGACTCATAAAAGCCGGCTGCGGTGTCGGGCCGGGGCGGACCGAGCGCTCCGTCCATTTAATGGCGGCAAAACAATGGGAAAGCCAAAGTGAGTCTCCACAGCTTAAAGTGATTAGATGAGTTTCGCACTAATCCCCACCTTGAGCAGGTAGGAGAACACTCCCAGGGCTCGCAATCGATTCGATCCACACACACACACACACACACTCGCGCAAAATAAAACCCTTTCAGCAATCACCTCATCAAAACAATTCGGGAGACCTGGGCTCATTTTAATTCTACCTCTTTTTTTTTGTTTTTTTTATTATTTTGTTTCACACAAAATGGCAATTACGTCCAGCGTATTAACGAAACTGCCAAACGATGGGACCATTAAGGGAGCTGACACAAACAGATCGATCAGACATACAACAGACAGGTAGAGGAATGAAGGGGTGGGGGGTGGGGGAGGGAAGGGGGGGGGGGGGGGGGGGTTACTGCAACAGGCCAACAAAAAAGGAAGAGAGAGAGAGAGAGAGAATGGTGAACAAGCACCCACAAACAAACAAGCTATGCTTTGTCCAGGCAACTGTGACGGTTGTATTCTAACTGGGCCATTACAGCACAAACAAGCAGTGCGCTCATTGATTGCGGGACCCCTGGGATGCGAGTCACCTTAAAAGGCTTTGTGTCCCACCGAGGTGCTGATACCCGCACAAAGCTCCGAGGGGAGACTTCAATTAAACATCCTCATCGATTAACGGTGATTTTTTCTTTTATTTTCTTTTTTCTTATACAAGGCTCTATTCACATGTATGCGACGATGACCAGCTGTGTGTGCACGGGGGGGAGATGGGAGGGGGGGTTCAACACTGCAACACTCAACAGAAGAATACCGAGCGCAATCAGAAACGGTACAATGATTCCTTCCTGTCCTTAGAGGAACGATAAGACGTTGGACGATTTGCCCGACAGTCTGTTTTAAAAGTTAACAATTCGCATTTGCATATCCAGATAATGTAAATGTACCCAAAAAAGTGAGTAGTAATGGCAGTGATGAGTAATAATGCCTCAAAGTACTGTACTGCAAAGTTGCTATCTTATATTAATTAAACAATTGTTTTGACAACAGATTGTCAGACTGGACAAGCAAGAGCAAATACTAGGCTGTTCGAAAATTGGTTAGTAATTACAGTTCAGAACCCCTGAACTATGACACTATAGAACTTCAATGGAAGAACCACGACAAGAAAAATGGTTCGACCGACTGTGTTCATCGAGTGCCTCAAAACTCCAGTCCGACAATGACCCCTTTTATACTTTACAGTATTTGAATATGGCGTCCTTAAGCAAAATATACTGTAGTACAGAATATTAGTGGGACATTGCAAACCATGATTTAAATAAGGTTATATTCTGTCAATTCTGAGAAAGGCTCTCAACAGCCTTTTAAAGAAAGGAACTGCTTATTGTGGCGATGTTTTCAAGGATTTGGTTATCAGCTCCATTTCATGAAACCATAATTTTTTATATCTAGAAAAAGCAAACAGGATTATTATATTAGTGTGTTGCAGCTGGAGATCAAAGAGTGCATTTGTCCGTTGATAAACCTAACATGCATTGCACACGCTCTACCATCAATAGCTCTTTGTTAGGAATCGGGAACACACAGCCGCTTTTTTTGTATGTGCACGCACATACAAAAAAGGATTACAAATGTACCAGAAGCTCTTGAAGGGCGTGTTGATTTCAAAGCCCCTGCGGTCCAGGTCTCGAATATTGGCAGCAGTCAGTTCCACTTCAGAAATAGCCAGGCCTGCTCTATAGTCCTGCGGAAATAAAAACACAAAGAGATGGAGACCTGTAATTGAAGTCATGTGGTTATGTGAGAGCAGCCACTAAAATATCATTATATATATATATATATATATATAATTGTTTTTATCCTGCAATACGGCACTTTTTATTCAGAATTATAAGTTCTATTGAAACTGTACCTGTCAAACTACCCGCAAATGGTTGTATTTGCACCCGGATCAAGACTGTTTCTATGGTTTTACTCGTAGCCAATCACTGCAAGCGTAATTTGCTTCACAGTGGTGACATTTGCACAACTGATTTTTTCAATTCGAATGATTTATATTGAATAAAGTAACAGTAAATCACTATCATTTTAAGGTTACTGGTATTGGTACTGGTATCGAAAACTTTTAAACAACACCCAGCCCTAATCAGTATTGCTGCAAGGAACCTGTAAGTAATTGGCCTGGCTTTGAATATAGACAGGAAGTGAACCAGGCTGAGATTTTTCACATTTAAGCACTACTGTATGGAGGATGGAGATGAACTTTCTTGACGGCGTATCCGGGCGCACATCTGGGACAGCTCTAATGGGCGGGTTCAAGAAAAAGTGCAGCGTCGTCACGGCAAACTCTCCGAGCCCCCCCCCCCACCAACCCCCTTCCTGTGGGGGTATTCCAGGCAATTGGAAAGAGGCCCGAGGGCAGGAGTGGGATTACGTCCCAGCAGGCTCGGAGACACCCAGGGACGGCTGCGGCTGAGCTTGGAAGGAGAAGATAGTTAAGGGGTGTCAGGGTAGCTAACGGTCTGACACGGACCTGCAAAAATATGACATGAATTCAGCTGGAGGGACCCCCGAATGGTATTTTCTCTCACCGCTCCCTCCAAAACAAAGTATTAACCCCATTGGGTGCAAATCAAGGTCGTTTCAACCACAATCACCGCCCGGTCGCCTTATTTCGTCGGTTGTCATTTACACTAATGAACAGCAACCTACAGCTGCTGAAACGGCGTTGTGAGTCTCTGCTGATGTTCTTCCCGTCTCCTTTAAAAAAAGGAAAAAAACATGGTGAGAGGGGAGCAGAAAATAGTGCATGGCAGACCAATAACGCGGCAAACAGTCGCAGTGACGCACAAACAGGGTCTGAGTGTGACGTTCATCGAAGTGTTAATAGAGACCAAGCGGGAGAAGCACCTGCGTGGAACAGCAAGAACTCCGGAAAAGGCTAAAAGGTGCATCTGGGGAAAGTGAGCCAGCGCGGTCAGCCTCACCGTTTTCCGAGCCCCCCCCCCCATTTCAGGGGCAGAGGCGCCGGAACCCTCTCGCTTTATGCCATTTTCTGTAGCCTGGAGCTCTGAGTCAAGACAGGGGAGAAAAAAAAAACGGCGATGGAAGAAATGCAGTGACGCCCACACGCATATAGGCATCAAAATAGAGAGGGGGAAAAAAAAGAAAAATACAGGCGAGCCGACATTGGATGATAGAAAAATGAGCACTTTCAAATCACTGAGGAAAAGCTTGAAAATGTGTCAAAAGATAAGAGCGCCAGAAAGCCCTATCACAAAGGGGGGTTGGTGGTGATGGGGGTGGGGGTGGGGAGGGGGGGGGTGATGGAAGGTCTCGGTAATCCTCGCGGAGAGTCGTCGAGAGCGCGAGGGGTCAGCCGAGCGGTCGACAGAAATGAGCGCAAGACGGCGGAGCCAAACTGGAGCGGCGCCAATAACTCTCGCGAAGCACTCCTCTTTATTAGCGCTAAACGCCGCAGCCGCCGCGAGGCCCTTCCCCTCCCCGCGCTCTCGCTCGGCAATTTGCCGCAATTACGACAAACAAAGGGAAGGGACACAACAGACATCTTTTCTTTTTTCATTTTGATCACCCGCTTTTTGCAGATTGCAAACACGACGAGGAGCTCGCTTAAAATATTCGCCTCGGATGATTTTGATTTCCCCATCTGATCTCCCGCGCGTCGTTCCGTGGGCCGGTTCAATTGGGGCTAATGTTGCGAAAATCTTCGTCTGAACCGCCATTAGCCCCAATTAGACCACTTTGAACAAATCTACACGAAGAAAAAAGAAACGGTTATTCTCCTTTCCCCTGATACGATGGCGGCGGGAAACACGTGCAAGCGCCTCCTGGATGGGTAGTGAAGACTAGGGCTGGGTAGCGTTTGAATATTTTCGACACCAGTGCCTTTAAAGCAATACTGATACCAATAGAGTACCTCATTTGATACTTTTTCTTACTTCATGCAAAATGTATTTGGAAATAGCAGTAATACCACGTTCATTGATAAAATGACCCAAGGGATGGAAGTGGTGATGGCCATTTTAGAAGCCCGCCGCCCCTCATCCCCCCTTAACTCTAGTACTGCCGATGCCCAGCCCTAGTGAAGACCCTCCAAGACGGGTGACAGGTGCAAGTTTGCACGGGAAGCCTGAGACTCTGCGATTTCCCGGACACGCTGCTACAAATGGTTTACATGTGTTGCTGGAAATCCACGTGCCCCTCCCCCCACACACCTACAGCCTGTCAGAACGCATGAGAACGCAAGTGTGTGACTGCTGAGAGGGCAAAGCAGTCACCTATACCTAATGACCCTCATCCCTCTCAGGCAGCCAATTAGAGCGCCGGGTGTTAGCAGCCGTCCGGCCCTCGCCACTCGTTACCTACCCAATATGTGCCGTGGCCTCCCGCCCTCTCCAATTAATTCGCCGAGGATGGCGGCGAGCGGGGCTGGAGAGATATAGGCACGGAGGAAGGAAAAAGGCATTAGAGGTAAAAATAACTCGGCCAATTACAACGAGGGCGAGGAGGTAGGTGACAATGGTGCCGCTTATAGGGGGAAAGCACCTTTATTTATGCTACGTCGCCGTTTGAGGCGTCACAAAGAACTCCGGTTTACTGTATCAAAGATTAAAACAAAAAAAAAAAAAAGATTATCCAGTTAAACTCCGCAAGGGCTAATGGAAAAAAACTACCTGGTAAGTGCTGACTACTTTGAATATTGCCTGCATCCAATTATGATTTCTTTCAAAGCCTTTTGCTCGTCGTGTGAGTCACTGGCCGCCGAGCGGACGCCGCCTCTACTTCGGTCTCCGGTTCCTCGTCCGCTCGGCCACTTAAGGGGAGGCGAGTTCAAAGGAGAGAACGTGCACACTCAATGGAGACAATGGGCTTTTGATTATTCATGGTCGCCAGAGGAGAACACTAATTCATGCATTTCATTTTTTTTTTATTCTGATTTAAGAACCACAACATTCAATATTAAGTACCAACTATGTAATTACACTTTCTTCCTCATGAAAAACGATAATTTAACCTTTACATTATGTTGGAAGGGTAGGCAATGTTGCGAATGCTAATGAGGTTCCCATAATAAAGAAATGTATTTGGTGATGGGCGATTTAATCATGCATTTTAGCATGATGGATTTGAGATTATCTGATTGGTTCGAATGGGTTAAGGCAGAAAACCAGAAGGATAAAACTTAAAATTGCAAAAAACCCACAAAAAGGAACAAAATCACTCACTGACCACTGATTCATGGTCGCCAGAGGTCTCCAACACCAATCAATTTTCACCCCAAAAATCTTATACTCACATTTGCAGTCTGAAATACCAATTATGTACTTACACTTTCAGATACAGATATCGCTAACGCTAATGAGGAACCCATGATAAAGAAATGATAGCTTGGACGCTATCCACTATGGACCTAATGGGTCCATAACGCTTTGGAGCATGGTTGATTTGGGATTTGATTGGTTGGTGCAGGTTAAGGAAGGAGAATAGAAGAATAAAATTTGAAATTGCCCCCAAAAAATGGGAGGAAAATGATCAGATCCACTCATGATTGATTTTGCCTCAAAAAGACTCGCAGTATCAACGTCAAGCAAGGACACCTTCCCCACCATCTTTTGTTTTGGAAAGTATCTGCCTGGAACATTGATTTCTGCCAAATGCGAAACAAGATTTCAAAAGCCGGGCTCACACGACATGACAGGAAACACGATCCCTCTAAATACCCCCCCCCAAAAAAAACACGCACATCCTCCAGCTACGAGACAAAATAAACTGGAAAACGGTTGTGATGTATGAGACGTTCGAGCCGAAACAAGTTATTCCTCCTGTAACGCTCTCGGAATGAACCCTGGCGCGTGTGTGTGTGTGTGACGCGACACACTGCGCCTGACTTTCTTTACCTTGGGTGTTTAAATGACCTTAAACACAGCTCCATCACGGGGCTTACCGTCCGTGAGAAATGGGGAAGGGGTGGTGAGGGAGGAGCTGGGAGGATGATGTTTCCAATAGCTCGTTCATCATGTTAGATTAAATACTCCACTCCACTGAACTCGAACGGGGCGACGGTCCACTTCCCTCCCCGCACTCTTGCTCTTCATCACTCTCTCTTTCTCGCCGCGAACCGCCGACGCTCGTTTCTCACCCGCGCGGCCATCTGCACTCAAGCGCTCCCTCCATCCCTTTCATCTTCCTCCTTCTATCTCCTTTGTTTCTGTCTCGCCTCGCCTTCCCCTTACCTACGTTTGTACCGGGGATTTAGCTCATGAGCCGAAATAATACAATTAATTTGTCCTCTCTCTGATTCTCTCTTTCCCAATCCCGTTTCCCGCCGCCGCCTCGGATCATGAAGTGGAAATGTGCTGACTTGGAGCGATACCCCGAAAGAGAATTCTGGCAAAGATGTTTGTTCGCGCTAATGAAGAAAATAATGAAAGGCAAACAGCTAAAATACGGGGAGCGGGCGAAACGGAACGAGAGGCAAGGGGGGATGGAGTGGAACGCCTGTGGCATCGCCAAATACGCACGCGAATATACGCTTTAAGAAAGAGTATCGCCCGGATCTCAGATAGGATATCTCGCCGCCGGGACACGAGTAGGCGGAGAACAGTCTCTCTAGGTGAGGGGGGGACTATGGGGGCTTAATTGGACCGACATCAAATAGGGGAGACTCAAGAGTAAGCTAAGAGACCCCTTATCTCTTCTTTATTTCACAGCAAGGGAAGATATAAGCCCACTTTTGCGGGGGCACTCAGAGTCCACGGCGGTACGATACGGCCACGCCCCCTTGCTCTTGGAATGTGGAATGCAGATGAAAGTATTATGACTGCGGTCGCTCAGTGTCAATAAAAGCGCAACACAGCATTATGCTTTTTCACCTCCAATATGATACCGATATTGCAGCCTTGAGTATTGGCCGATACCAATATTGATCCAACACGATACTAGCCCGATTCCTACATACTTTAGTTTACCTTTAAGTTAGAAATCACTTGATCAAGTGATATTACTCAAAGAACGATAGTCCGCAACAGTAGCTATGAGAAAAACTGGCTTACATACATTTTAACCTTAAAGAATATTGTACAATTGAATAAAATAAATAAAAAATGAATTTCGCGACCCTGAAAAATAACCTCAATAAATCCAATAAAAACAATTATATTGTCAAAGTGCAAAATAACTACTAGAAGTGCTGAAGCGGAGTCTGGAATGGACTGCTTGTATCGTGCATATCGGAGAATTTAGATGCAGGCTGATATAATCCAATACTCTTTTTTCGTAATTTTTTTGCTCATATCGGACCGATGTCCGATATCAATATCGGATCGGAACACCCTAGTACTTTGATTCAGGAAAATGAAAATGTTGCTTTTCCGGCAAGTAACTCAATGAGGGGAAGCCCTGAATATATTAAAGCAAATATTCTAATTTCTTTTAAAACCTTCATTAGTGGTTTTAAAAATGTGGGTGAAATAAGCTCTGGTGTAAATCTAAAAAAAAAAAGATAAAAAAAGATTTTAAACCAGAAAAAAATAGGACCACCAGAAGAAAGTGCACATTTTAATCTGTGTGAAACAAGCTGGCTCTCTCCTCCTCTAATGTATTCACTCATTAATGTGATAACAACTTGCCTGCAAATATTCTCGTTAAATGAGATTCGGTAATGGGTTTAAACAAATGGAGGGGAAAAAAAGTCCCTTTTTTTTTTTCACGGGTCACACCAAGACCCCCGCCCCCTCTTCTCTCTGAAAAATCCAAATATTTCATCCTGCTAATATCAAACTGGAGTGAGCACAACTGTAAGCTTTAGTCTTTAATAGAACCTTTAATAGAACCCTCCCGTTTTATAGAATCTACAATAGAACCTTCTGCTAATTTTTCTTCTAAACAAGCAGCTTTTCGTCATTGTCTTCTTCCTCTGCCTCGGTACATTCTTGTACTTTCATCCCGCCGTGACTGCTCGCATCCAGTCGGGTGAAAACATGACTCGCCGTGTTTGCGTCATCCCATGCGTGTGATCTCATCTTAATCATTCTTAATACAAGTGTTCGTTCCATGTCGTGATGAAGAGTTAAGAACAATTAGCTCGGGGGGTTTTCGAGTTCCTGTTCTACAGGTTTCTAGGGAGGGGGTAGAGTGATGAGATGATTGAGAAACCAATCAGAAATACACGATAATCAAGATTGTAATTCACAGACAGTGAATCAGTGGCTATTTTTCCTTTACATGCCATTAATAAGCCTTTCCTAACCAGAATATTAGCAATAATCCAGTTGGATTACTCCTTTTCTAACCTGAATATTTGATCACATAAAGGCCGATTGGGATCTCCCCATCAAAATGAACATGAATTTGTGTTCTGAGCATGTTCTATCAGCAAGGAATCTTGCTCTTTGGAGTCCAGGAACTACTTGTAAACATGGCCAAACGCAAGAGCAACACCACGCCACACTTTTGGCGTGAGGAGGTAACCAATCACTTCGTAAGTGTGATGAAAGACACAAACATCCTGGCATTTGGAGACGCTAGAAAGTAGCGCGATAGCCAGATCCACAAAAAGGGGAGTCGGAAGTTGCGCCAAGCAGGGTTTGTAGCAGACGTTCTGTGTGCGTCGCTGGTTTGATCAGGACTTCCCCAATTGATTCCAATGACAATTGGGAATAACTCAAATGTAAACGGGTTAGTCCCAATGTTTCAGTACATATTCCAGCATGCACCTTAACCTGAATACTGACTGTATTATACAGTTTAAGCTCAATTTCTAATAAAAATGTTATCCATCGGGGGATAAAAGACGCTGTAAGAGAGCATTTCACCGTTGCTCAACACGCCCCCCACTGTCTTTTGGGGCAATAGACTGTGAAAAGGGGAAGCGGAACCTGAGATGGGACGTCTGCGCGACTCCAAGGACCGACAGACGAACCCCAGAGGTGCGCCCGGGCAACCACGGGACCATTTGGCGGTGGCTTCGCGAAAGCAGAATGGAACGGAGATTAAAATATAAATGAATGGGGGGCAATAAAGAGCGGGGCGCTGCAATGCAAGTGCTGACACCGTTGGTTTTGCTTCCAGCAGAGAAAGGTGGCCACATGGGGAACAATACAAATTTCCGTGCCTGGTGCCCAAATAGGTTAATGTGGGAGAGGAGCCGAATTGTTTAGCCATTATTGAAGTGCTTTCCCATTAACTGTCAATGCACTCGCGATGAAGAGTGCGTTCCCAGAGCGCAATATTAAATCAGGTAGGCCTCCAGCGTTTTAATACATATACATTTACTCCCTCCCCGTACATATTCATGAACATCTCCTTTCTCGGGCGTATCCATCTCGGTCTCATCCGCTTCAAACAGGCTGCGAGTATTATCTTCCCTTTTTTTATTATTTATCTTTTTTTTCCCCCCTCAAACAGGAAGCCGTCATCCTGCGGAGAGGAAGTCCCGCCGGTGTTGGAAGTACCTGTTCTGTTTTGCAGAGCCTGACTTTACTCCCCGCCAGGGACGCCAGCACTCTGCCTTTGTAACCGCGGAGCTCCAGCAAGCCGCGCTTGTTTGTGGAGGAGCGGCGGTGGGGGAGGCTGTCGGAGCGCTTCTGGGAGCCGCCGGCGGGGGGGCACGCCGCCGTCTGAAGAGCTTCCATCCACTCCTGGCGCTCCCCTGTGGACACGAGCAGCAGTGAGCGACGGAGATTGGGGGGGGGAGACAAGAAATAGTGGATAGACTGTGTGAGAGTGACAGCGAGTGATAGAAATCAAGGAAAGGCAGAAATAGACAACTAGACAAAGAGAGATCAGGGCAGCTTAAAGTCTTTGAGTCGCATACAGTGTCGATTCATCATTTTTGTATCCCTTCAGTGGGCCTCATTGGCTGCCATCACTCCGCTGCATACTGATAGAGAAGATTCAAGTGCGGGAGAGAAGAAGCAATCGAAACAGGATGAGCGACACCCGCTGAAAATTAACTTCACCCCCAGTAAAAATAATACCCTGCAAAGTTAAAAAGTGCTAAGTCTAGCACCCGAGATATAGATAGCTGCCTCCCTGAGATTTGTCATGAGCCTTAAGCGAGATCTGCCGGAGTAACTCGGGTCAAAGACAACACCGATTTAAAATATATAATTACAGCTTCTAATGAGATGCGACCGCTGTGCGAATCGGCTAATTTGCCTCCGCCTGGAAAACGAGGAAGCAAAGTCAGTAGAAGGTGTGATTAAGAGTTTATCTCGGGGTTGGAGGAGGTACTTGATGTGATAAAAATGTGCAACCGTCTTGTTTTGAAATTACTGCTCACTAAGCCCTGAAGGTCCTCTTCTCTTTTTTGGGGAAATTCACAGGTTTTTCAAACCAATATAAAAACAGAATATTGTAATAGACTCTCTCAGTGGCGGCTGGCAAACATCAATTTTGCAAAGGTCCATCTTGTTTCTGTGTTCCCCACCCTTTACAAGGCCAATGATGTTTGAGAAATTGAGGTGAGGAATGTAGATATGCTCCCAATTTTCCAAGCAGAAATGAATCTCAGCAATGCATTGTCAGCCATACCGAACTAAATGATGAGACGTTGATGGCTACTTGGTCGTAAATCCAATGTTGAAATGGAGCTCTTTGCGAGGGGTAAACATAGCTAATGATATGCTAATTGCAAAGCTTGGAAATTAGCCTGCAACTGTGGGTGGTCGGCTAATGCGCCAGATATGCTCGCAATTAACACGTGTTAGAGGTACAATGTTGATGCGTTGTGGTGCGCTGCGCGAGGACGACAATTCAGACCTGCTGATAAACCCGATCTACCAGCCACCAATCTACTCATGTCCACCTGTCAATCATCATCTGCTTATCCAGGGCCATGCGGCAAAGGCAGCAGACCATGTGAGGTAGCCGTGATGTCCCTCTCCCCAATGACATCCGCCGGCACCTCCTGGGGTATTCCCAGGCCAGGGACGTGCTCCGAGGTATTCCCAGGCCAGACCAGCTACACGGTCCCTCTGGTGTGTTCTGGTTCCGCCCCAGTAGCCTTGTACCGGTCAGATGTTGGAAAACACAGAGACAGTCGAAGCACATCAGATGGTTCAATCAGAGGTGGCGCATTTCTACTGTGCTTGCCCATGTCTGTAAAGCGGTGGGTGGATGGATAGATGGATAGTTGGATGGATGGATGGTTGGATGGATGGTTGGATGGTTGGATGGATGGATGGTTGGATGGATGGTTGGATGGTTGGATGGATGGATGGATGGGATACAGGTGCATCATGGAAAACTCAATTTCCAGTTCAAGTCCAAGAGTATTGAGTGCATATAGATGGACATACTTATGTAAACTTTTTAAACTTGTTAATTTAATAATTTTTTTTTAGACTTTTGGTCATTTTAGGTCTTCATAGCACGTAAGCATTAATCATTATAATCAGAAGAAATTAAATAAATGAAGACATGGAATTTTTCATTCTGTGTGTAATAGATCAATACAATGCATTGCAGACAGACAGACAGACAGACATGTGCAGGGAAGGGAATGAAGAAACAGTGGACCGTCCCATAACTGGCGCCTTACAAACACTATTTGTCCTTGAGCAGGACACCAAATCTCCGACTTATCGCAAATCGCCGTGGATTACGGCGCCGGGCGAGATGGCTGCGAACACGGCACAGCGCGCCATGTTCCCGAACAACATTCAAACGCTATACTCGACAGGCCCCTCAGACATCTTCCCCCACAACTTTTTCAAACGGACATAAAAGAGGAAGACTGGAAGCCGGCACTGTAAAGCCCGCTCCCTCGCCGCCCAAGATATTGTGCTATCAAAGCCAACAAAGTGGAAACAGCAGATACCAAAGGATTGTAAACACACAAGCGCACGCAGCGCGTTTCCATCACTTTAGAGGACGTCGTATTGATATTACAAGAATGTCCTGGAGACCCTCCCTCACCACAGATTGTCTGACCCTGACCGTGTCTTCACTCTAAAATATAATGATTTATGTTATAGCCGGAATGTGCTTTTTGTTCCCGAAAGGAAAGTCGGTCGCCAAAGCATGACTGTGTAAACACATTTAAGTCCCCAAAGTGTGAGTAATACAAGAACACAAAGACACGGCGGGTCCGCGACGGCCCCCGCCGAGGCAGCTCTCTTCAATTCAAGACAGACGGAGAAGAAGAAAAAGCGAATCTGATATGAGAACCAAAGCCGTCGGTTTGGGGCGGATCTGCGAAATTGAGAAAGAGCCAACAAAAATATCTCCTGTACTTGCAGGAGAAAAACAGACACAAAAGAGGAGAAAAGTTTTTGAAAAGTAAATCAGGATGAAACATCTGTAGGAGACTTTAGAGCAGGGAGAGCAATCGATTTAGCGATACTCCATTGATCTCCTTGATGGAAAAATCTGTCTTTTTTTCTTTCTTTTTTTGCTTTGTTGGTGAAGATGTGAAGAGAAGAAGGCCTGCAGCTAGGGAGTGTGTGTGTGTGTGTGTGTGTGTGTAGTGGGGGGGATATGATCCAGCGAAAATAGAATCCAATGAGCGTTCCTGGACAAATGGATGACTTAGATGAATCCGCAGAGATTTATCTGAATATGTCGGAATTCGCGGCCAGCCACTCGGCGCCGCTCTGCGCGTAGAAATCTGTGCTGAATCCTAACTTCTCCGCTCATTTGTTTAGATTTTTTTATTCATTAACTCCCAAATAAATTCACGGGGAAGCTCATCGACAGTCGCACGCGGTACCTGCGCTATTTCAAGACATGCTTCCTGCGCTGCCCTCGGACCGACCTGCAGCCCTGTCCTCAGCAGACTCCTGAGTGACAGAGGAAGAGGGAGGGAGGGTGAGGGGCGGGGCTTCGGGGTGAAGTTGCCTGTCAATCATCCGGCGCTCGCTCTCGACCTGACATTGCCTTAAACTGACCTTAATTAGCTACCTGAGTGCGACCCCTTAACCCACGCCGCCGCCGTCTGCAGCCGTTTTGTGTCCCGTTTTTGACCTTGCATGTTTGTATTTAATAATCCCACACACACACACACACACACACAAGTGCAAACACTCACACACACTCATCTTTCCCAAAATACTCTAACCAAAGCCAGGGCCAAAATTGTACCTCCAAAATTCTTATGAATCCACAAAGAGCCGACATCAATAATAAAAGCCTACTCAATTATTGACCGCTCTTTACATCACTGGGCTTTACTGTTCCGCTCCCGCCCTGCTTTTCTGAGTTCCATTACCTGTCCTGCACTCACTTATTTGCCTGTTCATTTATTCAGCGCACCCCCCCCCCCGCCCGCCCACACCCCTGCCCCGCCCCCAAAACTGTCCATCTGAGGTAGGAGGCAAGGATCTAGTGGAGAGATAGAGAAACCACGGCGCATGTATGCCAAAAAAGAAAAAAGGAAAAGTACACGGCATGCCCCTTTAGCGTGCGTGCAGAAATAATACACGGCGTCATGTGGAGGGATGTATGTGGAGACATCCGAGAGGAGGAGAAGGGGAGGGGGCCGAGCGGAGAGCCAGATTCACTCCTCATCCAAATGAGTTCTAAAAGGGGCCGCCCGCAGTCTCTGTTGATGGTAATAAGCCAAAAAAAAAAATGAAGAAAAAAAACAAGAACTGTCATTAATAACTAAGCTGACTGGCAGTTAAATAGTTGCAGAAAAAAAATGTTATCCGAATAAAAGCCCATTTGAATACGTGCACCACGGCTGACATCTTTTGCTGTAATTTCATCTAAGGAGAGAGAAGGTGCTGCCCCCAAGTGGCAGCACAGTCTGGCGTTGTTGATGCGTAAAAAAAAAAATGCTATAGATTTGAATATGCTCACCAAGATTGACATGTTTTGCTGCAACTCCGATGAAGAAGACAATGCTGCCCCCAAGTGGCCAAAAACACTAACTTTGTATTCCCGCTCTGACCTGTTCATCACTTCCCCTCCGATTCTTATGCTCCTCCTCGCTCACTCTCGCGCCAACACTCTCCGCCGTCATCTCAAACACGGCCAACATGTCTTATGAGCAAGTGTGTGTGTGTGTGTGTGTGTGTGTGTGTGTGTGTGTGGGGGGGGGGGGATACAAGTGCCATTGCGTCGGAATACAAATCATTTTTTTTATCATTTACTTTAAGCACGATGAATCTTCCCTCTTGCGTCGTCCCTCTCCGTCCTTTCCATCACTCTCTCCTCCATCACTCGGCTTTCTATCCTCCCTCCTCCCTCCATCTCTCCCTCCCTCTCCCTCTCCGGCGCTGACAGTACCTGAGGGAAGAGGCCACCTGCGGACCGAGTGGAGAATCAGCCGACAGCTGTGTGCACACTCTCTCCGGTGGCCTTCAATTATTCACTCGCCTCTCCTTCCCTCCCTCCTTCCCTCCCTGCCTCCTTCCCTCCCTCCTCCTCTACCTCCTCTCTCTCCAACCCAGCTCTGCCCTTTTCATCTCCCCCCGCTGTCTCCCTGCCTTTACCTCTCTGTTGCTTTTCCTGTTCCTCTCTCCGTTCCCATTATTCCCTCACTTCCTTGCCAGCGCGCACTGGGCTCCCGGACGCCGCCCGGCCCCGGCAGCTCCTTAACTCCACTTCACAGACCCACTCCTCCTCTCTCTCCTTCGTTGTGTCGTCGTGTCCCCCCCCCCACCCCTCCGCCCCTCCCTCCCTCTTTCGCATGTGTCTCCCCAAAGATTGATGACTCTCCGCTACAAGGCGAGTGGGCCTGTTTAAAGATGCATGAGGTGATGAGGCCAAGTTTTCTCCTTCTCCTCCTCCTCTCCTTCTCTCTTTTGACAGGCAGAGCCACCTCTTGCAATCCCCCCCCCCCTCCCCAGCCGGGACGATCAGGGGCCACCTCCGAATCAAACATCATCCTCCTCCCCCCCCGCACCCCCCCGCGCCTCTTGTCAGGGACGGCAGAGTGTGACGTACGGCGATCAGGACAGCGTGATGAATGATTCCGCCGAGGACCCGCGACTCATAAACGGACAAAAAAAAAAAGGAAAAAAAACAGTGTGAGAGAGAGAGAAAAAAGCTGGCAAGTCATCGATATGATGATGCCCTGAATCAACAGGGAGAGCTCTGTGAAGATAGATGGAGGAGGAAAAAAGGAGTGAGCTGCAGGCTGGAGTTCTTGAGTATATAAAACCACAAAGCAGATGTGATTCCGACGGTTGTTCCGCAGCTCGTGATAAAGAAACATTTGTGTGTGTGTGTGTGTGTAGGGGGGGTACGCGAGGCGGCGCGACCTTCGTCTGGATCCTGCGGCGGCGCACTGACTACAGGTGGAAGGGTTGCCTCGGCGACCAGGAACTGGCTGTGTAGCATCCTCTCCTCTTGTTTTTTCTAAATCATTTGTCGTCTTTCCTTCAACAAATGGACGAATAACTAGTGTAACCCAATAGATATGACTATTTGTCCAATAATAGAGCTTCAAGTCTTTCTTAAACCCTTGAGAGTTCGTTAAAAAAAAACTCTCAATCGTCCCTCAGGACAAAAACGTCCCCTACCTAAAATCTGCTGTAAAAAACATTGTAATTTTTTTTTCCACACTTTAAATGAGTCCATCTT
>CAESWR010000343.1:664252-675131 GCA_903171835.1 Mullus surmuletus
CCCCCCCCCCCCCCCCCAAAATCACAGCCAAGCAGCGCCGCGGCTAATTGATTAGAACCACATTGCGTTTGCGACGGAAACACACCCACCTCTCCTTCCATTCATCCCCTTATGTCAGACATTGTCACCCTGTCAAAAATACGTACCCTCCCTCTAGAATGCCTACAGTGCCCCTCCTACCATCAACATCTCCCCCACGCCCTCCAAATCATTCATGAGTATTTCTTAGCCAAAGTCAATGCATTAACCCATAGAAGCCGAGCGTCCATGTTTGTCTCTCGGGGCTGCAAGACTTTTTCATTGCCTGGAAACGCAACTGTCATTGGATAAATGCCATGATTTCAGTCCCGCCCCCGGACCCTCAGTGTCTCTGGGGGTGAATGGAGCAGTGGGCGGAGCCTCGGCTGGCCTGAACGCTGGGCTTCCGCATGATGATGAGGCTGAATCCCTTTTTGATTGACAGCTATTTAGAGATTGTACACCGTCACCTCAGCTCTGGGAGCTCAGTGCCATTGTGGATTTTGCAAGGATTTTCCATTGTTCATTTGTTGCAAATTTGACAAATTTAAGATGTCAGCCGACAATGGGCTTTGAAAGACGAGACTGCATTCTCGCCCTGCCAAGAGATGGAAATATGGACCCCACCTCGAGTGCTGTCCGTCCCACGATGGTCTTCTTTATTTAGCAGGACTCCCTGGAGAAGTTACCTGCCTCTTATTTATTACGCCTCCAATCGCTCTGCTCTTAACCCCCCCCGCCATCATCGCCATCATCGCCATCACACACACGTCAATTTGTGCTCCAGCATCTTCTCTCATCTCCGCTGTTTTTTTTGTTTTTCCTCCAACCGCTTGGACACCCTGAGCATGGTCTGTTCTAAATGCAAATCTAAAATTAACGATGTGGGAGCAAGAATATCGTCCAAAAGTCTTTTTTTTCCCTTTTAATTCGAAGCTCTTATGAAACACGTTTTAATTTGAGTGTATTAGCACGTGGCAGGAACCAAATGAGAGAAGATGAGAGTCAAAAATTCACAGACCCGTGATGACCTTTTCCCCAATACTCCTGCAACGGCCGTGACCTTTTGTTTTGTTTTCTGGCTTCTGGGACTGAGTCGGGGAGAGGACGGAGAAAAAAAAGCTGTCAGATGATTCAATTTCTCCATATTCTGAATCGTCGGAATACATGCATTCATTAAACGGGCAAACAAAATAACCCAAGGACAAAGGAGAGTTTACATATCGGCCAAAATGAATCTGAAATGCTGTTTGTTTGTCTGCAGGACCTGTGAGTCAAAACCAAGTAACTTTGTAAGTCGGCTTTCTGCAGTATAAGCTGATAAAGAAGGATAAAATGCTAATGACATGCTGTAAATACACAATTCATCGATGAGAATCTTTTTTTCCTGGCAAACTCACCTTGCCTTGTATTGACAATATCTACCCAACGCTGTCTGATTCCACAAAGAACGGCCTTTGCACTGAAAAGCAAATGTTAAGTTAAGATAACTGGGTGATAATTAAAATATCTAAACCCAGGGTCTGTGGACCCCTAGTAGTCCGTAGTGTATTTTCAAAATAAAATATCCTTCATAAAAGATAGAAATAGGTTTATGTTACGCAAATGTGACTGAGAGCTTTATCTACCTACTACAGAGCGCAGCAGGACTCTTTTTCTCTAATTACATCTTTTTCACAAGTGTAATATATTGTATTTTAATAAGAGATCTCTTTCCTGTTTGCATTGTTGAAGGTTCCTGCATGATGCTGTTAATACAAACTTAACACGATCTGCATCCTACTGTTTCATTGAGCACACGCTATTCATTTCCTAATAACGCTCTTATTGTGAAACACCAGCAGGAAGGTGTGGTGGGAAAACTCATTAACTTGCGTGTTCAGGTATCGTATTTGTATCAAATTGCATCCCTCTCTCTAATTTGGTGCATGCTGAGATGTACAATGACAATAACAAATGTCTATTCTATTCTATTCTATTGAGGATGTGCTAGGGAGAGGTTGGTTGGGATGATACCTGCATCATCCGTACATCCCCGAGGCTGTATTACCCATAAGTCTTATTGACCAGACATGATGATATCAGTCCCTTCCTCTGATTCTCTGCAGGAAACACAAACAGCATGGATAGTTTTCTTCCATACGCTCAAAAAATGATCAGCCGGCGTCCAATTCTACCCCCGATAACTCCAATATGCAACAGAATTGAACGGTGGAAACGCTCTCAAATGTTTGCAAGAGCCAGCGAGCTCGGCGTGGAGAAGAAAGAACGGAGCGCCGGGCGGTTTTTGTGCTCTAATTGGCTCCTCTGGCTTTCACCTTCACAGGTCGGCGGCTCGGTGCTACAGCGGTGTGGATGGCCGGGGCCAGGAAGGTGATGCAGCGTCTTTCCACATCTGTGCGTTGAAGACACACGGAGACATTTTTCCCGCAAAAAAAAAAAAGAAAAAAAAGAAGCAGCAGCAGCAGCACGCATGAGAGGAAAAACAAAACAAACGGAATGGAGAGGAAGGAAAACAGCTCTGTAATTTGCTGGCTGCTTTGCTAATTGAGCTACCACAGCACTTCTCAAGAGGCTGGCGAGGAGGAGATTGGATGGATTGATATGGATGCACGCTCCCTCCCTCTCTCTCACACACACACACACACATACGGAGAAGAGAGAGGCACAGCTCCACACACAGAGATAGGAAATGCCTCAGACAACCTTTCATCTGTTGTTTTCTTCGACAAATTCGATTAAGTTCCACACAGGCAAAACAGAAGAGATGGCAGGGCCTGTTCTTAAAAGCTTTGAGGGAGCCGGCGCTGCTTCGCCCGAGTGCGGCTTTATTAGTCCACAAGGATGCATCTCAATGAGATTTCACTCACTGTCGGGGAGACGCCCGCCTTATATGTGCGACAGGTTTTTTTTTTTCCCCACCACCCGAAGACCATTTAACACACAACGGCCCGACATCAAAAGGGCCTTCAGGCATATCGGAAAAAAAAACTTCAAAAGGTTCCAGCATGCACTTAGACTTACAGCGTTCTTCCTATCTGCAGCTTCTGTGACGCGCTGTGTGCAGGAATTAGTCAAATATTAAAACCACTGAGGAGTGCATGAGAGGGAGGGTGGGGTGTGGAGGGGGGCGGGGGGAGGGTGGAGGGGTGGGGGGGACCTCAAGCTTTCCTCAAGAAAATAAATCTCTGCATTGTTGTTGTTAAGCCTGTGTCAAACAGGAAAGCTCCGGCGTCATCCGGAGAGGCAAATAGGCGCTTTCCATCACAGCTTTGCATCTCAATGTGGACGATCCCCACACACAGCAGCCCTCAGATTAGCGCATCATTTGGGGATTTTTAATGACAACCCCCAGGCACTACAGTACTTCAGTTTTTTTTATGATGACTAACCACATATTCTTTCGTTATTTTTTTTAATTTCTTGCCATATGGAGCAGGCCCACATGAAATAAGCTGATAATACTTTAAATATGGGTTTGCGGAAGGCGGCTGGGGAGGGGAGTCACTGCTGCGTGGTTTCCATGTTCGGATACGGATCAGAAAACATGTCGGGATGTGGTTGTAGTTACTCCTAGATATCTGATCAGGCAGAAAAAGGGGCAAAATAGGGCTGTTGTGACACACCGGTATAATCATGATATTAAAAAATGACAAAGCAGCATACTTTTTGTATGCAGTTGTACAGTTACAGCTTTCATATTGTCTTTATACCACCTTAGACAGGTATTTTGATTGTAATTAATCTGCCAAAAGACAAAAAAATCCTAAATTTAAAGATCAATTGCATTGATTGTACCATATTATTGGCATTTTTGTTGATATCGTGATAATATCGTCATGATGAAAATCTGATGTCGTGACAGCCGTGGTGCAAAATAACAACACACTCCAGTTACTGTAAATTATTGCTTTTACCCACAAGCAGAAACAAAACAAAACCCTGGATGCTAATTAACACGGTGGCTGCAGAAATCCCAGCTGGAACCCTGAGAAAGGAAGCTCCCACGCACCCGCAGAGGCTTAATCTCTGACTTAATTCCTCCAATTGAACAAATCGCTTGGCCAACGGGCATCATATTCGACCAGATTAGCAAACAGTCAATGAGGCATTTACGCCATTAGTCACAACAATGCCCCGTGTGTTTGCGCGATTGGAAAACATTACGTCGCCCGGAAAACAGTTTAAGAAGTAATTACAAGTGCTGGGGCAGCAATTTGCTTCAAAATTAAACCGGATTGAAACTGAGCTCGTCAGACATTCAATAACAGTTGCCGCGGTGAAATATTACAGCCGGGGAGAAAATATCAAGTTGACCTTCATTAACGTCGCCCCGTGATTATCTCGAATGGCCATTTCACTCCCTTTGACCCTATTATGCGTTATTACGTTTTGATTCCAACAGATGATGCGACACGCGGCGGCGGCGGCGGTCCGTGCTTTTTGTTGACCATTTAGAATATGGAAGCCGCGGCGCACAATTACATCTCCCCGCTGGGTTGTGAATGACATTTTGTATTGTCTGTGCATCAGTAGGGGGGGTGGGGGGGCGGGGGCTGTGACTATAACTAAGCCCAGGGGTCTTCTCAGACTATATTTGTGATGACAGCCGGGCCTGAAGGCTCGCAGTGGAAGCGTTTCCCCGGAGGACGCCGGCAAACCGGAATGATAACAAGCCCAGCCGGCGCCGAGTGGCGGATTCTACCCAAAAAATGTGTCGTTCCGCTCGCTCGCTCTTGAATACAAGTCTCACCGGGCTGTTTCTCTAATTAACAAAAAAAAAATATTCGGTGACATTTCTTTAATTCAGAATTCCTTGCAGTAGGCGTGCGAGCAACACATGGACGTCCCGGCGGTCCACGCGTGTCTTCCGCGTCACGCACACTTGTGGTTTCGGGGCAAACGTCCACTGCTTGGATTCACTAACAGTCGTAATTAGCAAACGCAACGGTGCCTCAATCCGCCGCTTTTTTTTTTTTTTTACTCCCAGCAGCGTCTAATCTCGGCCTCTCGTCGCCACGGTGGAGGCGCTGCGGCGAGCGGCGGTGGCTTTCGGCGGTTCGCAAGTGTAAACAAGTCAGATTGGCACATGTCAGAGGCCGCAGCCTGTAGTGTTGCAGCTATATCGGGGGGGCGACATCTCGGGCGGGCGGCGGTGGGTGGAGATGTGTGTGTGGTAATCTGCTTTGGCCTGCTGATAAATAATGACAAAATATCAATCAAAATATTTGTAGCCCAATGGGAGGCTCAGACACCCGCCTTAAAGGCATAGTTTGGATTTTTTTACATGCATCCGTGTAACCCCAGCAACTACACGGAACTACTGTTTGCAACAGCAAAACCGGGCCGAGACTCTCATACAACTTCATGTCAAAAAATCTGAACTTTCCCTTTAAAACCATGTTTGCATTGCTTTCCCCCGGAGACTTATCACTTCACAGCTGGAGGAGCAGCGTTCAAATCAAACCAACATTGATGGAATCTATCCAAGAGTAACTGCATTAGTCGCGAATTTCACGCCGATGGAGCGGCTGTTGATGAAGTCTCCGGCTCAAGTCTTGATTTCCAGCCCCCGAGACGGAGTTGTCTGCGTTTGTGGTTATTGATTTCGCTGTCCGAAATCACTGGAACAGCACAATGCAAATTCTTTTAAAGGGTAGATTTTCTCTTTTTCTGGGCTAAACTGCTGTGAAACCATGCGAATTAGATCAATGGAGAGGAAAGAAAACACATTTTGGCTTCACTACACATCCAGAATTTCATGAGACACCTGAATGAAAAAAAACTTGTGTGTGTGTGGAACCACCAAGGCTAACGGTTTAAAGAGTTTACGCTCATAATAGTGGCTGGAATCCTGAAAAGTGCACTGCTTTGGACAGGGTTCAAGTGAGGCACTCTGAAGTCTGGGGCCTGTCAAGTGTCAGAGAATCAGCACGGCTGCACCAGCGGACCCCCGGACACGGCGGAGCAGCTGATGGGTGAAGCCGAAGGACACGTGAGTCAGCGCGTGAGCTCGACTCGGAGAGGGAATGTGGACCGTCTGCAGCTGGAGGGCGAGCTCAGGACAAGGTCTCCAGAAGACACGACATTGGGACGCCTTTCAGACCGGGGCGGGGAGGAGCCGTCAACCCGCTGCTAAAGAGAAACGCTGCAAATTCACGAAACAAAAGTGCGCCGGGCCACTAGGGGGCACCAAACCAAGTGATGGACCAATACTGTGGGATCGGACCGTTTAAGATGGATTTAGGTTTAAAACTCAGCATAAATGAGGGCAAGACTGTCGCTGATTGGCTGCTGCTCCCTCCAAGCTCCGCCCACACATGGAACTCGGGATTGAAAAAAGAAAAAGGCATGAACTGGCTTCAAAACAGCTGTTCGCAAACCATCGCTCTGTCCATATACAGTCTATGGTATTTTCTCTATATTAATTAATACGTAGATCGAACTGTTTTGAATTACTTAATGAAGTCAACTAATTAGTCAACAACTAATGATTGGAACTTGTTTTGAACTTGCTAATAAAGGTTTTTTGAATGAAAAAAAAGCACATAGATCGGTTGTTTTCCAATAATGCTGTTAAAGATTACAGTCAAGTGTCTTAAAACGACTTATTCCACTTCTTCCAAAGTAATATAGAGAGAAAAAACATCCTGCTCGTGTGTTTAGGTTTAAAGAGGGTCCATCCCTCAGTTTGGTGCCCCCTAGTGGCCTGGTACACTTCCATTTCTGTGTTTGCAGCACGTTTGCAGTCCCTAAAAGTACGGAGACGATCCAGATGGAAAAGCCATGCCAAAGACGGAGCTTCGTAAAGCCAGTGAGTGAGTAACCGAGGAGGATGGAGGAAGTCTGAAGCCCCTCCATGGGACGCACCATCGACCCGCAGTAGCTGCAGAGATCTTCCCCGTGGCTAGAAAAGCCCAGAAAGTCTCCAACCGCTGCAGCACAACAAACAAAAAGCTCGTTGGCGAACAACACAAGACGCCCCCGGAGACAGCCGTCACTATTAGTCGTCCTGTTTTCTTCCTTTGTTGTCCTCTTAATCGACAGTCGGACTATAAATAGATGGGAAATAATAGCTCAGATGTACTCACTGTTCGTTAATCTGTGTTGAATCTGCGTGATACATTTCTATGCTAAAAATAAGCGGTTCTCAAGGAACGGTGTGATCAATGCAGCGAAGAAACAGCACGAGAACGTAGAAAAGTGAAGACTAGAGTGCAGCCATGACAGCTAATAGCTAATAATAGATAGGTAGGACTTCTAGGTTTTTTTACCTTGTGTGTGTGTTCACAGGTGTCAAACCTCCATCTAGGAGCCATAGCAACGCGCGAGCTGACGTCGCTCTCCCCGGCCCCTAATTCTTTTCCCACGATGCGGCTTTTCATCATCCTTCCGTCAGCGCGCGTGCTCCATCTCGGGCGGCGGGATTCCTATTAAAATTGTATCACTTTTCATCCCAGACAGAAGGAATTTGTCGAGGAGGCCGCCGTAAGCAGCCCTCGGGAGCCATTAGCCGCGCGTGTTCAAAGTCAGAGTGATTAAAGGATGCTTTGTTGGACACATAAAAGGGAGAGGGAGCGAAGGGAGGCAGGAACAAGAGGCGGATTTTCTCCGCGCGTCCTGCTCATCAACAACACCGCCGCGCTCGCCGTGTCCCTCGTTCAACAGCAGGCTGTTTGGATCGGTAGTCTGAAGCCCCCCCTCCCTCCCTCCTGTTTGCAAACAGCTGATTGATTCATTACATTCATCAAGGTGATGCAGCCAGTTGACGTGGAAACGCAGCCATCACAACACTCCGTCGTGGTACAGTATGCTTCGTCAGCCTCCCACGCGCCGGGAGGTGTAATATTTCGGTTTCGGCGGCGGCTGCTTTGGAGATGTGTTGTCGGTCTCACCTGGTCGGACCCCCACAGAGGGAAGAGGGAGGCTATAGATGGTGGGTGCAGTGATTGGCAGTGACTGAATTTTTCCCTGGCGCTTGGAGCCGGAACAAAGAATGAACCTTCAAGTTGTTTATTTTTCCAGTATAATGCAGCTCCTCATAGAATTTAAAGTGGCAGATAACAGTAATATAGTTATTATTGCATACAGTGTATTACTATATATATTTATCTTGATATCGGGTATTGGTCCGATATCAGCCAAAAAATCGGATTATATCAGCCTGCATCTAAAATCTCCCCTATATGGTATTGAGGTTATTTTCAGGGTCTTCTGATTATTTTTCTATGTATTTCATTGAATTCTAGAATTGAATGAAATTTACGTAACCCTTTGGTTGACAATAAATGAGTCACCTGATCAAGCCTTTTCTAGCATGCAATACTACAAAATAAGTAATAAAAGTACCTATTATTCGTGTTGATATTGGTATCGGCCAATACTCAAGGCTGCAATATCGGTATGTGAAGTGAATCAGTTGTATCGGGACTCCACTAATTTTGTATTATTGTAATTATTTTCACCAATCAAAGCCTGCAGTGATTCTTACATCATCAAACCTTGAAGTCAAATCGCCATGTAAGTCACGATGTCGGACCCCCCCCCCTCGCTGTGACACGACGGAGCTTTTAACGCCTTAAAAAAACAGAACCTCTCGCTCTACAATTGCTCAACTATTTGGGTCAATTGGAGGTCGCACTTGAAAAATCACCGCTTTTGGTACTAAATGCACGTCGCCGAGTAATTCCACAACTAAAGCGAAGGAGTGTATCTTTTTTCTCCAGAGTGTAAACACAACTCGGAGGTTACAGCCTCGCTGTGAAAAAAACAAACAGAAAGTAAGCAGATTGAGGTTTTAAAAAAACTAAAAAAAATCCACTGGGTGACAGTTGGTGTGACATATTGCTACAAGTGAAAACGGCACATACAGTATTCTGCAGCGCGGTCAGTAAGCAGAGATGGAGCGAGGAGCTAATTTAGAGCTCAGTTGGGTCTCTCATACACCCCCCCCCTCCCCCGCCCCCCACCACCACACACACACATATTTGTATTCCCATGAGAGCGTGTACTACAAGCCGTCATATGTGTGCACATGTGAAGCGAAGCCACATTGCCGTCTTTCCAGCGAGAGCGTCTGCTGATATTGGCTGGAATCCCAAGTGATCAAGTCCAATTCAGCAGCCCTGCCCTAATAAGCCCACCCAGCCCCGCCGCCTAGCCCCCCCCCCTCTCTCTATTTCCACAACCCCGCCTCACTCCTGTTATCCTTCCCGCTTTTCCTCTGACTGCCGCCTATTAGCCGACCCGGGCCGCACAACAGAGCCCCAATCACATCTGGCCATTTAAATAATGCTTCTTCCCTCCGCATCTTCCTGCTTTTGCACCTCGCCGGAGCGCATCCGATCAAGTGTGTGTGTGGCGTGTGGAAGAATGGGAACAAAGGAGCGGGAGCCCCGCAGTGACAGGGCCACACTCATTAGGGCTCTTCTAAAGATGCTATAACGGAATTGCAGCACTATTCTGTCTGCGCCAATTGGTTTTTGCATATTCACTGTATGCGTTGGTGGTGTGCATATACATGAAGACGGAATAAATTAGACAGCTTGTCAATTAGAAAATCCCTCGCCACCCCTTTCATTGCTCATTCCTTTTGAGTTTCTGGCAGCGGAAGCCGGATGGAACACACACACACTCACACACAAGGCCTAATTAAGAGATAAATGCCATGTTGATGCTTTTTTTTCCCCCCCCCGTAAGAGAATCGCGCGTGTTTCGCCAGAGTTTGGCGTTGTCGTGCAGGCTGCTCGGGCCCGCATCCCAGCATGCATTTGGTTGTATGTTCCCTGGCAGCGGCGCAACCCGATAAACACATTAGTTATAACGAGCTGGCCGCACTGGGAAGGGGAGAAAAACTGCTTCAATAATAAAGCAAATCAAGCCGATGCTCCACACACACACACACTGTGAACGCATTGTCACCAAACTTTACCTCTATCTCTGTTTCTCATTTGCACACACACACACACACACGCACACACACACACGCACACACACACACGCCTTAAGAGAAAGCTTGGCAGACAGCTGAGAGCCTTGGACCTCGCCTTGACGGATTGGGAGAGTATACGACTCTGAAGGCAGTGACGCCTCTAACCCAGGGACAAATAAATCACCGCGGCGGAGAGAAAGAGGAGCGAGGGAATAAGATAAAGAAGTCTCGCTGTGAGGAACAACACTGAGTGGTGAGCCAGAGAAATCAATTAGACAAATGTGCCGTGCGCATTAAAAGGTTGCTTTGAAATATGAAATAACCAGCATGAGTGTTTACACATGCTACTCGCAGAGCGTTAGCTGCTTTTGTGAAGATGGCGACCGGTAATATCGGACGCCGGGTTGTTAATCTTCTCTCACATGAAGATGTTGACATGAAGAATCAGCGTGGCTGCACAAAGGCGATTCCACGCGTGTCACACGGCGTCATTAACGCCACTCACGGCCCGAGCGGGTTGGAAACAAGCGTTTCCGGCGGATTGATTTTGCGATGCGCCGCGCAAAAGGGCGCCGACAGAGCGGCTCGTATCAGTTTGTATCACCGAATGCCCCCCCCCCCCGCCCCCCCCTCACCGACAAGGGCTTTGGAATGATGGAGAATGTCTGTCACGTTTATGAGTCACTTCACCGACTTAATGATTCTTCTCTACGGTCGCCGCTTTCATCTTTCATCCTCTTCCAGGTTCGTATAAAAATATCCGGATTCTAGTTCCTCAACGCTGGTCTTCAATGTCAACAATCAGTCATTTAAAGCCCTAATATTTATTTTCTTAACCCATTGATAACTAAATAAATGACTATTACTGAAAATACCACAAACCGAAGGCTTTGCAAATACAAGGTGGGTAGTGCTTTTTTTTGTTGGGGG
>CAESWR010000343.1:785691-811579 GCA_903171835.1 Mullus surmuletus
GAACTTATAGTAAACAGAGAGCTGTCCGTGATCTTCTATACAGGGATGCTCACTCTGATGATTTTAACACGGCTTTTTTATCCCCTCAGAAGTGCGCAACGTTTTAACCCTGAAAAACTTTGCTTGTGGTCAACTTTCTCCGACCTAACTTGCCTGGCGGACTCTCCGAGGTTCTGGCATCCACGTAGTTCGGTTCTGGCGTGGATTTTGGCTGGGAGAAACTTTCGCGAGGGAAGCCTCCGCGCAGCATCGGACAGTGACAGCGCGGACGGAGACGAGCGCATTTTACCGCCACGCGTAGGAAAGTAGATCCAAAAACTTACGCGTCACGACGGCGGGGTCGGCCATGGATGGGTGGGTGGGTGCAGCTACGCCGGGGTCGGCTGGTGATGCTCCCGGGCAGGCGGCCGTTGAGTGCCGTGCTCGCCGCCAAACTGAGAAATAGGAGGGGCTTTTTTTCCCCTCCCTGCATCAACGTACTTCCTGGTTCCCTGCTCCTGGCCACGCCCCGCTCTTAAAGGGGTACACACACACAAGCCCCCGGCGAGGAGCATCGTGACAGGGGGGGGAAGCGGGGATGACTCACTTCATACTTGAACTCCACGTTTTCTGTTTTCTTATGTAATCGTGTGTGCATTTCTCCCAGGATGCAAAGCGAACTTTGAGACACTCGCGAGGCTGTTCAACAATTAATCGTGATGTAATGCTCACATTTTACTTCCTCCGCGACGCTGTTCCTCTTACTTTATCATAGACGGCATCAATTCACATTTTAGGGCAGAAGCTAAGGGGTCAATGTTCAGGTGGTCAGCAGGGGGCGCTGCTTCCATCGCAGAAGAACATCCATTCCTGTGAAATGTTGTTTTCCCTTGATGCATTGCTTCCGCCAAACACTTTAAAATGGATGTCAGGTCTCAATCGGTCAATAAAATCTCATTGGCACAGTGGTTGGTAAATAGTAAGACATCATAACACAATATTGTGACGCTGAAGTAAGTTTGGAGACTCCAGGTTGACATTAAAATGATGATGAAGTAGCATGTTGTAAGGACAGAAGGTGTGGCAGCATCGCGTACCCACATATTTAGTCACTACCTGCAGCCCGAGTGTTGATGCAACACAGGATGTATCCATGTGTAACGTTTACTGCTAATTCTGGGGGGTTTTCTATGTGCAGAGTAACGAGGAGAATACTACAAATTGTATAGTTGCTGTACTTAGCTCCAGATTTAAAGCTCACATGATTGACATCAATTTTGCAAACAAAATGGGCACATTAGAAAAGCAATAAAATGTATAGTAGACACAGGGTGGAATTAATAACATAGATCTATAATTTTATGATGTGGTACCGTTCAGCTCATGAGACTCTTTACTGTTATTATATTGCAGGTCAGCGTTTCATCTCAATGCGCCAAACCTTAACAATGGCGACCTCTGGTGGACGTATGTGTGCAGTGTTCATTTAGACCAACCAGTGCCTTTTTTTCCTCCACACACTGGGAATTTGCATTTTTAAATCAACAAATTAGATTGTACACAAGCAGATCTTACCAGTCCCGCATGTAAAAACACAAAATGCAAAGTTAAATGAGAAATGAATGCAAAATGTAATAGTATAATTAGGTTTAATTTATGTACAGTATATGAGCACCCAATGGAACAGCACAGTCCGGGGATTTTATTAAAGTTTTTTGTACATTGCTGCACATATATGATATATTTTGAGGGGAGATTTTCAGTATTACTTCTCCGACGAGTGTCATAATCATAGCTGTGATAGCCGCAAATGCAGTCGTGACATGATAATGAAGGAAAATGAACAAATGTGTCACCGTACTGTGATTTCTCTGGGGGTTGTTTTTGTTTTTTGATAAAACTCCCTGAATGCGGAGCACTGAATTGATTCGATTCATTCCAAGAAACCTGATGCCTCCCACCGCACGGAGGGGCAATTAAAAGGCATGTGGAGTAGGGCATGTTGCGTAGGAACATAGTGAACAAAAACAAAGCAATTAATATAGAGGATAAGGGGAGCGTGGTGGAAAAAAGCCTCAAAATAGACACGGCATCCTTTTATTTTTATTATTGTACATACACTGTCAGTATTAATATAAGTGCATATAGGGAAGTATGAAAAAAAAAAATATATATATATATATACACATGTGTGTTTCTATATAAAGTGGACATTTCTGGTTATAAATACAAACATGTAGTGAATCTATGTTGTGTTATCTTATGTCTTGGTATATTATACAGAACTCTTACATAATACATAACAGACAAATGCTTAGATATCTTGGCGCATTCTGGCAGAGCGGTACAAGGACACATGCAATTCAATTCACTCTGTTGTTGTATCTTGTTGTTGAAATTCCAGTAAACATAGATTTCAGAAAGCAACCTTGGATAGCACCATTTAAATATTCTATCTTTTCAAAGCTTTGGAATCTCTGCCACTAAGGTCACATGTTTATAAAGGAACACACGTCTCACTGATGGATGTAGCCTCCTATTGTTTACCTCTTTTAATTCTAACATATACACTTTTAACACCAAAGCTGAAACCTATGACGCTCTGTGTCTAATTAGCACGGCATTCTCGCCCCGGAAGGAGCCAGCATGATCTTTTTTTTATCCTTCTTCTTTTTTAAACCAGGTGCTTTCAAAGCGATCAATTGAATGACGCAGCACAACAAAGTGGTCCAAGGGCTTGGAGCCGGTGACGGCCCAAGAAAGCCAGCCAGATGGCCGAGCGCGGCCGGCCGGCTCAACCAAAACAACGCTGCATTAATAAACAACTGGTCTTCGGCAGGTTGCGGCAGTTGTTTACCACTCGGATCCCAAAGCGGAGGGCGTCGCACCCTGAATCTGACCGTTTCTGGAGGGCGCTCCACTGGTAGAGGCCTGCTTAAAAGATGTCATGTGATGTTTCACAGGAGAAACACATGAAAAAAAAGATTAATCTGGGTCCGTAAAGCCCGGCAGTCCTCATGACCAAACAAGATTTGACAAGCCAAGTGCCAGTGAAGCAACACTGCATGGCAGCAGGCCCGATTAAACTAGCTGGTGAAAAAAGTAGAGCATTTATTCGGGGTCGTGTCCAGGATATCTTGACCGTGTGTGTGTGTGTGTGTGTGTGGAGTGGGGGGTGGGGGCAAATGGAACAAAGGTGAATGAGAGGAACACTGGATGTGCATCATGTTGCTGTGCACACATGGGGGAGTACAATGTGTGTCGAATTCTTATCAGTTCACACGAGTGTGTCAGTTTCAGCCATGTTCACAGCTCGGTGTGTGTGTTTGTGTGAGTGTGTAAATCTAAATCCACAGGGGCATTTTAGGGTAAATGATGACTAAATAATTACCACAATCACGGTAAATGAGGAAAAGCCCGTGATGATATGTTGATACGGTGTAATAGTAGGGATTGCTGCCTTGCTTGATGGCATGTGTCTCTGCATCGGCCTACATCTGCAGCTCTGTTTACAGCTACAACCCAACCACCCCGTCGGCCGCGTGCCTTTGGAGAGGCTATGGAGAACAAATGACGTCAGCGTCGCAGGCACGTTGTATGTGCCTGCTCGGCAGGGGCCGTAATTACGCGGCAAACGCGCAGCGAAAACATTTGGTCCTCCCATTGCAGGGACAGATTCAGGCCAGCTCTCCCTGCTGGACAGCTTCCCTTTGCTTTCTCAAAGCAAATATGCAGCTGCTTGCAAATCCAGATGGGAAATGGAAGAACGGTGTTATTTGTGCAATATCTGAATAAACACATTTGATTGATTTTTGGAATACATTTGAAATCAAAACCGTTACTGTCATGCCTGAGAAAGCTGGATGTTAGGAAAAATATACTATTTTATATACTTGGGACTCCTTACCTCTGCTGTTTTGATGTGTTTTTGCACAAATACATGTATTGTAAGTGTTAATGGCAGCTTCTGATTGAGATAAATCAATAAAAAGGTGCAAAATAGTGGTCAAGAAAACTACAGATCAATCAGATGGGGATATGCACGCGTAATATATGATCACTGTTATGCTTTCGGGTAGATTATAAATGCATTTCACCTGCTCTACTCTGCATATTGGCAATAAATGTGTGTACAATCTGCAATCTGAGTGTATTGTATTGGGACGACTATCACAGGTATTACGGTAAAGTCCACCCGGCTTCGTCGTGCGGCTCGAGGCGCCGCCCTCCAATGTTCCAGCATGTTTGGAAATGAACTCAGGACCAGACACAGTGCAACGTGACCAGCGAGCCCCGTGCCGGCGGCCCCGCCCCCCTCGCCCAATCAAAAACGTCTCGGGGCGGGCACGGGCGGCGCCGCGCTCGCCCGCCGGCCAATGAGAGCGCCGGATTTAATATTACTTGCCCAGACCATGCAGCCGCACGTGTGTTCCTGCGTGTAAACTACTGAAGGAGGGGGTTGAGCAAAAATGTCTGTTGGGAACACAGTATCGGCGAGGAACAGCCAGTTGTACCAGGAATTACCAGCGTCAACTGTCGTCTTTTTCACGCTCCTCAACGACCAGCGCGGAATATCCGACGATTCTTCGACGTGGTTTTTGGAGCAAAGCGAAGGTAAGATGGAGGCTTTTTGTTGGAGCGGCGGCGGCTTTGACCGCTGCCTTTTGCCGTAGCGAGCTAGCGCGGTTAAAGGACTAGTCCGAAAAATAAAAGACGTATTCGCTTTTATGTATGTTTTGCACGCATGTAATTCACTGTAAACTACTCGCCTTTCGCTTGTACGCGTGTTTGTTTACGCGGGAAACGTGTTGATTGTTTGTAATCGCGATTAAACTGTCGCGATCAACACACACACACACACACACGTTGCAGTGCACGAACCTGCTGTGAGTACGTCGTGATCGTACATGTTTTTTTTGTTGTTGTCAACAGTCTAGGTTCGAACATCCCCTTTGTCTCTGCGGGGGGGACTTGGCTGAGGGACATTGCACAATCCGGGGGCTCTGATTGGCGGACCCGCACTATTTACTTTGCCAAATCTGTCCAGCACACACACACACACATTATTGCCATCACACTTATCAGCAGAGCAGACACGTTGTCCTGTGTTGCTTATCAATAAAGCTTCATTTGAATGTCCAGATAAGCACTGAAGACGAGGAAAACGAGGTAAGAGGAGTTTCTACATTGGTGCCTTTTGGGGCCCATTTCCCCCCCCCCCCACTGTGATGGAGGTGTGACCCCCAAGTCATCACTTGTGACTGACAGGGCTCGCACTTGTTGAGGGTGGGCTCTCAGTCTCTCAGTCTTGCTGTCCTTTTGGGCAGATTGCCTCCCACTCCTGGGAGGTGTTGTTGCTGCTCCCATGTGTGCATTGATTGGCGTGAGTCTTCGCCCCCCGGCCAATGACAGGAGAGTCTGTCAGAGGCCGGCGTGTACTCGTGTCGCTGCACCCTGCGGCTATATCCAGGCGAAATCACTGTGTCTCATTTAATTGGGCTGCACCTAGAAATTTGGAACATGGTGAACCCATGGTGGCACCTCCCAGTGTCAGTCATGCTGTTTGTTCCTCAACGCCATACTGCCCTAGTGGCAAATGTCTCACCCCCCCCTCCCCGCCGTCTGCCCGCAGAAGGGGCACATGCTGGGTACGAAACCCACCTTTTTTTCAAGAGGCAGACGCCAGCAGGTCATTCTCTGATTTGCATGGGTTTTGCAGGGGTGGTGAGACGGCAGAGGAGATACATGTAAACTGTGATCACACGGCGGGGGGGAGGGTGAGAAGATGACAACTGGTGGACAAGGCGTTGGGGCGAGGGCGGATGGCGGGGGGCCTACTCGAGTGGGGCCCTTTGGGCTGCAAGGGGTCCGCACAGCATTTCCCTCTAAATCTCTTTTCCAACTTCTTGGAAATCTTCGTTGGAACTGTCTTAAACGGTCAAAAGGACAAATTAAACGGGAGGGTTCAGAGAAACTGGGGTCCTCCATTTTCTTGGATGACAATACAACCGCACGGGCTGCTTCAAGGAAACAGCTAATGAAGACACCGACTCACAGATTTTATACAGACCTCGACTCATATAAATCAATTTGGGTTTTTTCCCCCCGCACCGTTTTCCTCACATGCTAGTTGACTGAACAACTGATCATTTTATGGAGAAAATAATTGACAATGGAAATAATTGTTAGGGGCAGCCTGATATTGCTCATGCTTCAGTCAAAAGTATTAAATTCCACTGAATTTGCCAGGAGGCAAAAAAAAAATGTCCAGCTAATAACATTAGTTACTTCTATCCTTGATGCCAGTAAGATGATATGTTAACTATTGGAATGGGCGAGTGGGCAGGAAACCTCAGATGTGACCTCTGGGCAGCCATGTTGAACCCTGGGTTAATCTTTGTGGTATTAGCACACGTTTCCGTCATTTTGGACAGCAGGAGCGCAGCTCAGTGGAAGTGACCAGAAGCACAGGCGGCCTTTATGGCCCATCGTGTTTGTTTACTTAGCAAATTTGGCTCTTGGGTGCGACGCTGCCACCTGAGGCCCTCTCAATGTTTCCTGGTGTGTGTCACCAGGATGGAACTTAAGACTCCTAATTTGCATAAAATATTTTTCCTCACATAGTTCCTTAATTGGATTAAGACATTAGGCTGATTTTAGAAAATATAAACTCAAACTTTAATATATAGTAATTAATTTTTTTGTAATTCTGTTATTTTTTGTAAATGTTGCATTATTTCTAGTTAGTTTTTTAAAATCAATTTTATTATTATTATTATTTAAAAAAAAATTAGATAACGATTTATTAATTTTATTGTTATTATTATTACTATTAACATTATTTAATTGACTACAGGTTAAAGTTAATCAAAGTTAGTTGTATGGTGAAGTCGCGGTAAGATTAGGATATTTGCTGTGGGGAAATATTCCACGGAAGTGGCCCACGGAACACACGAGCGTCCGTGTGATGCAGCGTGGTGTGTGCAAAGCGCGTGTCCGCTCGAAGAATGTACACCGTGTTCAGTCGTGGGTGCCCACGCTCCCGATCACACGAATCGGCCGCTGCGCATCTGCTCATAGCTGCGCATATTTAAAACACGATGATCTAGGCGGAGCTACGGTGAGTGAGTGTGTGTTAGCGCGCGCGCGCATGTCCCTACGTGCGTGCGAGTGTGTGACAGGCTGCGTGCCGGACCGCATCCTCGAGCAGCCAAACCTCTGTAGGACTCGCTCTCCCATTGGTCGAGAGCGCCGGCCAATCAGCGGGCGAGGAGCGCAGCGAAAACACTGCCGCGTACACGTGCCGTTTGTACACAGGAAGGAGGCGCGCGCCGCGAGCCCGCGGACGGAGTTGGAAGCGCTGCTCGGTGCCGCGATCAGACCCGCGAGGAGGAGAAACGCGGAGGGGAGTTTTTAAACGGATATTTTTACATTTTTTAAACAGTTAACAAAAAATATAATAATGTTTTGTCGCGGAGTTGCTTCCTGCGAGGCTGAGATGGCACACTGCTGATCCGCGGAGACGCCCACCCGCACGCCGCAGTAGGGAAGTGTCTTGTGTTACGGTGATTTATGTGTAAGCAGCTTCTTTTCTTGTGTCTAGTTGTGTGTGTCCGCCGTGTTGTGCCCCCTCCCCTGCTTCTCTGTCCCTCAGATGACTGCTTTCCCCCCTAAAAACGCGCTTTAGATCTTTAATATCATCCTGATGTATCACTCATCACTCTTCAGGTGACTTATATCTTCCAGAAATGCGCCAGTTCAGACTGTTAACACTTAAAACGCGCATTTACTTTCAGCCTACGTTGTGACCAGGCCAACAGTTGTACTGCAATTATTGTAGTCTCCTTTTGTTGTGTGTTTCGGTTTCATACACACCTGTGTCAACATCAGATGGGTACTTTTCCTTATTGCCATCATAATAAGCAGATCTGTGACCGAAGTCTCACTGGCAATTATTTTGTTTGCCCATTGTAATTCACTTGCTTGGCTTAGATTTCAAATTATCTAAGGAGGACTGTGATTTTGCTCGTTAGAAGTTCTGTAAACGGCGGGGGTGGGCACGTGCTGTGAGATTTACTGCCCAGCAAAGGGAAGCCCCCCCCCAAATGGATTTTTATGATCTATACAAGGTGTTTTTCATTGCACACATGCTTCATTCATTGTCATCAGATTTCCTGCTGCACTGTCTCCTTTCATCAAAAAATGAGGACATTGAATAGGAAAGTACTATTGATAGACACACCGGTTTTGCTGAGTGCATTTCCTGTGTATGATTTTGCGAAGGTGGGCGGCGCGGCCCTCAATACCACAAACCTGCGGGTCCGACCATTCTGGAATTTCCCGCTCAGCATCGATGTCCCGGCGTTTCATTTTCTCAGCAGAGTTGTTTCCGCGTAACGTGCAGTGGGGTTGGTGGGTCTGTGGGCGTAATTACAGAATTCCAGGTATGATCCCACGTGGCGGTCGGTGGGTTAATTTGAGCGCCGGCTACACCTCGACAAGTCTCTTGCAAGCATTTACAGAACATACAGGCGCTTTGGGTGCCTTGAAAAGCGCTATTTAAATCCAAGCCAATTATTATCATCATCATTATCATTATTATTATTATTATACAATGGAGCAGAGTGCAGAATCGCTCGTGTAAACCACAAAGTATGACAGTGAAAAGCTTTTGCCCACAGAATGGTTTTTATCGACCTTCCAGTTCCCCAAATGGAGGCTTTTTTCATGAACTGAGCATGTTTGAGTAGTCTTGAAAGCTCATCCTTTTAAAGAGTCTCTTCGCGCTCGAGGGTCGCGCATTCTTTTTTTCGAAAGGAGTGTGCACGTGTCCGGCCTTGTGCTTTTGTATAAACGAAAGATTTGCTCCATGCTCGAATGTGAAGCATCCTTGACATTGGGGCGGTCCTTCGGAATACTATGAGCGCAGCCATGAGGGCGACATGGACAAATGAAAAAAGGCCCTTTTGGGGAAATTAAAGACCGCCCTTGGTGGTTGGCTCGCCGGGGGTGAACAAAGGTGGCCTAGAAGCTGGAGCTCCACACCCTCCACCCACCACCCACCACCACGTGTCTCTGCCATCTCCCCGTGGAAGTATGCATGGATGCCAGCCCGCCTCGACACCCACTCGCACCCTGCTTGCATGTTTCCAGATCGCTGTTTCTCCTTCCCCTGCCCAGATCGGTGTGTGTGGCCCGCGCGCTCACACACTTTGTCATGTGCAAGCGTTCATCATCCATCTGATCAAACATGACGGCCATTAGCATTTCTTTTTTCATTTCTGGGGGGGGGGCTGCAAGAATAATACAATTTTTGTACCATTTTTTCCTGGGCTGGGCGATATAAAAACATATATTGATATATGGAATGAGACCATTTTTATTTAAGATATATTATTTAATGTGCATCTTACAAGAAACCTATTTGTTTGTTTTGCAACTGTTTATTGGAATAGCCAGTGTCAATTAAACTCACTATAAAAAACTACTGCAATTAAAAATGTTGCACAAGAAAGTATTTGAGCAATATTAATACATTAAATTTGTAGCATGGAGTTAAGGTCTTCACAGCTTTCCTATTGCATGAGGTAGACAATGTTGTTAGAGTAGATGAAGGTCCTTTGGAGTATTTGAGGTGCGCTCGTCATCAGCCGTCCCTGCTCATGATCCTCTTGCCGTAGCTATGAGCGACGTCCAGCTGGTGGATGCGCTGAACCTGTCGACTCAGCCGTATCGGGACGGTTTTGCGTCACTCGGTGCAATCCACCAGGTTACTGGGCTAACCCGTCACCAAAATCGGCGCCAAAAGCACACCTCAGGCGAGCGGGGGCGGGGCTTGCACCGCCAGCTGGTGCGTGTAAAATTGAAAGGGACTGACGGCCGAGCGTCCTCTGATTGCGTCTGAAGGGTTTAAAGGATTATGGGGTGTCTCCTTCACCCTTGCAATAAATAGCCGTAGACTTTTACTTGCGTAGGTGGCGGCCAGATATACACCTGAAGGCACTATTCAGGAGCAAACCCCAGTTTAACGCGCTCAAATAGCGAGCTGTGTTCCCTCCTTCTGGCGTACTATGTGTTTTGATGACTCTCTGGACACAAATGGCTAAAGCCGTGACGACTGCAACGCACATCCCAGGTGTTTATATTAAGATGTGTACGTCTTCGCTGCATGTAATTAGGAGATTATTTGCTGATCTGCTCTCAAGAAAGGAACAAAGGGATTTTTTGTTCGTCTTTCTTTGTCCTAAAGAGATAATCTGGGTGAGAAGCGAACGGGCGCTCGCATCTCGACACATGAGGAGGCAGCGAGAAACATTTCCCAGCCGTATTGAGTCCGTTGAATAACAGATGATAAGCGGCTCCTCTGTTTTCGTGGCCGCCGTCCTTGGGCGATAGGGCCAAGCCAGCGCCGGGCATTTTGTCGTTCTCCAGCTGATACGAATTCTCCTCTCTTTTGTCCACTTTCTCTCTAGGACTCAGCACCTAGAGCGGCGGAGGCGAGAAGAGTCGAGTGGGAAAAAAAACGTATTTCTTCACTCCCTCCAGTTTTTTTTCTTCAACACTCACAATCTCTCGTCCCATCTGTTGGGCGAACGTCTGCCAAGGCCGTTTCATAAGCAGAGATCCACGTCTGCTCAGCGGTGACAATCAAAAGGCAGTCTCCTGCAGAAGATTTCTCCAACAACCGACCCTCAACGAAGGGTCCAACCTCACGCACTTTTTTCGACACCCAAATTTGCCAGAGAAACCATGCATTTCTCTCCTTAGTCGTCTCAAATAAACACCTGCAGCTATGATTCATCTGTACGTACACAGTAGTCCCACCTAGATCAAAGCTGTTCCTCTCACTACCTTTGGCCGACACCTTAGTCAGGCTTTGCCAGCATCTTCCCACTCTATTATGAGTTATGACATCTCTAAGTCAGCGGCGAGCAGCAACACTCGAGGGCGAGTGGCAAGAGCTGCTGAGAAAGACAATGACCAGGAGGTGGAGACCGAGGGGTTAAACTCCCCGAAAAGCAACAGCAGCGGAGGCGGCGGCCAGACCGACACCAGCGCCCGTGACCAAGGGAATGGGTCCGGCGGCGCCTCCTCCCCCAGCGAGGGGTCCAGGTCCACCGACCGCCAGGGGCCCAACTCTGACGACATGGACGGGCTGTCCAGCGGCAACGACTCCGGCGAGCGAGAGAGCGAGGGCGGCATGGTGCGGGGGAGCAGCTCACGGGGGCGCCAGTCCACGCGCAGCTCGCACAGCTCATCCAACGGCAAGGACTCCGGCATGATGCTTGAGACCACCGAGAGCCAGAAGAGGTAAGAAGGAAATGTACAGGTGCATCTCAATGAATTAGAATATCATGGAAAAAGTCAATTTCTAGTAGTTTTTTCCAGTAATACAAAATCCCCAACCAAGTATTAAGTGCATATAAATGGACCTACTTTTCAGAAGTCATCAATTTGAAATTAAAAATACTTTTTAGAATTGTAAAAAAACCAAACTTTTCTATGATATTCTGATTTATTGAGATGCCCCTTTATTTAAGAATCACGACTTTCTCTTCACAACATAGACATGACAGAGCGCCAGTAGTTCCATCTTTTCATGTTATTGTCTGATATCTCGCTCAAGGACTCTGACAAGGTCACATCAAAACACACATGCACATGTTGCATAACAATCCTTGGCGTTTCTGCCCCCCCCCAGCAACACCCAGGTAGTTCTCAGGAGAGCAACTGTCAAAAGACTCCAGCATGTTTTACACCTTGTTTACTTACTGCGAATTGGTCTCCATGCCAAAGCGAGGTAATCCAAGCACCTGCTAATCGGGTCGGATTGCATTTGAATCGTGCTCACACCGACAGCAAATGGCGTGTGAGCGGCCCGCTAAACGAACAGAGCGCCTCTTTTGTTTCGGGTCTGTGCCGCACACCTGGAGCTGCTACAAAAGTGAAAGGGTTTGATTTAGTCGAATGCAGCCTTTCTCGTCGCGTCGACAGACTCCGGCCTCATCTATGCAATAAATAAATCACTGCTTTTGCTTCGAATTTGCAGATTAAACCTCCCTTTTTTCTTGCCCCCTCAGCTCCAACTCCCAGAGCCTGTCTCCCCCCAGCGGCTCCCTGGCCTACAGTCTGCTGTCCAACAGCTCAGAGCACGACCCCCCCTCCACCTCGGGGTGCAGCAGCGACCAGTCTGCGAGGGTGCAGACCCAGAAGGAGCTGATGAAGGCCATCAAGGAGCTCAAGCTCCGCCTCCCTAGCGAGCGCAAGTCCAAGGGTCACTCCAGCACCCTGAATGCACTGAAGTACGCTCTGCAGTGTGTCCGGCAAGTCCGAGGTAAGATTGTTTGTTTTTTTTTTCCTTTTTTAAGTGTCGAATTTCATGAGAAAGCACAGTGCATGTCAGATAGGTTTGTTTTGTCACACGCAGCGATTTTCAATTCAGTGCGTAATTTCACCTTTTCCCGCCTCCACCCTCTTTCTCCCCAGCCAACAAGGAGTATTATCACCAGTGGAGTGTGGAGGAGTGTCATGGCTGCAGCCTGGACTTGTCCGCCTTCACCATCGAAGAGCTCGACAACATCACCTCCGAATACACCCTCAAGAACACCGTGAGTTCATGTCGGGTTTCGCCCAGAACCAATCGAAAATCTCGCGTCGTCGTACTCACTTTTTCCGATGCACTGTCACATCCTAGGACACCTTCACGATGGCGGTGTCGTTCCTGTCGGGGAGGGTCGTGTACGTGTCGCCCCAGGGCTCGTCGGTGCTGCGCTGCAAGCCCGAGTGCCTGCAGGGGACGATGTTCTCGGAGCTGCTGGCCCCGCAGGACGTCAGCACTTTCTACAGCGGCACGGCGCCCTGCCGCCTGCCGCTCTGGGCCTCCTGCATCGGCTCCGGTAAGCACAAACACCCAAAACGAAATAGAAAAATTAGATTAGGAGACACTTTTATTTACCGACTTGGCCCCCGCAGCTTCCCCGCCGGTGGACTGCACCCAGGAGAAGTCCATGTTCTGTCGCATCAGCGCCGACCGGGTGCGGTGCGGCGAGATGCGCTACTTCCCGTTCCGCCTCACGCCGTACCAGCTCACCATCAGAGACTCGGACACGGCTGAGCCACAGCCGTGCTGCCTGCTCGTTGCCGAGAAGGTCCACTCCGGATACGAGGGTACGTGAGGTCGCAAACGGGGGGCCGCCCCTCAAAAGCAGTAATCATGGGGATGAGGGCGGGGCTTCTACAGTGCTTTTATTGTGGCGGTGCAAGCTGACAGTCCTATTCCTTACTTCAGCTCCCAGAATTCCTGCGGACAAGCGGATCTTCACCACCAGTCACACTCCCAGCTGCCTATTCCAGGAAGTCGACGAGAGGTGAGTTTTATTTTTTGTCCTTTCCGACCAACATGTGTGCATTCTGTAATTTTTTCCTAAAACGACGTATGTGTGTCTGTTCAGGGCGGTGCCGTTGTTGGGGTACCTGCCTCAAGATCTGGTGGGAACGCCCACTCTGCTCTACATCCACCCGGATGACAGACCCACGTTGGTGGCGATACATGAGAAAAGTGAGTCTGTTCTTGATCGCTCGTCTTCTTCACCGCCGTACACGTTCATGCCCTCCGCAAAGGCAGGCGAGCTCGCCGGGAGCTGCGGAGTTTTAAGGGTGTCTATTTAAATGCGTCCGGACACTATTTACTTTCTCATTTGCCGTCTCTTCTCAGTCTTTCAGTTCGCAGGTCAACCGTTTGAATACGCGCCGCTGAGGATGTGCGCCCGCAGCGGAGAGTACCTGACCATCGACACCAGCTGGTCTTCCTTTGTCAACCCCTGGAGCCGGAAGGTGGCGTTCATCGTGGGGCGCCACAAAGTCAGAACGTGAGTTAGGAATTGAAATAAACGATTACTCAAACAGCGAACAATAGTCAGCAACAGTAGCTATGAGAAAAACTGATCCATTATTATTAACTACCAGCTTACATACATTTTAACCTTAAAGAGTCTGGATTGGGACATAAGAGAATCTAACAGCGCCTCCTCCCTTTCCCCTCCCTCTCCAGGAGCCCGCTCAACGAGGACGTGTTCACGACGCCGCAGGGCTGCGAGGGCCGCGCCACCACGCCCGACGTCGTGCAGCTGAGCGAGAAGATCCACCGCCTGCTGGCACAGCCTGTGCACAGCGGCGGCTCTCAAGGCTACAGCTCGCTTGGCTCCAGCGGCTCGCTGGGCTCGCGGCGCTCGCACCAGCAGCGCCTCAGTGCCTCCGCCGCCTCCTCCAGCGACAGCAACAGCCCCGCCATGGACGAGGCCAACGCCGTCGTCGCTTTGCACAAACCCGTGAGTGCCACAATCCAGAGGCTGCTCGGCTAGTGTGTGTTTGTGAAGGGTGTTTGGGAAAACTGAACCTGTTTGTTGTGCCGCTCCAGATGACGTTCCAGCAGATCTGCAAAGACGTTCACATGGTGAAGACGAACGGGCAGCAGGTCTTCATTGAGTCCCGTCACCGCCCACCACCAAGAAAAATCACCAGCACAGGTAAGGTTAAAACAAAAGTGACATGTCGTCTCTTTAAATGTACAAATACGATCCAAAATCGGAGGAAAAAGATGTTTATAAATGTTTCCATCTTCCAATTTGTGTGTCGCTCAGCCATGGCAGGCGGCCTCAGAGCATTCAACAGCGACCCAATCAGAGGTCTGATAGATGACTTGACCAAACCCCACAAAGAGCTGGTCCCGCCCCCGCTTGTACAGAAAGATGCCCCGACTGGATACTCTTACCAGCAGATCAACTGTCTGGACAGCATCATAAGGTGCACAGATGTGACAACACACACACACACACCGACCCCGCACTCTGTGTGTCCACAGCTTCACATGTAACCCCCTCCCCATCGTTCTGACATCCTGCAGGTACTTGGAGAGCTGCAACATTCCCAACACAGTGAAGAGGAAATGCGGCTCGTCCTCGTGCACGGCCTCCTCCACGTCAGATGATGACAAACAGATGGAGGCCAGTGGAAACGCCAAAGGTACAAATGTGGGGGAAAAAAGATTAATTAAAGTGGACTTTGCTTTCGAACAAGGACGCTAAGTAGTGTGATTGTGTAGGTGGGTCTGTGAGCCTTGTCGGGGAGGCCCCGCCCCTGCCCGCTCTGACCATGGCCACCAAGGCGGACAGCGTCACTTCCCAGTGCAGCTTCAGCAGCACCATCGTGCACGTGGGAGACAAGAAGCCTCCGGAGTCAGGTGGGGGTCAACGCCAGACGCCAAGGGTGGTTAGAGGTTGACCTCTGACCTTTTGGCTCAGTCATGACAAAAATATTTGTGGATTGCTCTTGACATGGTCTCTTGTTGTCACCCCGCTGGCAGACATCGTCATGGAGGAGGCTCCTACCACACCCACGGCGACGACCGTAGCCACGCCCACAGTGGCACTCGCCCCTCCCGCCGCCGTCACGCCCAACGCGGCACTCACCCCTCCTCCCCCACCGCCACCACCTCCCCCTCCGCCGCCCGCTCCGGCCACCCCGCCAGAGAGGGATAACCGGCGGAGCGGAGCCGGGGGCCGGCTGGGCCTGACGAAAGAGGTGCTGTCGGCCCACACGCAGCAGGAGGAGCAGGCCTTCCTCGACCGCTTCAAGGACCTCAGCAAGCTGCGCGTGTTCGATCAGACCACCTCCTCCACCGTGCGGTGCCACACGGCGGCCGCCAACCCTCTGTCACGAGGTAGGGGCCGCGCACACACGTGCAAGCACGGATCTAGCATTTCTAGTATTATTGGGAAACACTTAAATCGGTAGTTCGGATTTTTTGACATGAAGTTGTATGAGATCCTCACCATCAGTAGAGGATCTCATCATACAACTTAATGCCAAAAAATCTGAATTGTCCATTTTAAAAGTGCGTTTTTTACCTCTGAAATGTGTGTTTCAGTCAAAAACTTTTTTAACAAAACTTTTTTTTGTGTTAATATTCAGGGGTCCGCTGCTCTCGGGACTACCCGGCCGCAGGAGGCAGCACCAGCCACCGGCGAGGCCGAGGGGGAAAGAGGCTCAAGCACCAAGAGTCCGACCAGCACAGCTCCCACGGTACAAACGGGAGGCGGCGGGACCCCAGAGTCAGCGTGGTTCCCGGGCCTATCAACATGCCCCTTGGACCCTCCACAACCTCCTCCTCCTGGCCGTCCGTCTGCTCCCAGCCCAGCATCCCCTCGGCCCCCTTCGCCCCCGGCATGCTCCCCATCTATCCCGTCTACCCGCCGATGCCGCAGCTCCCGCCGATGCCGCAGCTCCCGCCGATGCCGCAGATGCCGCCGATGCCGCAGATGCCGCAGATGCCGCCGATGCCGCAGATGCCGCCGATGCCGCAGCTCCCGCCAATGCCGCAGCTCCCGCAGCCAATGCCCGTCGCGGATCCCACCCGTTTCCCCGCCACGCAGATGGTGCCCCCCATGATGGCGCTCGTTCTGCCAAACTACATGTTCCCCCAGATGGGGGGGCCCATTTCTCAAACTGTCCCCACCCCAGTAAACTTCTACAATCCCAATTACCCCTACCCTGGCACTACCCCGGCTGTGCCCCAGGTTGTGCCCCCCGTCGCCATGTCCAACCCGATGCCCATTCCTGGCACTGGTGCCCTGTCCCGGAGCAGCACCCCCCAGTCCTACACTCAGACACCCGCCGAGCGCGAGGGTGCAGAGTCCCCCCTCTTCCAGTCGCGGTGCTCCTCCCCCCTCAACCTACTGCAGCTGGAAGAGTCGCCGAGCAACCGCCTAGAGGCAGGGTCACAGCAAGCCACGCCCTCAGTGCAGGGAGGCGGAGCCGCAGGGTCGAGCTCAGCCAATCAGAGGAGCTCTGCTGACACCTCCAAGGAGAATGAGAATGTAAGTGCAGCGCTCACATATTCCAAGATACTTTTGATGCGCTAAAGTTTTTGGAAATCCAACTGAACAAAACGTGTCTCCATCAGGGTGAAGCAAACGAGTCCAACCAGGACGCCATGTCCACCTCCAGCGACCTGCTGGACCTGCTGCTGCAAGAGGACTCGCGCTCCGGCACCGGCTCGGCCGCCTCTGGCTCCGGCTCCTCCGGCACCAGGTCCTCAGGTTCGGGCTCCGGGTCCAACGGCTGCAGCTCCTCTGGCACCAGTGGCACCAGTAAGCACACCAGTCATACTTATTAATAGTGTCAAGCTTCTTTTATGAACTTTCCTTCTCTTAAACAATGAAGCACAACGGAATAATCTCACCTCTTTGACGTCTTGCTTTTCACCCCCTCGTCTACGCAGGCAGCAGCCAGGGCAGCCACACCAGCAAGTACTTCGGCAGCATTGACTCGCTGGAGAACGACCATGCGCGCAAGCAGCTGGCAGGGGGCGGCAGCGGCAGCAGCGGCAACGACGGGGAGGAGCAGTTCATCAAGTGCGTGCTGCAGGACCCCATCTGGCTGCTGATGGCCAACACGGACGACAAGGTCATGATGACATATCAGCTGCCTGTCAGGTACGACCCAGAGCAACGCAATACATAGCATGAGGATGGGTTAAGGACACATTGAATTTAAATCAATTAGTTTTTAAAAAGTGGACTCTTGTAACGCAATTTTGAACCACTTGAGGGAGCTGTTGGCTAGCTTTTGGACACCTTGAACTGGTTATTGGCCGTAAGAAGTATCTTTGTGATTATTATAACTGTGCAACACTAAAATTAGTATGTTGTGATTTTATTCTAAGAGTAGAAAGTGTATTAGACGGCATTATTTATGTATGTGTGTGTTTGTGTCACAGGGACATGGAGACGGTGCTGCGCGAGGACCGTGAGGCCTTGAGGAACATGCAGAAGCAGCAACCGCGCTTCACCGAGGACCAGAAGAGGGAGCTGAGCCAGGTGCACCCGTGGGTGCGCACAGGCCGCATGCCCCGCGCCATCAATATCTCAGTGAGTACAGGCGCAGATTGGTTGATGCAACAATTCGCAGCAACAACACAAAAAAAACAGAATTAAAAAGGATGTTTTGTGCTTCATAGGGCTGCGCGGGCTGCAAGTCTCCGCCCGCCGTTCCGTCCACCCCCTTCGACGTGGAGATCCACGAGATGGAGCTGTGCAACTTCCTGAAGAGCCGGGACGACGACGGCAAGAAGGGTCCGTCCGAGACCGCAATGGACGACGGACACCTGGAGGAGGAGGAGGATGAGGAGGAGGCAGGCGAGAAGGCAGCCAAGGTCGCCAACGGCAACCAGGAGATGACGTCGGAGGAGCCGGGAGCAGAGTCGGCACAGCGAGCGGCGCAGGCTCAGCCGCCCGTGTCCGACATGACTCACTAAGAACTTTTATAAAATGCTCGTATGCAGAAAACAGTCCCCTTCCAGGACCACACACACACTTCACACAGTGCGTGAGGCGTCAAAAGTGGCCTCCTCTGAGACTTCAAGTATATTGAAGGAGGTGCAGGTGACACGGGCCACTTTGCCCAGACTCCTGACTGACAGGTGGCAGCACACAGGCACAGGCACGGTCACCACGGAAACCACAGGATGCGCACACTCAGTTTTAGAGAGTGTGCTTTTTTTTCTCTTTTTTTAATTCTTTTTTTCCTCCTCTCTCCCTCTCCTTTAGCTGTGCTCGTCGGTCTCTGCGTATTTATTTAAGGTGTAAAATAAAGACAAAGAAAAAGGTTGAATGTGTTCCAAAAGAAATCGAGAAAAGAAAAAAAAAAAAATAGAGACGCCTTGACATAACGATGGATGTGCTTCACCACAGTGTCCTCGATGAAAGAAGGGAGCTTTGCCCGCTCGCCTCCGACGTTTTGTCGCTGAATGTTTCCCAGGTCGTGGGGGGAGGGGCCAGGGGTAATGGGCGACGCCCACCTACGACCTGTCGCAAAGATTAGCCTCAGTTTATTTTTTTCCTGCCCACCTCCACCTCTATGCCCCTCCCCCAGCAGACTAAATGTACAGTGAAAGATAAGGTCGATTTATTTTGTAAAAATTGTGTATATTTTTATACTTCGGTCCACTCAGATGGAGCGAGGACGAAACGCTCAAGGGAGTGTCTGTAATTATTCATTAAAAAAAAAGACTTATAATCTGACGCTGTAATTGTAAAAGGTAAAAAAAAAAAAAAAAGATATCACATGACAGATTTTTTTGTGACGCTTGTTTTCGAAGCGTTGGGAGCTTTCAGCAGAGGGAGGGAGAGCCTTTGTCATGCCAGTGCTTGTGGATTTTTCACAAGAGGTGAATATAAAACTCTGAAAAAATGCTAAACAATTTAAAAAAAAAAAAAAAACAGATCGAGAGTTTACTATCTACTCTTTTCCTCTTGTCACTTTCTCTTCCTCTCTGTGGCACTGTTCTGGTCATGTGATCTCCTATGCTTTATGGCGTCAGTGGTGTCTGCGACAGTTTCTTAATATTTTTGTGAGATTCTTTGTACAAAAAAAGACAATAAAATGACTTCAAAAGCTTTGAAAAACAAAAGTCTGGTTTGTTTTGTTTGTTTCCCCCCCCGCCTCGCAGGCCGTGGCTAGTTTTATGATTACATCTCTTTGCAGGCTATTTTTGTCGGCTGGTGTTTTGCAACTGTTTGGCCTGGAAACACCATTGGGAATGAACTGGAAGCGCGCATATGTGTGTGTGTGTGTGTGTGCCGCCTTGTGTTCGACTGTGGTTTCCGCCCTAAGAGGTCACCGCAGCTTATTTTAAAAAAAGACAAAGACGTGCCCTCGTGTGGACAAACAAAGCGGCAAAGTTAAAATTCTCACCGCACATTATGATTAAGACAGTGAAAACGATGATTGCTGTACATTTCTTAGAAAAAAATAATAAATGCTTAGAAACCAACTTTTTACAATAATCACCGGCCTTTCCGAGCCAAAAAGGCTTTGCCATCGTATTACTTTAAAAAGCCTCGTCTGCGCTCTATTTTGGTAGGAAATTTTCATTCTTTACCCGCATTTAAAGCGGAACAATTTCCGGCGTGGTGAGTTCCACGGTGAGGAATTTAATCCGCGTAATTAAGCCTTGCTTGCTCTCGCGGAGGCTGAATCCTGCTATTTGGGCCCGGCTGTGAATTTTTAACGTTTCTGTCTTTGGTTTTTCCTAATAGATCAGGTGATGGCTGGGCAAATTAAGCTCAAATATTCCCCCCAAAAAGCTGCATCATAAATAATCATTGACACCCATCATGATTTAAGTCACTGACACCATTATGATTAGGAGGACTATCGGATATCGGTCCAATAGCAGCAAATAAAAACAAAAAAAACATGTAAAATCTCCGTTACAAGGTATTGAGGTTATTTTTTCAGGGTCTTCCAATTTATTTATTCATTTTTTTGGTTTAATTGTAGAATATTCTTATGTTCAAGGTTAAAGCGTATATAAGCCATTGGTTAGTAATAGATGAGTCAGTTTTTCTCATCGCTACTTTGCTGACTATTGTTCTCTGAGTAATATCACGTCATCAAGCCTTTTCTAACATTTCATTTTACAAAATAAATAAAAGTATGTATGATTCGTTCTGATATCACATCCGATCAGTATTGGTATCAGTCAATACTCAAGGCTGCAATATGAGTATCGTATCGGAAGTGAAAAAGTCTATTATGATGTCATCAAACAACATCAAAGAGACGGTTTGTCCCACTGGTGGCGCCAGTAATCCACCAGGCACCGTGAATTAAATAAAGTTGGTCTAAAAACATGACCAAAAGTTAAAAAACTATATTCCCACTTCAGAGGTGAGCGCGAAAAAAAGATCAGAGAGGTCAAATACGTGATTGGATGTTTCCGTCGGCCTCAGAGTTTTCCAAACGCGCTGAAGGAAAAGGCTGGTTTGTCGCAGGTCGTGCAGTGAAGTGCTCATTATGTGCAACAGTGGCACTCTGTCTGTCCGCACACACACACACACACACACACACACACACACATGTTCCAGCAGTGTACCTGTGAAAGCCTTTCACGGCAAACTGTACATACATACTCTAAAATATCACATTCATCCACCTTTTCCTTTCTTCTTCCTCCCTCCTCTCTCCTCCCGCCCCTCCACACACACACACACACACACTCACTCCCGCCTCTCCCTCCGTCCTCCCTCTCCTCTCCCGTCTTTGCTGATCTCGGGCGGGCAGCAGGATGGAGGCTGTGTGGCTTCTGGTCGCACTGACGCTGGGATGGACGGAGGCTCAGAGTCAGACCAACATCACCAGGTGAGACGCGCAAGTGAGATGTGTGTGTGTGTGTGTGTGTTTTGACACGGCTGTCTTATTTCTGAATCCTTCATGTGTACATGTGGCACAACCTTTTTTTTTTGGTGCCTGTGTGTTTTCCGCTCCTGGTTGCAGGATTATGATTACCAGAGGCAGAAATTGAAGGCTTGGATGTTAGGATGATATGGTTGGCATCCTGTAAGCGCACACACACACAGACACACACACACACACACGACACAGGCAGATGCACAATGATCACACACTCTTGCGTAGGGTTGATTTAATAGGGAAAATTGTGCAACTGCTTGTCTGCATGTCGGATATCTCTGTAGAAAATGATTTTTTTTAAAAAGCATGCTGGATCCGGTGTGTGTGCAGCGCTTCAGCCACTTCCACACACACACACACACACACAGAGGGTGTAAATCGAACATGAGACAAACAAATGCCTGTGGGCTGCTCAGTTCCAATGGGTCCGAAAGGGAGGGACTCCACTGGGATATTTTGAAATGTGGCTGTACAGTAATGCAAGAAAGGGGGGGGTTAAAAAGGACCAGAGTGGCTTTATGATCACCGAAACACACACTGTAAGAAATAAAAAAAACTACCACACACACCAAAAATGCTGCCCGGTTTGAGTTATGAGCGGAACTGACCAAATGCCAAAGCAGCCGACGTCTACATTAACGAGTTTGGGGGCCGTGCTGCGAAATTAAAAGGCCCCGGGGTCTCGCCCAGCTTTGATGTGTGTTTATCTGAGTGTGAAAGAGCGCGTGTGTGTGTGTTACTTTCTTGTGGCGGACGCGTGTGTGGAGGATACTGTATGTTGACAGAAAACACAAACCCGGGAGGGCTCGCCGGGAGCCTCCGGGAACAGAGGCAGCCTGTGCCGCCCGCCGCGGTTTAGCAGCGTGGATGTAAACGTGTGTGTGTGTGTGTGAGCTCGGGTTGGCAAAAAGTCGATCGTGGTCGCATGACCTTTTTCATTTTTCAGGCCCATCTTCCACTGCGGAGGCCACTTGGTGACGGACTCGGCCATCGTGGCCAGCGAAGGCTTCCCCAGCCACTACAAACCCAACAGTAAATGCACCTGGTTCATCACCGTGAGTCAAACTTCATCAATTACGTCGAAAAAAAACACAGTACTTTTGGCTGGCAATCCCACAATGCAACATGTCGAGGAGTAAATAAAACTAACCTTGCCCCAAATTTGGAGAACAGTGACCCCTGTGGCTAAACGCAGACATTGCAATCTCACTCACAGGCACAAAAAGCCTCCGATTTCGTTAAAAGAATTAAAATAAAATAAAAATCTGCAGAAAAAGACGGAGCGGAGACTCACCCACCAAACAGAAGACGCTGTCAAACACTTCCACTCTCTCTGTTGAACAACTCGGCAGCCTCTGGTCGCTCACTGATGATGCACACCTGTTTGCACTTTCACTAATTAGACACAAGCCTAAAAAAACCTAAAAAAAACCTGTCACTTTTAAGATTTCCTCTTTATTACAGGGAAGGCAAACAGAAAAGTGATTAAAATGTCCCTGAAATGGGAATAGAAGCAGCGTTCTGTTGCTGGATTTTTTTCATGAAATAACATTTAATTGAAAATGTTATAAATGAGTCTAAATGATGTGATGGTGTGATTAAAATCCTGATGTTCTACACTTTGGCCGACACAACAGGATGAAAAACGATCAATGAAATATTGATTTATTATCTACTTCCTAGTTTTTACTCTGTTGTTGTTTCTGTAAATAGTGTATATTTGTTTACTTGTGTGTGTATATTTGATATATACGTTTCCTTTCTTTCATCTAAGACTAAAACCGGGACCAGGGCCCAATTTCATGCTGTATGACAATAAAGACTTTAAAAAACATGACATTTCCTTCCTAGTTGCGTTTTATCCCACTAATGACTTCATCTGTATTCAGTATTTGTTGTTTACTCGCGTATTATCCCTTTAAAAAGTCAACCCTCGCACCCCCTTGACCCGCAGGTCCCCGAGGGTCACGTGGTCATGCTGTCCTTCCGCCTCTTCGACCTGGAGGCCGACCCCACCTGTCGCTATGACTACCTGGACGTGTACAACGGTCACACCCGCCTGGTGCAGAAGCTGGGACGCTTCTGCGGGACGTTCCGGCCCGGCGCCGTCATCTCCACCTCCAACACCATGATGCTGGAGATGGTGTCGGACAACACCACGGGAGGGAGAGGCTTCCTGGCTGCCTTCAGCGCCGGGAAGCCGCATGTGGAAGGTGTGGTCATGTCACGAGTGTGAGAACACACACACGCGCACACACTCGTGATGCTCCAGCTGCATGTTTTGTTTTCGAGTGAAATACGGCGGCGCTGTGGTTGAACTTTGAGTCTACACTCGCATAAACACATCAGTCACGTCCCACAATCCCTTTGTCCGAGGTATTTCTTTTGGACTCACATGACAAAATAGTTCCCCTTTTATTTTTCAAAGGGTCCTCACTTCCTCTTCCTTTCTTCCTCACAGAGAACCAGTTCTGCGGTGGACGGTTGACCAAAGAACAAGGCTCTGTGCGGACGCCCAACTGGCCCAACTCGGATTACCCAGCAGGCATCAGCTGCTCATGGTACATCTCCGTGGAGCCGGGCAACGTGAGCCAAACATTTACATTTCATACCAATGTTGTTGTGGTTACCTTCCATGCAAATACATTAACCCTTAAGAGTTCCTTAAAAAAAAAACTCTCTCAATCGTCCCTCAGAACAAAAAACGTCCCCTCCCTATAATCTGCTGTAGAAATAGCATATATAAATATCTTTTCTACTTTAAATGAGTCCATCGTTTTAATCAACTTCAGCCTGAAATACATATATCAAATATTAATTATTTGGGGGGATTTTAACCCTGTAAATGGCACTTAAAACTCAAATAATTACCATAAAATGCAATTCAAGGAGGATTTTATTATTATTATAATTATTATAATTATTATTATTATTATTATTATTATAAGAGCCTCACATGGGTCAATGATTAGCAGCAACATTCAATTTGAGGCATTCTTACACTTTTTCGAAAACTCTCGTATTAGTTCCTAGGGACCAAAAGCGTCTCCTTCCGAAAGACTGCTGTAAAATATCATATTAATATTTTTTTCAACTTTAAATTAGTCAGTCTTGTTGATCAGCTTCAGCCTGAAAGATACATATCAAATATCAAATGTTTTCTAAGGATTTTGACCCTCTAAATCATAGCCTTTTAGCTAGCTAGTAGTTAACCTAGCAATGCTAATTCCATCAAAGCGTCTTACACCTGAATCTGAGACGGGAGTGAAAATACGAGCTAAGGGGCCCATCACCAGGAAATGTTCCACCTCAGCTCCTAAAAAGTGTGTGTGAGAGTGTGTGTGTGACGAAATTCAAATGAAAGAGTTCATTGAGAGCCCGCAGGCGTGTTCGTGCATGCCAAGAGATTGAAGGTTAGGACATAGGGAAGGAAGCGAGGGCAGGAGAGGGAGTAAATGCCCCTCTGTATGTCGGAGCGCCGAAATAAACACACACCAGCCGGCGTTGTGACTCGTTTGGCGTGTGTGTGTGTTATTCAGGTGATCGAGGTGAAGTTTGAGAAGCTGGACTTGGAGCCCGACACGTACTGCCGCTACGACTATGTGGCGCTCTTTAACGGGGGAGAGCGGGACGACTCGCGTAGGATCGGCAAATTCTGCGGCGACAGAGCACCGGGGTACGAAACGCTGCTTTTACAAACACGCCTCTCTGCATTCTGAACCTTTAAAACCTTTAAAGGGATAGTTTTAGATTTTTTGACATGAAGTTGTATGAGATTCTCACCATCAGTGTCGTTCATCAGCGGTGACGTTTCCCCCACCGCGTCCCGTGAGCGGAGTTCCGGCCCGGTTTCGGTGTTGCAGAAAGTAGCTCCGTCTAGTTGCTGGGGTCACACGGATAAAGCGTTTTGCTCCAAAAAACAACATGCGTTCAAAAGAGTAATACATTTGTATCACGAATTCTTTGCCGTGGAAAAGTACGACCTCGCAATCACCCAGAACTATTTCCCCTAATGGGACGCAGCCCAAACAACACTGATGGCGAGGCTCTCATACAACTTTGTAAAAAAAATCTGAACTATCCCTTTAATCCGGCTTCTACTTTGTTCTGCTTTAGAACCGTGGTGACCAATGGGAACCAGCTCCTCGTCCAGTTTGTCTCGGACCTCAGTATCACCTCTGATGGCTTCATGGCCTTCTACAACAGTGTTCCCCGGGGGTCCCGTGCACCCACTGCCGGGGGAGACTTCATCTACGGACCACAGACCACCACCATAACACCGAGGCCCAGCAAACCCACCAAACCCACCAAACCCGCCAAAGCCGCCAAGCCAACACCTAAACCGAGACCCGGCCTCCAGCCCAAACCGACTCCGAAGCCACCCAAACCAACCAAAAAACCACTGTTGAAGAAACCGCTGATACCTCCACAACGCAGACCCGTGGTCAAAGCCACCATGAAGCCCAAACCTGCCCGAACCTTGCCCAAAGTACTCGTGAGGAAGCCCACCCCCAAGCCCCCCAAGCCGAGAGCCAAGCCCACACCCAAACCCAAGGTGGTCAAGCCAACGCTCAAGCCGACCAAGCCTAAACCAACGCGCCGACCCGCGCCGAAATCCACCCCCAGACCCACCCTCAAACCCACCCCCAAGCCCAGT
>CAESWR010000343.1:818190-832819 GCA_903171835.1 Mullus surmuletus
AACAAAAAAAGTCCACAGTTTTGCGTGATTTTCTTTCACTCTAAGTTTCCTTTGCTGGGAAAACTCCGCTTCTCGCCGCTCTTACCTCGCTGTGTCCCGCTGCGAACCCGCTGTGCCTCTCCGCCCCGCTGTCAGACGCGCCTCTCGGGGAGTTGCTCCTCTCGGGAGCGCGCGTCGGGGCGCGTTCACGCGGTCAGCTGATTGTGCAGGAAGCGCGACCACAGAGGGATGGGAAACTAGCGAGGCGGAATATGATCACGTATCCTCTTATGGAAGGAGGGGGAAAGCCACATGGACACGTTTCCCCAGCTCTAACTGTGCAGAATATCGTCAAGAGAATGTTTGTTTGTCACTGCAGTGACTTTATTTGAGGATAGGGGGCGCTATAAATGTGGGTGTGCTCAGTAATGCTCACTTTTGTGGATAAAAAACTATTAAAAAACCTGCAATAATCTAATTTTGATGTGCAATAGGCTTTATAAGGGATCAGTGTGAGATGATGCATGCTTGACTGTGAATATTTACATTGAGTTGTACTTGTTGCAATGACAAATAAAGATTTATACTCTTTATATTCTAATTTAGAAACAAATACAATTGAAGAGTCCAAACAAATTGTTCATCATTTAATTATAAGAGCAACTGTTCAAAAGCAATCTAATAAATACATGTACAATCAAGTACATAATGACAGAAGGAATTAAATAAATATAAGGAGTGACAGCATTAAATAATAGAATAATAGAAGTAATAAAACAGCTGATTTTGGCAGCAGTTTGTTTTTGTAAACCGCTAAAACCACGAAGGACGCCGCTGCTTTGACCTGACCTGCAGATCACGAGTCCACAACCACGATTATCTGATCCACTCTGAACAGAAACGGCCCGACAAAGCTCTCCGGATGTTGAGGCAGTGGTTGCCATGGCTACGAGTAGTCACAAGTCCGTCAGGCAGGCGCTGGATGACGTCTCCACGCAGACGCAAGCTCTGCAGCCCGGGCTCAGCTGCCCGCCCCTCAGGTCGACGACGTGGCTCCGCCCCCTGTCGGAACGCCCCGTCTGCAGCCGGGCGCGGCCCAGCACGGAGTCCCACAGCACGCCGCGGCGCCACAGCTGCGGCACAAACACTGTCACTCCTCTGCGCGTGTATTTTTTTCTTAAGGTGATGAGAGTGTGTCAAACCTCGATGGAGATGTGTGTGTCGGGGCGTCGCCTGTAGAAGATGGCTCGGAGGTTGAACTCCGGGTTCCCCTCGGCCCGGAACACCCGCGTCCGGACGGCGTCGTCCTCGCACCGCACCACGGCGTAAACATCCGGAGCTGCGGGGCGAGAGCGTTAGAGGGAGGCGAGGACTTCTGAGTTTGTTTCGTGGCGGAGAGCTGAGACACCTGTTTGTTTGGGGCTGCTGAGTCCCGACGCCCTGCAGAGATGGACGGTGGTCACCATGGTGGGCTGAGGTAGTAAACAGTGGAACACGGAGGGAGGCGGCAAGTCGTCCCTCAGCTCCCTACGAGGACGAGAAAAAGGCTCAGAGGAGGAGATGCGGGCCTTGGTGCGACAGAGAATGCAAAGGCACCTGAGCTGGATGCGGGAATGGGAGAAGAGCCGCACGAGGAATCGGCCGGTGGCGCCCGGCAGGAAGGTGGTGGGCAGCACCACGTAGCGGCCCGGGGCCAGCGTCCCCCTCAGCGTCACACTGCGGGAGTCCATGTAGACCGAGCTGGCCGCCTGCTCCAGCACACACTGCACTCGGGTGCTGCGGTTCAGCTCCACCTGGTGGGTGGGCGGGTGAGGGGGGGGGGTTACTGCAATTTCAGTATCCACATGTGACGGTGCCGTGGAGTTCTTGACCCACCTTGAGCACCTCGAAACCGATTGGCAGGTTCTCTCCTCCGCCGTCCTTCCTCCGTATGCGCCTGTCCTCCTGCTGCAGGCACATCAGCACCTCCTCCTCTTGGCCTTTGACCTCAAACATGAACTGGTGGAAAAACGGAGGAGTAAGGATGTGTCCGGAATCGCCCGCTAACCCCTATATAGAGCCCTAGAGGTGTGCCCTATAGAGACCCCTTTATAGAAGACGTGCCCTATATAGACCCCTATATAGAGCCCTTCATAGAATATGAACCCTATATAGACCCCTCTATAGAAGATGTGCCCTACATAGACCCCTGTATAGACCCCTCTATAGAAGATGTGCCCTATATAGACCCCTATATAGAGCCGTAAGTGGAAGATGTGCCCTATATAGACCCCTTTATAGAAGACGTGCCCTATATAGACCCCTATATAGAGCCCTTTATAGAATATGAACCCTATACAGACCCCTCTATAGAAGATGTGCCCTACATAGACTCCTATATAGACCCCTCTATAGATGATTTGCCCTATATAGACCCCTATATAGAGCCCTAAGTGGAAGATGTGCCCTATATAGACCCATCTAACAGAAGATGTGCCCTACATAGACGCCTATTTAGACCCCTGTATAGAAGATGTGCCCAACATAGACCCCTATATAGACCCCTCTAAAGAAGATGTGCCCTATATAGAACCCTATATAGACCCCTTTATAGAAGATGTGCCCTATATAGAGCCCTATATAGGAGTTGTGCCCTATATAGAGCCCCAAGTATGTGCCCTTTGTAGACCCCTATTGACCCCTCTATAGAAGAAGTGCCCTATACAGACCCCTATATAGAGCCCTATATAGAAGATGTGTCCTATATAGACCCCCATATAGACCCCTACATAGAGGTTAAACCATTTTGTAGTGGTGTCCAAAACCTTAGTGATCAAATTCAATGCCCTATATAGGCGACTCTAAATTTCCCATAAAGCCTTGCAAAAAGTAAAGGCCATCCGATGGTCAGGCACGGGTGGTGGATCTCCCATCATGCATTGCGTCTCCAGCGGGGCCTCCTTTTTTAACATAACAATTTTTCTATTGACATCATTAACGTGTGTAGCGTCCGACCGCTGTTCATGAGGAGTAGGAATGAGTGAGTGAGTGAACGGTTTCGGACACGGCCTAAATCTCACGTTTCTCTGCTTTCTGGTGGTGGTTAGAGATCCCTGACCACGGGCGCACCTGTGGATTGTGCAGGAAGGTCTCCCTGTGGTTGATGCATCCTCCACAGCGGCTCCTGCGGTCGCTCTGGACCCCCCAGCTTTCGCACGGCTCCTCCTTGTCGCCTCCGTCCTCCTTCACCATCTTCCTCCGACACCTCCTCCCTCCCTCTTGCTGGCTGCCCCCGAGCCGAGCCTCCTTGCGGTGGCCTCGCTTGGTGCCGCCATGGCTGCTGTGGACGACGGCGGGCGCGGGCGGGGGCGGAGGCGGGGCGCCGGGAGAGGTCGGCGCCTGGGCCCACTCCCCGTAGCAGCGCACCTCCCTCAGGTGGGAGCTGGGCCACAGGAGGGTCTGCTCCACCAGGCGGCACACCACCACGTCCGTGAAGTGGCGGCAGAAGTCCTCAAAGTCCATCCTGAGGGGGCAAGAAAAAGCATTTTTAATTTCAGAATTGCTTTTAGGCTAACTTCCCCCACGACTCTAACAGGCTGCTTCACCACAATACATTAGGATGAAAGTAGCTTTTATGCTTCATATTATATTTATATCTATTTGGTTGCACTCGCACTTGATTGTGTGTGTGTGTGTGTGTGTGTGTGTGTGTGTATGTGTGTGTGCGTGCGCGGGTGTATTTATAATACTTTTTTCAGTCATGTTTTTGTTTATTGTTGCTGCTGTGACAAGTGAATATCTCTGATGTGGGGTTAATACAATCAATCTTATCTTATCTTATCTTATCTTATTTCATCTTATCTTATCTTATCTTATGAATGGATGATCTTGTGTGAGCACCGACCAGAATTCTCCCACATCGCGAACAGTGAGCCCCATCTTTTCTCTCTCTGCGCGACTCATCTGTTGCCACTGCTGAGACCTGTGCGGGTGGGGGAGGGGAGGGGGGGGAGGGGAGGGGGTGTGCAAAGACAATAATGTCAGAAGAACTGGAAACACTGGAAATGACATATGAAGGTGTGAGTAGTATTTTAACTCCGGACGCCTACGTTGTTCCTGTTCGACCGTTTAATAATATGAACTGCAGATGTTTTTCTTTTTTTTTTAACAAGTCCGACATCTCGTAAATCCCCTCCAAAGCTATTGTAAAATGTTATTAGCAAAGGCAGTAAATGTCCGAAAACCAGTTACAGGGAAGCTGTAAAGCATGAAAAACACAGCCGCTGTTAACCGCAAACCCTGATGCGCTTGGCAGCCGGACGCGCGGGCGGGCGGCGTCCTCACCTCTGACTCCAGGCGCCCGTCCAGTCGGTGGTCCCCCACGGGTTCCTCATCCGCACCATGAAAAGCCGGGACCCTCCGTTGCTCTTCAGGAGCTTCTCGCCGAGCCACACCTTCCGCACCGCCGTGACCCCGTAGGCGTGACCCCGCACCAGGCCGCACTCCAGCACCGTCTCCACCGTCTCCCCCTCGGCCGGCTGACGACATCGGAAGTCTTAAAGGCGGCCGTTTGCTTTTTTTGTTATTTTTGTCCACACACGGGCGAGTGTCGCTACCCTGATGGAGCAGGTGATGAGGGCTTTGTGCTCGTGGGCCTTGGTCAGCGTCTGGAAGAAGACCCTCCTCTGGTCGCTGTGCAGGCCCAGAGCCTCCCGGTCCAGGCTGAGGGGCTCCGACACCCCCCCTGTGAAGTCGATCAGGGCCTCGGCCGTGTTGCCCCCCTCCAGGGCCTCGTAGCAACCGTTGAGCCTGCGGGGCGACCGGGAGCCGATTCATCACCAGATAACCTTTATACTTTTCTCAGGAATAAGACAGAGATCACGTCATGCTTGAACGCGCCTGATATTTTTCCCCTGAGAGAGTCGCATGTTTGCACATGTGTGTGTGTGGTTGCTAGGCTGCTGCCAGGTGGTTGCTATGGGCTTTGGAGGGATACTCATCAGGATTGCTTTGGCTTTCGCATGCCAGCTGTTGCTGCGAGTGTGTGTTCTTATTGGTAAAACCATCTGCAAGAGGTTGTACGTGGTTATTATGGTCTGGACCAGGGGTGTCAAAAGCTTTCACATTCATTACCCATTACCCGATTTGCCTAATGAATTTTTGTTGTGTGCAGTTCATTTATGTTGTAGAAAAAAGCTCGAAATAAAATGAAAAAATGACTCCAGTAAAGTGCAGATACCCCAAATTTCTACTTAGTTAAGGTAAGGAGGTATTAGTACTTGGCGTAGGCTTTCTCCAGCAGGGCGCTCCAGAACTCCCTGCTCGTGGCCGAGCGGCAGAAGAGCAGCACGCCGTCGCCGCTGACCGGCAGCCGGTCGTCCACCACCACGTCCACCCAGCGGCCGAGGCGCCAGAACCGGAAGTGGAAGATCCCGGCGTACAAATCGGGGCGCTTGGGGTTCCACTCCTGGTCCAGGTGGTCGGGGATGACCTGGGAAGGGGGGGAGGGGACGACAGGTGAGGATGTGTGTGAAGACCCTGATGTGTGTGTGTGTGAGCTCCGACTTGGTACCTTCTTCCACAGCGAGGGCTCCGAAGCCAGGCAGGAAATCGCCGCCACCATCCAGCAGTTACCCAGACTGCCTTGGTGCAGGTCGCGGGTGCTGATGCCGTCGACAAACAGGCGAGGGTCCTTGCAGATCTCCTGAGGGGGGAGAGAACTTTGTTGAACTTTGTTGCTTCAAGGAGTTTAAGAAATCAACATTAACCCTTCAGTGTCCTTAAAAAAACATTCCCGATTGTCCCAAAACTGCTGTAAAAATAACATATTAACATTTTTTTCCACTTTAAATGAGTCAATCTTTTTAATCAGCCTGAAATATACATAACAAATATGAATCATTTGACGGGATTTTAACCCTCTAAATGCCAGTTTGTTAACACAATATTCTAATTGGAAAAAAAAAATAAAAAAACTCCAATATAATGTATAATATATATATATATAATATAATGTCCAATGATTAGCAGTGAATTTGAGATATTCTTAATTTTTTCTGCAATGACAGATTTTTAGAGCAAAATCTCTTATTAGTTCCTGGGGACAAAAAGTGTCTCCTTCCGAAAGGCTGCTGTAAAAATATCCTTTATTAATATTTTTTCAAATTTAAATTAATCAGTCTTGTTAATCAGCTTCAGCCTGAAAGATACATATCAAATATTATATATTTTTTTAGGGATTTTGACCCTTTAAATGGTCAAAAAACGTCTTAAGGGTTAATTAAGTGCGTGTTTCCCTGGAGGCAGATGAGAATTAAATGGTTTAAACTGGAAATCACCCTAAGAATGTGCAGAGTTGATAAATCTCTGCTGCTTTGTCTCAACAATCGACAAGTTTAATGTGATTAATCTCGTCGCGGGGTTTACGACGCAAACGTGGAGCGTAAAAGCGGCCCTCGATCGGCCCCTAACGATTAAAGCGCAGCAGCGGTTTTTAAGAGGCCTGCGAGCCGATGCGGTTCCGAGTGTCAAAGCACTGCTGAGGAGACAGATCCTGTTGGCTGGGACCCTGTTGATCTCACTTTGGACGGGGTGGGGTAACACACACTGCTGCTGGACGCACACACACACAAACACACACACACACCGTGGTCATAACCTCTTCAGATGTAATTCTAGACACGATATGAGATGATGTCAAGCCAGGCGAGTACAGGTGGGCAGATAACGGCGGTTCAGGCGGTAAAATCAACAGTCATGGTCGGCGGGTGGGAAGCCAGAGTGTGTGTGTCAGCAGTGAGGGGTGACAGATGGCAGATGATCACCCTATCATCCAACTCGGTGTTGATACACACTTAAAATACCGGAGCCGAGCATCAGAAACACAAGATCATCTGCTGCCCTCGTCTGTTAATCAGTCGCTCAGTTTGACCCACATACGGATTGAACTGGAGACGGACCTGCTTTTTCATTTCTAGCTTCATCACAGTGGATCTTTGACGGCAGCGAGATGCACTTGATGGATGTTTATTTGTGATTCTGAGAAACAGGTACAGGGTTTTTACTAAATATGTAGTTGTAGTCTGGTCTATATATAGTTTGCTTGGCACAAATAACATCAACAGATGATTGTGACAATAATGCATTTCTAAAAATACTAAAAAAGGTCATTTATGGCAGAATAATCAGGGAAATGTGGAATATTTTAATTCTATCATTTGTCTTCAGCTTTCAAAATTTAGCAGTGATTTATACTCAATTTACATATATTTCTGGTGGCAAGATAATCAAACAATGAATAAATAAATGAATAACTTGCCATCCAATGAGCTAAAAAAACACTATTAACAAAAGTTATATGCTTAGTTATTCATTTATCCATGCTGGCTCACACTGGTTAGTCATTTCAGATCCAACTCTGCAGCTCTTTTGAGAGTCAATTATTAGATCCACAGAAAAAAAACAAGTCATTTGCACACAAGAATAAATATTTCCACCTTGAACCTTGATTTGATCGCCACCATTAAAGGATTTTCACCCCAGTGAATCCACAATTACCACCGACGCTAATACAAACCAATCACAACACGCGCACTAAAAACACCCGGGCTATTTAAATTGAGCGCTCCTTTCCCTGAACTGTGCATACACACACACACACACACTGGCAGCACGCGCCACTTGCTCCCAGAAGGCTAAAGTTTCACTGCCTGACGCCGCTCCGATAATAGAAAGTGCTTTAATTAACCCCAATCTGAGTGAAATGTCTGATCCGGGCGCTGGATTTAGAAGGAGGAATTCTGTTTTTTTTCCCTCGCTCACCCTCGGCCTCTTCCACGCCAGACCCGGCGGGGGTTCCCGCTTGTAGAAGAGCGAATGGGCGGCGGCGGGGAAAAGGGGGTCCTTGAAGAGCGCCCCCCGCCTCAGACACGCCCGCCTCAGCTTGTGGAAGCTCTGGCCCTGGAATCCGCTCACCCGCTCCGGCATTCTGAGCACAAACACTGCGAAAAATATCACAGAGGTGGATTTTTTACTTAGTCATCAGTGATGTGAACTGGTCGACAGCAGCAGGAGTGTGTGCACGAGTGTGTGTGTTCTGTGTCAGGGAGAGTGTGGGGTCACGGCGGGGTCAGCTCCGCGAAAACACATCCAACCTCGCAGGTGCTCGTGCTTGCAGATGCCGCGCAGGTCAACTTTATCGATGTGTGGGTTTGGTTTTCTTGTATCAGATTCGTGAAAGGAAACACGCGTTCGCCAGCTAAGTTTAACTGCATGGATAACAAGTTAACGGCTCTTCGTGAACATGGATATAATAAATCAATGGCAATCGGCAACTCCCAAATATTGCCCTACATGTGGTGATAAATACACTCAAAAGAAGGATATTTTGATTTAAATTGAGCTACTGTGTGCAAATATTTGTCATCATGTATCTGTTTTTTCATTTAGTCCGTCCTCACCTTCTGTGTTTGCCACCTTTTTATTTTTTAAAGGCTGAAACAGACACGGCAATACCTTGAATAATTCACTCCGCATACGCAGAAGCCCTGCTGATTTTCGGAGAAACAATGTCGCTATTATTGGAAGGGCTGAGCATATTTATAAGTATGAAAATCTTTCATCAGCTTTAAGATGTTATATTTATCACACGTAAGCACATAATTATATCTCTGCTAACGGTCCGGATTCGATATTTAAATGCACTTAAACTGGCAAATGCTTGTTATGTGTTTTTGTCCGCCTGGTTACTGCTATAATTAAACATTTACAAGCTTCACAGATGCGGATCTCTATCTCAAGTTTTAAAAAGATGTTGACACCGCTACATATGTTATACATACTTGTTTCATTGTTGTTTTTTATTTAATTGATGCAACTTTTGTGTTTCTTTGGCTGCTGCAGGTTTTCCATGAAAATGTTGTCACTGTATCTCAACTGGCTAAATAAGAAGTATAATTAATATAGCAGATATAGATTCATCAAATGAAATAATCATGGACCTAAATTTGCTAGTTTTAAAACACGTCTTTCACCTTTAAGTCAGTAGAAGCTCTCCTCAGATGAGCAGCTGATCCATCACCGCGTCCTTCTCCTCTCATGAAGACGACGCCTCCTCCAAGAATTTGAAGCCACTCATCGCCAATTCTTCTCTCGTTTCTGTCGTCGTTTCCTTGAGCAAGCGTTTCCTGCTCAACTTCTTCTTTTCTCAGAATCTGTCAGCTGCTCTTTTGTTTGTCAGAGCCTGGAAGAGACGAAAAAAAACAACTTAGTGTGATGCTGTCAGGATGAAGCTGCGACTCGGTGTGAGCCCGGGCACCCCCTCTCTTATGTCTCTATCATCTGTGTGTTTGTGTGTGTGTGTGTGAGCATGCAGCCGTGACATATGGTGCATGGTGACACTGCTGCAGCCGTGTAACCTGACCCGGTTGCAGGCAGACAATAGACAGACAGTCACCATGCAAAGTGACATAACTCACAATTATAGCTCTACGCTGGTAAAACTCCCCTTACCTAAGAAACGCTTGAGTTTCTGACACTCAAGAGGAGCACTTTATCCTCTGACACACACTGTTCTGCAGCAGGAGAGCATAAACATGTGTTTTCCACGTGTGTGTGTGTGTGTGCAGATCACTTACTGCTGCTCTTCTGATTAGAGCCCGTGCACATTCTATCTTCTCTCCCCTCTTGTATCCTGCTGTCCTCCTCTTCTCTCATCACACCAGCGTTCATCTCACATTGCCCTGAACCGTCCTCTCCTCTTCCTCTCCGCCTTATCTCCTCTTCCTCGCGCCTCTGCCTCTCGCCCCGGCACAGACGGCTTGAGTGTCTGTTTGCTGTCGAGCCGCGTCGCCCCTGACACCTGAGAAACCAAAGAGGCGAGCGCCCTTCTATTTTAACTGCTTCACCGTTGCCAGTAGCAACGGCGCGGTGTTGATGCACCGGGCAGGCTTTTTTTTTTTCCATTCAATATTTCAACTCAGACTTGAAGGTTTTGGCGGTTATTTGGCGATTATTAAGCAAGCAGGTCCAAGTTTTCTAAAATATTATAAGCTAAAAGGGGCAAAGGATGGAATGAGGCCAAAAACTCTTATTCTGAAAGGAAAAACAAATATCAAATTGCCATATGATGCCAAAAACTATTATTCTGAAAGGAAAAACACCTATTAAATTGCCAAATGATGCCAAGAACTCTCTTCTGAAAAGCAAAATAATATGAAATTGCCAAATGATGCCAAAAACTCTTATTGTGAAAGGCAAAACAAATTGCCATATAAGGATTTCCTAATAAAACACACTGAGCACTTAATAAGACATTCATAAAGAATCCTTTTTGAGAATATGTTTCCTATAACGGATTGGTTCGATGTTTCGTCAATCTTCGCTCAAATCCAATGATCAGGGATCGATTCCTCTCCCCTGTCAGCACCCAGCGCGCATGCGCAGCTGCAGGCAGCTGTGAGAGCTGTGTATGTGGCTGCAGTGACAGCAAAAAAACCCCAACGTTTTAACGAAAACGGAGCGATGGAACTGTTTCTTCTGGCGTTGTTTTGTGTCTCCAGCTTCGCTGAGGCGGAGGATGACGAGAGGCTGCCGAGCAAATGCGAAGGTGAGACGAAAAGAGACTGTTTGAAAAAGATCTTTGAACCGGAAGTCACAGATGTGCGCGTCTGCAGAGGACTTTTTTTTATTTTTTTTTATTTTATTGAACAAACATATATATATATAATACAATCAAGCAGAAAAACAGCATTTTCCCAGGCGAGGCTTATAAATTATATGCTTATAGAATAAGAGGACCATATGATGACAGTTTTAAAGGCCTTTCTATTGTTGGAGCCAGAGATCAAATTAATATAATGTACAATTTCATGGATAAAAGGTACAAAATTAGGGTTTTTTTTACTGCTGAATTTGCATTTGTGAATGTAGAAATTTACCAACAGAATTAATACATTTATAACGAAGTACGTATTTCCTTTACTTTGACTTCTATAAGAGCAAAACACCACATTCTCCCACAATAAGGCAAAGTCTTTATAAATATGGTCGATGACAAACCTGCTGAGGTTTTGCCAAAACATTCTGGTATGTAATTGTAATTGATGCCTCTTTTGAATGTAACCATGTAATGATTAGCAGCGTAATATCTGTGAATTATCCTGAATGATACTTCTTTCACCTGGTTTACTATCAGGCATCTGTGAGGAATCATCCGCCAATGTCGTTTACAAATCGGTTCCAATAAAACGTTTGGAATAGAGACAATTTCCTTCTGAAACAAGGCACGAACGTTCTTATTATTTCCATAGCAATACAATACAATAGCAGATCCTCGTGGTGTAACTGGAAAATGATGAACGCTTGCACACTGGAAAGGCGTCAGATATGAGCTGAAGTCATCGCCTCGTGGCTTCCTGTTGGCACTGAACGCGCAGCTTCAAAGTGGCTTTTTCTGTGTTTCCCGTGTGAGACAGTCTGCAAGTTTCTGTCGCTGGAGCTGCAGGAGAGTCTGGAGAGGACGGGCCGGTCAAAAGAGCTGCTGGAGCTGGGTCAAGTGATGGACACCGGAAAGAGGAAAAAGGCGATCGAGTACAAGAAGTCGTAAGTTCTGGAAAGTCGTTTAAAGTTGATAATTAAATGAGCCAGATCTTTTGAAGCTGCTTAATTATCAGGTCAGAATCTGCGCTGAAGGGAGAAATGACAACGAGGTGTTAATTAATGACTTGTCTCATCTGTTGCCAGGGAAACCCGTCTGACCGAGGCGGTGGAGAACGTGTGCGAGCAAATCCTGAAGTACAACGTTCACGCAGAGCGGCCGGGCAGCCAGCGCTACGGCAAGGTGGTGTTTCCTACACCAGCTTTCCGCTTCTTCATGCAAAAACCGATGCTGAACCTCTTTGTGTGCTGCAGGGCTCCAGTCAGACCATGACCACGCTGAAGAACCTGGTCCACAAGGGGGTGAAGGTGGACCTGGGTCTGCCGTTCGAGCTGTGGGACGAGCCCTCGGTGGAGGTGACTCACATGAAAAAACAGGTAATAATCATTCATATTTTCAGCACGGCCCTCTGGGAAAACAACAGCTGTTTCCCACGTGGAAGCTCTGCCTCGCGATAGAGACCTTAAACCGGTTTGCTGGACAAAACAAACTTATTTTTACTCTTTTTAAACAGCTGCAATGAGGCGACGTCTCTATTCGCGGCCGTGGCGACGTATTTAGAACCACTTGTGTAATTAAGTAACATGGAAAGTGGATTGTAATACTAATTTTGTAGCGAGAGCTCGAGTTATCAACACTCCATAGTATCAACAGCAGGATATAGCTCTGGAGCAAAGCCAACATAACATCGGAATTAACTCACGCGAATGACAAGATGCGTTTGTGAATGAGGGAGGTGGTCGATGCAGTGCTTTTGTAAGGTGCAAAACATTCAAATAAATTCCCACATGCAGGATCTGTTTGTGATGATAAAAACAGCCTTCTGTGCAAACCAGATTAGTCTGCTGCCCTCTGCTGGATCGCATAGCAAACAACACCCCATTTTTCACCCTTATTTTGAGTATTGTAGCTGTTTTATTGCCACTAAATGAGTGTGTTTTGGTGTGTGTGTGTTGCTCAGTGTGAGACCATGCTGGAGGAGCACGAGGAGACCGTGGAGGACTGGTACTTCAACCACCAGGACCAGAGGCTGGAGACGTTCCTGTGCGAGAATCACGTCCTGCACGCGTCCGACCGGGGTACCAATACGCTTTTTTTTCTTTTCTCACATCACCTGAACAAAGATAACCGTGTTGCGTTACAACCATTTCAACAACTTATTAGAAATACATTTAAATCACAGCAGGTGTCACATAAATCTCCATATTCTCACATATGACAGTATTGAATGGTGTGAAATGGGCTCAGTTTTACCTAAAAAGGAATAAAAGGTGACTATACTGCAGTAAAAATGCTGCAATTCTACTGCGCGAACGTATCTTTCTTCTCCCTTTCTCTCAGAATGTCTAAAGGACGTGTTGAAAGGAGACCAGGGGGCCGAGCGAGGGGCCGAGGAGGCGGCGGGCGGCGCCAAAGAGAGCGTGCACGACGCCGGCGAGCTATGAAACAAAACATCCTCTGATACATGGAATAACAACGGAACACCTCAGTTCGTACAGAAGCACCTGAAGTATTTGGTGACAAATCCTAATAGCGTATAAATAAACACTACTCCCTTGTATTTTTATATAAAATGCAGTACAAGAAGGCGACACATTACTAATGTTGACACTTTTCATGTTTGAACCTGTTACATCTTTTCCTTTTTTACATATATTTCACGGTATTTTGCGTATTTTTTTGTACATTTTTCATGATAAAATAAATAAAATGCTTTTTTAATATTAAACGGCATCGTTTCCGCATCAATCAACGCTAATGAGCTGCAGGCGCGCATCAATTAACGTTAATGAGCGTCGGGAGCGCGCATCAATTAACGCTAATGAGCTGCAGGTGCGCGCGCGGTCACGTGCCGACGCAGCGATGCCGCCTCTCCTCTCCGCGTTGCCGACGCTCTGCCTCCTGTGCGAGTTGCTGGCGGCGGTTCGGTGCCACACGTACCGAACCGAACCCCTCTTCCTCTCCTTCGCGGAGCTGGCCGCGCTGGAGGCCCGGCGACGCGCGCCCACAGCCGGGGTCCGTGCGGTGCGATGCGGCGAGGACGGCGTGGAGGTCGTGATGAGGACGGAGATGTTTGGGCCAGCCGGGTTCTGGAGGCTCGGACCCGGCGGGGACGCGCGTTGCCGGGCCTCCGGGGCCGGAAGGAGCGGGGTGTTGGCGGTCCGGGCGCCGCTGAGGGAGTGCGGAGGCAGAGTGACGGTCAGTGCGCCGCCGCTGGGTCTCTGGTTGCGCCGCGCTGCCCTCTTGTGGTCGAACTGTGGTACTGCCGTGTCCTCGCAGGTGACGGAGGGCGCTGTGCGGTACAACAACATGCTGATGTTTTCTGCTCCAGCAACACGCGGAGGCTCCTTTCAGGGCGACAGAGCTGCAGTTCCAGTGCACTGTGAATATATAAGGTGCCCTGACACACAAATCACTTGGAATCATGGGTAAAATTGGCAGTTTCTTTTGATTTTGCCTTGCTTGGTGTCATTTTTTCAGCACAACCTCACATTTGTCACTTTATAGACGCCCATAAATACACCACAAGTACTCGTCTGATGTGTGTAAGCAGAAATAGTGGCACGAGGAGACGGATGCAACCGCGAGTCAGTTGGAAATGTGACAAAAAATGTGTTGCAGGTGACTGAAGTGCAGCTGTGGGAAGTGAGCAGTTATAATCCACAGATGAGTGGATCGCGTGGGCGTTCACAGATGTTTCTGGGTTTTTTTTGTTTTTTGTGCAGCCGAGCAGGAGGAACTTCACAAATAACGCATGCGGAAATTTAGCAGACATCCTGATACATTATTTTTTTTCAATGAATTTGTACTAAAATTGAAGAAAATCCGCATAAATCTCAGCATCCCGTGATTTCTCGCACCATTATCAGACGAGTCCATCAACAAACTGGTTTCTCGCCCTAGCAGGCGGTACCCAGTAAGCAGCGGCGCCCTGAAGCCCACCTGGAGACCCATCCACTCCCCTCCCCTCCTCGTGAACTTCCACCTCAGGCTCATGACGAGTGGGTTGCATTT
>CAESWR010000344.1:48114-65049 GCA_903171835.1 Mullus surmuletus
TTGCGTAATACAGTAGTTAGAGAGGTAAAAACTACAATAAAGCCGTACTTGATGCTCAAAGGCTTCATACTTTGTGACCTTGACAGTGAGTTGCTTCAAAACATTTGGCTAAGTTATCTACGTGACCTACTCATTGGTTTTTAGGACGGCAGGAAAAGAAAAGTTGTCGAAACAAATGTTGGTTTATTGGTTGGTTTGTTGCCTGTCAGCAGTGGGGAAGTGACCTGTCAGTGATTCAGCCCCTCATTTGGTGCCTGTTCCATAATCTGCTATTTACAATGTCTTTATTTAGCATGAAAACTGTTTACTCGTTAACTTTGGTGATGGATGTGGCTATAGATATCTGAGAGTCGCTGCTCCCCCCTCCCCCCCCCCCATGTCAGTTCATGCTTATTTTACAGAAATAATCCAGTTGATCCACTCAACGTAGTTCCTGACTTTGGTGTAGACCCCAGGGAAGTATGGGTTGGCACAGCTAATCCCCCAGGAGACAATGCCCTCGAAGAAGCCGTTGCAGATGAGGGGGCCGCCCGAGTCGCCCTGTGGAACACCAAGACAACTCATTCATTGAACCGCTGAGATGTACACAGCCGTATGCACCGTCTTGGGCAGCTCTAAGGGCAAATTCATGTTTTCTTCCTGTTCACACTGAGCAAAATCACCCCAATGAACGCCTACAATCAAACGCTCACCAAGAAACCTGCAGAATTTCTTTATATTCTCTACATACTGAGGAGACACCAGCTGATGCAGACACACTGAGGCCTTTGTTGGGTGATTGGTGTTACCATTTGGGTCTGGGCTATGAGTTTGGGTCTGGGTCATGAGTCTTCAGAAGACAGTGAGGAGGCTGGTACCTGTTGACCTTTAAATGGGCACCAACAGATTCTCTACTGATTACAAGGTGGAAAAATAAATGCCAACGTCAACGCGGAAGAATCGAGCCCGTCCATCGGTGCTGGTAAACCAGATTCAGGGTCTCACCAGACTTCCATGGACTACCTTCTTTGCACGTTTGAGGGCAGAAACCTACCAAGGAACATGGTGCACTGGGATGGAGGTCGAAGCATTGCATTCTGGGCAAGGCCTCACTTGCAAAAAGTAATAACACAAACTTGTACTCCCGACCACCTTATTATGGCTCGGAGCAATGGCTGCCACAATGTGCAGCTCACAAATATATTCTTAGGTTTCCAGTCATACACAGTCTTTGCAACTTTGGTATTTAGTTGACAGTAGTGGACTGGACTTGGTGCCCAAACCATTGCATACTGAAGAGGTACCAACTAAACTAAACTAAACTAAACTAAACTGTATGACACTATATTACTTTGTGAAAATACACTATACTACACTACCGCACCACACTATATTATACTATGCTACACTTCACTGTATGATATGATATGATATCACACCATACTATACCACACTATCATATATCATATATGCCATACTATAGTATAATATACTCAACTATGCTATGCTGTGTTCTGCTATACAGAAAGTTCAAGTATGTACTCCAACATGCAGCAGACAGTACTAAATGCTCGGAGCAACAGGTGATAAGAGGGTCAGAACCAGTCAGTACCTGGCAGGAGTCCTTGCCTCCCATCCGGGATCCGGCACACAGCATGTTTGGGGTGATCCTGCCCCAGTAGTAGTAGGTGCAGTAGGGCATAATTCTCACATCCACGGCGCGCAGCGCGTTGGACAGGCGGTAGCTGTAGACGTTGGTCACGCCCCAGCCGCTCACCGTGCACGTGTCTGGTCCCGGGGTGGCGTCGTCGGGCAGCGTGGCCGGCTGCACGTTGGCGTTCAGCCTGGCCGGCCGACTCAGCTGAAACACAAAGCGGCGGCGGCGGCGGCATCAGCTGGCGTGTGGGCTGCGCGTCGCTCAGGCCGCTCGGTGGCGGTTTACCTTGATGAGCATGATGTCGTTGTTGAAGGTCTTGTAGCTGTAATTGTGGATGTAGATCTTTGAGACGTTGAGGACCTGTTCCAATCCTTCTGTTTTAGCCAGATTGTGTTCACTCAACACCACTCTCATTAAACTGCTCCTGAGGGGCCGAACAACACACACACACACACACCGCTTCAGGACCTCACCTCTCACTCACCTCTCACTCTGAGGTCCAACAGCACCTCCAGCTACACCTCCTCTCGCACATGCTGTGACTACTTACGGCCTCCAGCAGTGGGCAGCAGACACCACCCACATTGGGTGAACCAGAGTTCCTCCACAGTAGTGTTCCCCCTTGTTGGACTGCAGGGACGCCTGGTATTTGATGGAGTAGGGCCGAACTTCATGACCCCCGATGATCCTCACAGCAGACGTCCCTGTAGAAACACATGGCGAGGCGACTCTCTACATGTCATTTGGACTTATCTAAGGCACCATTTGGCACTTCAAAAAAGCCCAAACCATTAAACATTGGGGTTGGACTGGCGAAGAAAAGGACTGAGAGCCGACTTCACGCCATCAATATTTAGTGGATCCATGACTCCACACTGAAATATTCCAGCTTTCTTCCACGTGAGCCCAAGTTCTGGAGAAGACTTCTGGCCTCAAAGAGAAGCTTCTACACTCCTATTCAAAAACTGTGGAAACTGTTGAGTCAAGAGGATCCAGATTTAATATTTAACAGGGACTTTGAGTATTGAACCACTATTAACCCTTAAGAGTTCCTTTAAAAAACTTTCTCAATCGTCCCTCAGGATGAAAAACGTCCCCTCGCTAAAAACTGCTGTAAAAATAACTACTTCTTCTGGAGGGATTTTAAGCCTCTAAATGCCAGTTTGTTTACTCCACAGTATTTTAATTGGAACCCCCCCCCCCACACACACACACACAAATTCAAATAATTTCCATCCAATGCAATTCAAGGAGGATTTATTGATTATTATGATTAGACCCTCAGATGATCAATGATTAGCAGCAACATTGAATTTGAGGCATTCTGATTTTTTCTGCAGTGACAGATTTTTATAGCAAACTCTCTTATTAGTTCCTGGGGACAAAAAGTGCCTCCTTATAAAAGACTGCTGTAAAAATATCATATATTCATATTTTTCAGCTTCAGCCTGAAAAATACATATCAAATATCAAAGATTTTTTAGGGATTTTCACCCGTCAAAAAACTCAAAAAAGGATTTAAACACAATGATCTGAAGAATCCTCTTTCAAACTTCTGATTGGTTTCTTTTCAAAAACGCAGGAAAAGCTCGCCATTAAATGAGTGAGAATCTACGTGAAAACACCACGATGGATCCAAAGTCTCCACGTGAAGAACCTTGTCCGGATTCCTGTACGTCTGTAAACGTGTGTGAAGAGCCAGCAGAACTTACGTGTTGCACAGACGACCAAAAGCAGCAGCACTGTGAACATCCCTGTTGGCGCCATATTTGGTCTGTATTACCTGTAACGCAGCAGCTTGTAGTATCAAAACACACTTACAGGGTATTTATTACGAGTTCATCTACGGAAATGTCATTTTTTTAATCCAGTTTCATCATGTTTGTATGAAATGGAGGAAAATCGAGGGTTTCTCCTGAGCTGCTGATCAGAAAACATAAGAACACTCCAAATCCATTATGAGTCATTTTCCCAAACTAAAATCCCTCCTCTTCTGTGTTCCTCTGGACAAACCCGGACGTTAATCATCAACAGAATGGTTACCTGCTTACCTGAAGGACCACACAGCAGCTGAGGATCTCCAAGTGCAGCGTCCAGCCACATCCAGCCGCCTTTTATAATGTAACACGATCTCTGTCGAAATCCTTTGTTGGAATGATCTTTCCATCTCGTTCTGTGAACATCTCACGCTCCAACAAAGCATCTGACCTACTAGGTGACAAAGCTGGGGTCTGCTGCTCTATTATGTTTGTTTTCCAGCTCCAGGTCTCCACTTGCACCATGGGATATGAAGGTATCTGGTATGGGAACACCTCTTCACAGTGTCAGCGCAACTCTTCCATTATTTCTCACAGCGCATTGTTCTGTGCTTGTTATGTCAATTCATAATCAAAGGTTTTAGCATGTAGCACCAAAACCAGCCAGAATTCCATCAGATGTTTTGGTGTCCTATGTCATCTTTACACACATCGAATGATCACACTGGAACTTGATGACCAGATCTGCACGCGCTGCTCGACAGCCGTGATTAATTAATGATAAGACACTTCCTCACGTTGCTCTCTGTGGTTGATTGATTGACTGATTTCTCTCAATGAAAAGAGCTAAACATATGTAGAACAGAACTACACATGATCCAACATCTCCTGATAAACGTATTCTTAACTGCAGTAATTCTGACATTAAAGAAACACTGTGGTTCGGTGGTTCAACATCACACACCAACATTTGTGTCTCAACCAACCTGACTTAAGACCGAAGAATCCAGATTTTACTACAATCGCCACTTAATAATAATAATAATAATGATAATAATAACAAAATGTAATTAATATTGGCATTATTGCATGCGTTTGGTGCTGTTGAACTGAGTTTTCAGCGGGCGCTGGACGATCTTCTGTCCTTCAAAGACCATTGAAACCCCCCCCCGGGCCCCACACCGCACCCTCCGCCCCTGGCCGGGGACTCCCCAGGTGTTCCCTGGGCGGGTGGGACACATAATCCCCCCGCGTTGTGTCCGTTTGTCTCGGCTGCCCTCCCATGGCGCCTCTGAGGGGCGGAGTCAAACACACCAGCATGCGTGTCCGCCTGAGTCACTGCTGAGAGTGTGTTTGTTGTGGGTGCTAGCTAACATCTGCCACACACATCACCAATTCTTGGCCGTGAACAAGTCCGACCTCGCAATCACCCGGAACTATTTTCCCTCCCTTCGTATCACTGCGCACCATCATAAAGTTACAGTTATACCAAATTAATATTTGGTATATTCTGTGTATTTCAGGCTGAAGTCGATTAAGAAGTACATAAAACAACGGCTAATATATATAATATTTTTCCAGCAGTTTTTGGGGGAGACGATTTTTGCTTTGAGGGACGATTGAGAACGTTTTCTTTCAGGAACTCTGAAGGCAGTTACACACCGTGTGCATCAACTTCTTAAGAGTGTTCGGTTTCATGGTGGTTCTGCTCAAACTGCTCCTTTAGATAACTGGATCCTCAGACAGGAAGTCACGGCCTGTCGCTCCGAACAAGCTCGAGGTAGTCGGGGACCCCCAGCAGAGAGACGGGTCGGCCCCTCAGAGTGCCGCGGCCGCCTCCCCTTCAGGGCGGCCTGTCACAGGGATTCACGAGTCTATCAAAGCCGGCTTTCATCTAGACAATATCACCCTGCCAGCCTCTGCCTCCAGCTTCCAGCGCTGACAGCTCCTTCTGACTATTTGCCAGAAGACTACACACACGCACACACACACACACACACACACACACACACACTGCAAAGTTCTTCCTTCTTTGACCAGAGAGACTGCAGATGCTTTGGCTTCCTGCTGCTGTTTGACAGCAGCCTGGATGTGATGGTCACCAGTCTGAGTTGTTATTATCAGAAATATTCCTTCATCAGCAGGAGTTACGAAGGAATTGCTGGGACTCTTATTCCTGTTCCTGAGCTCCGGTACCAGCAGCCAAGCAGCAGCAGCTTCTGTCTGCTGGTACAGGTCAGGATGACGCGCAAACTGGCATGTTTATGAGGGGAAAAAGGACAAAAATGAATAAAAATAAAATAAACTTAAATAAACATAAATAAAAATACAAATAAAATCAATAAAAATACAAATAAAATCATTAAATAAAAATAAAACAAAAAATAAAATCACATATAAATGAAAATAGAAATAGGAATTGTGAAAAAAGAAAAAATTATAATTATACATACAATAAAACTACAAATAAATACAAATAAACTCAATAAATGAAAGATAACACAAAAAATGTAACAGAAAAATAAATGAAAAGAAAAATAATAAATAGAAAGAAAAATGTGCAAATAAAGACTAATCGACTACTTTTAATTAATTAATTTAATTCACTTGTAATTATATTTAATTAATACTATTATTAACGCGAATGAACCAATATTTATACATGAGCAGCCATGTATAATGTTCAAATTAAAAAATAGATCATGGATTAAAATATGCACATATAAATATTCATGTTGAGGAATTTGGATTTATTTATCTATTTTTACAGGAACCCAAAAGGGAGTATTTGCTCCCTGCCAAAGGCCACCAAAAACAATATTTGGATCAACATTTGTTTTTTTTCCATCAATCTTTGATGTTTCTGATCAGAAACCATCTTTGTACCTGCAGGGATTCATTCCAGCTGTGATTGACGGTGAGAAGGTGAGAGCTTTCAGGACCAAACAAGTGTTAACTTCTGACATCTCAGCCGCCCCTCAATCAGACCACAGACCATAAACCCGATTGATTCCGGCAGCTCCGCGCCCCGCTTCCTATCAAGAATCCTGTTTCAGATTCGCAATGTCCTGCTTTTTCTCGTGCTGTCAGTAAACAAACAGGCAGCGAGAACATCTGAAGTCCCTCAGGAAATCAAGCAGCGTTAAAACCTCCCAACTCCTCCGGCTCGGGGTCCGAGTCAGCTGTGAAGTGGACGATCCAATCTTGAAATTGAACAAGAAAAGCTTCGAATGCTTTTGTTACTCTGTCAGTCTGTGTGTGTGTGTGTGTGTGTGTGATATACCACTGGCTGTCGATCCCAGGGCCGGGCAGATTAATGTGAGAGCTGGCAGACACGCAGGGCGATGGCGGCGCTCCGGCTCGGGGGGGTCATGTGGAAAAAAGGTGGTGGTCAGCACAGGCGGGATGAACGCTGCCTGGCTCAGTAACGGGGCGGGCAACGGCGGAGAGGTCCATGAATCAGCAGAGGTCAGGAAATCCACCCAGGACTGAAAAAAAGAATTTAGGGATTCAGATTCCATTATCAGTATTGCTGATTGGTCCGATTGAGTCTGGATTTCTCGTTAGCTTCCACATTACAAACATGTGAAGCGCTAACGTTAGCTTCCACATTACAAACATGTGAAGCGCTAACGTTAGCTTCCACACACGTGACCTCATAATAACAATAATGCATGAGATTTCTATAACGACTCTCTCATAGAGTTTACATTGGATACATCATTCATTGGCTCACACATTGACTCCCTGAGGTGGTGAAGTCCCTTGGTACTCAGACGAGGTGTCGGGGGGGATTAACCTTCCAGTTATTGGACCACCGCTCTGCGTCCTGAGCTTCCGCCGCCCTCATCACACACTCTCACCCAAAGAGGAATCAGTGCGATGGATCAAGCAATGATCCGGTCTGACCTCACAACATCTGCTGTGTGTCGTCATTCAAAAACTCTCATTTTCGTTCCCGGGGGAAATCGAGGGGCGGGCGATGAAGACCTGCAGACACCTTTGGGTCGCTTTCATCTTAGAACATCTGACCCAAAATCAGGGGCTTCACACAAACCGTGTGAAAACTTTGACATAACTGACGAGGATGTAACACGGCAGCTCTGACAATTACATGACGAAACACCTGTGCAGGATGTGGACCACCAAAAAAAAAGAAAAAAAAACCCAAACACACACACACACACACACACACACTCTTCCCCTGGAAGGTAAAGAGGTCAAAGTGAACCAAGTGATTACATAAACAATGCAGAGACAATGATGAGTAGGTCAGAGAGGAGGTGAGCCGAGGGGCCGTGCCCTGGGAGCTTCAATTATATATCGCTCCTGGTGACCATGGAAACGGAAACAGGAACTATAAGAAACCCGAGAGTCCAGGTGCAATGTCGTCACATAAAGATCAGAGTGGCAGCGGCAGGTGAAGCCGCTCTGCCTCCCTCTCCGTCCCGGCATGGAGCTGCCACATCTGCTGCTGCTGCTGCTGCTGCTGCTGGACGTCCTCGCCTCCAAATGTAAGATCACACTTAGCCAGACTCGCTCGGGGGGGAATGTGTGTGTTTGTGGGACACACTCCACTTTAAGTGTGTAACCGTGTGTATCGCGCGCGCGTGTGTGTGTGTGTCACGGCTTTCCAAAACCTTGCAATTTGCTCTATGACACATGTGTCCTTGAAGACCATTTTTGGCAGCTCACATTTGGATTTTGCTCCGCTCTGAAATAATCAAATGCACATGTGGATTAAGAGTAGAACAGAATAGAATAGATCTTTATTGTCATTGTAAGTACAGCGCAATTGAAATGTGTATATTTATTTTGCAGCAGCATTGAAGGTGGTTATTGCTGTTGGATAGAAGCTGTTTTTGAGTGGGTGGGTTGGTGACTCAGGGTGACTCAGGGTGACTCAGGGTGAATAAGGAGGCAAACCTTGCACTGGTTGTCACAAAAACGCTCAAATTGAATTTTGTCGAGGAAAATATTTTGTTTTTGCAGATTTAATTGTGCCTGTAAACCCGTTTTTGCCGCAGATTTCCTTGTTTGCGTGTCGGAAATCCCGCTCAGATAAGGAGCTTTTGAAGCGAGAAGGTCAGCAAAAGTGTCCTTGTTCCTCCTGAAGAATCTGAAACCTCTGGGGAACAAACGGAGGCTCGCAACAACAAAAAACATAACAATGAGCGATTGTGGCCGACGCCCACTTTTGTGCCTCTCAATTATGTCACAGAGATAAAAGATGAAAGAGGAGTCTGATCGGCATCCGGAGCAGAAACGCTTCGCTCATTAGCAACAGTGAATTTCAATGTCAATTCCAGATTTGTTTCTGCACTGACAGATTTTTATAGCAAACTTAGTTCCTGGTTCGTTGTAATTCAGGAACAAAAACCAGAATTTCACATTTAAAGAAAATCAATATCCTTCAGAAAAACATCTGATTTCATCCAACGGCCAAAATGGCTTGAAAGTGTCTGGACAAAAATGGTCCCCAGGAACTCTTCAGGGTAAAGGATAACCTTTACATTATTTTCAAATACTACTACTAATAAAGGCATTATTTGAAAAATGTTTTATGATTTAACTGTCTCACAAATGGGCTGTCACAGAGTTTTGACGTGTCACCTTGGTAACGGTGGCCAATGACGATGCACGATCTTCCAGCAGCTGCGTCTGATGCTGGTACCAGAGGCTTACTGCGTCGGCAGCAGAGCAGAGCAGAGTCCGCACAAAGTTGACATAAATAGGCGTTAAGGAGCGAGGCGAGCCGAGTCCACACAAAGTTAAGCTACAGAGACGTTAAGGAGCGAGCGGAGTCGAAACAAAGTCACTGTAAGAGGCGTTAAGGAAGCGGAGTCCACACAAAGTTAAGCTAGGGAGGCATTAAGGAGTGAGCGGAGTCCCCACAAAGTTGAGCTAAGGAGGCATTAATGAGTGAGTGGAGTCCAAACAAAGTTAAGCTACAGAGACGTTAAGGAGCGAGCGGAGTCCACACAAAGTTGCTGTAAGAGGCGTTAAGGAGCGAGGCGAGCACCACTGCTGGCTGAGCCTCTGCTGCTGCAGCTGGCTCGTATCAAACCATGAGTCCACGCTATGATTTTGCGGCGGCTGGTTGACATTGTGGGCGTTATGATCCGGAGGACCAATCGTAGCAGCTCACACACACACAGAGACGCCACACTGGTTTCAGATTGAGCTCCAGTCTTGGAACTTTGAGGAGACATCCGGCTGACAGTGATGGAGAAGAATGAGAAGACGTGTGTTTGGGTTCATTCTTCACTTGTGCTGATTGAATGCACTCTTGCAGAAAGAGAGGTTCTGCACGATGAACTCTGTGATGGTCGCAGTCCAAAGACCGCGATACAATTATTCTTAAAAGCTATGATTTGTTTGTGCAAAACACTTTATTCAGTGGAGTGACAGTAAAGCTGCAAGCTGGACTCGTCGAAATGCGCCGCTCTGGCCGCTCGCCCGAACACAATAAAACTGAGCTTCATACATCTCTGCTCGAATTACACCAAAAAGCGGAGCCTTTGTCAGAGGTTCAATTCCCAGCTCTTACATAACGTCCTCTAATGAGGCTCCACGCGCGCGTTTGTTCCATCGCAAACAGACCCAATCCAGGCGGAGGAGAGCGTCTAGAGTTTCCATTTTCCCCTTCATGACACGAAGCAGCGCGGCTCATCGCGGCCGCGGATCAATGTCAGGGACGGGAATCATGGGAGTGACGGGGCGAGCTCGCCTTTCATCACTTTGGGTTTCATCTGGGAGCTTTCATGATCTAGATAAAGGACATGCGGATTCAATTAATCTGTCTCTGTGTAACCAGAAACTCTGGAGATACACGTCTGCTATGGAGAGGTTGTCAGGTTCGCTAACAATCCTCCGGATTTAAAGAATTCAATCACCAACATGAACACAGGAGCTGTCTTCTCTTTGTTGTTTGTCTTTACACTGATGTTCCCGCAGACTGAGCTTTTGAAGCTGTCGACCCGCAAGTATGACGAAACCCTAAACGGATAGCTGTGATTTTTCTACATGAAGCTGTATGAGCTCCTCACCATCAGTGAGCTTCATCAGCAGTGACTTTTCCTCCACTGCGTCCCGTGAGCCGAGTTCCAGCCCGGTTTCTCTGTTGCAGAAAGTAGTTCCTCTAGTTGCTGGAGTCACACGGATGAAGAGTTTGGCTCCAAACAACAACATGCCTTCAAAAGAGTCATACATTTGCATCAACAATTCTTGGCGGTACTATTTTCCCTCCCTTCGTATCACTGCGCACACCTTTCTATCAGCTGAAGGAGGAAGGAGGCGGAAACAGACCGCTGCGATGCGTCTTTCCGGGCAAGTAGACGCTGTGAAACAGGTGACGATGATGCGCGCAGTGATACGCAGGGAGGGAAAATTGTACGGGGTGATTGTGAAGGGGGGAAAAGTCACTGCTGATGAACAACACTGATGGTGAGGATCTCGTACAACTTCAGGTTAAAAAAAATCGTAACTATCCCTTTAGGTGGTTTTGAAGGCGACACAGATCCAGCAGAAGCCCCCAGTGCCTCATGGGAGGTGTTGTGGGAAGTCGTAATAATGTTGTAATTAGCTTGTAATAACACTGTAATAACATAAGTCGCCTCTGTGCATCGCAGGTCACGGCGCCGCGCAGGGACGCATCGTGGGCGGCTACGCGCCCGTCCCACACGCCATCAAGTACATTGTGTCCATCCAGACGACGGAGCGGCAGCACTTCTGCGGCGGCTCCCTGATCAACAAATACTGGGTGATCACGGCGGCGCACTGCAACATCGGGTGAGTCGTCTCATTTGCTTTCACGTCAGCGCCAGCGGGAAATCAGCTGCGCAGCAGCCGTCTGTGCTGACAGAAGATCCTCAGGGTGACCTTTCCTTCTCTGCATGATGTCTGAATGACGATGTCATCAGACGATATCAAATCCTGTCGTTCATGACCGATGGCTGACACATGAGAGCGCCTCGGGGACGGCGGCGGCGAGGCTTTCTGGTGTATGATGTCGGCGGAGGACTCTGCTCGGCTGCCAGGCAATGATAATTTGGGACAAAGTTAGATTTTTTAATCTGGCCTCAGGAGCCACGAGGATAAATGGGCGATCAGCTTCTGCCCCTGAAAAACTCCAGCTAGATTAATGAGAGTTTGTGGCCCAATAACAGGATTGTTCCTTTGTTGTTTTGCCATTAATCCACGATAATGATGATGAGACACGTTAATAGGATTTCACAATCCATTTAGTCAAGGACGCACACTCAGCCGGGAGGCAGTGAAGGCATCGCCACAATGTCATAACAGCTCATGTGGGAATAAATCAATATAATTTGGGGGAGAAAACACTGTGTAGGAAAGCAGTGTTATATTTACATCCTGTATTCAAAGTTACTTGAATGAGATACAGGACACTCCAAGCATGACACACACACACACACACACACACACACACACACACACACACACACACACAGTGATGAAATGACCTTCACACGTCAACATTTCACAGAAACTAGGAACTATTTCCGGTAGAAGGCTGGAATGTGAAAACCACCACACCTTGGTGGTGACCAGTAAAAATGACCATTTTAACTCCTCGTCTCCAAAGTCAGTGGGACATGACATGACAGCGGGACACAGTTTATTATGGACCTATAAAAAAAATAGACGTTGAAATCTTAAAATGTATACAGAATCACGCCATCAACACATCAAAACGGAGAAGCGGACCACAAATGGTAAGCTAAGTTTGGTCACTAACAACCATCGTGGCTTCCTTGTAGCAGGAAAAACACAATCAAAACAAAAGTCGAGTTTAGTGTCCCAGTTCCGCCAACACTGGTATTGTGCTCCTTACTGGGACACCCAGGTGGGACCGAGCCACGGTCATTGGGGTAAGTTACACCTGCACTTTTCCTGCAATGACTGCGTGAATTGTCTGCGGAGAAAAAAGGCCGCTGAGGGACAATGAGGCGGATCACATGTCCTCAGAGGCTTGGATTGATTTGAGCAAATGCAGAGAAAGCTCCAGAATCTTGAACGCTTTGTGTACTTTGTGTTTCCACAGGATTGAGAAGATGATGGTGGTGGCGGGAGACTATTCGCTGGCCATCTACGAGGGCACGGAGCAGGAGATCCTGCCGCAGCTGCTGGTGCCGCACCCCGACTACAGCAGCTCCAACAACAACAACGACCTCATGCTCATAAAGGTACGCGCCGGCGCCCGGCAGCCATCGCAACACTCACACACGGCATCATGATTGGCTCCACAGGGACCCCACACCCACACACACACACACACACACACACACACACACACACACACACTTGCTGAGTTTTTAGAACATGAAACGCCACCGTGGACTTGGGGGTGAAGGTCTACTAGTGTCTACAATAATGACATCCCAGGGTGCAGTGCTTCAAGCTGGTTGGAAAAACAATTATCACACTAAACTGAGTATGGTTTGGAAAAACCCTGAATTAGCCCAGTGCTACTTCCTGTATTTGATTGTCAATGAAGTTATCAAAATCACAACCACCTTAATGTAGTATCTTCAGGTCATGGTTACTTCATATTGGAGAGATGAAGAGTGTAAGTACTGGACAGACTACTGTGACCCTGCAAGAACTCATATCGATGGAGGGTGTTGCAGGAAGCTGCTGTAATAATGTTGTAATACGTTTGTTATAATAAGCCTGTTATAACTTGTAATAAGCTAGTAATAATATTGTAATAATGTTGTAATAAGTTTGTAATAAGCTAATAACAATATTGTAATGCTTCTAATAACGTTGTAATAAGCCTGCAATAAGCTAACAATAATATTGTAATAAGCTGGCAATGATGTTGTAATAAGTTTGTAATCATGTTTTATACTAATACTAATGTTAGTATTACAAATACTAGTTTGTAATAAGCTAGTAATGATATTGTAATGCTTCTACTAACGTTGTAAAAGCCTGCAATAAGCTAACAATAATATTGTAATAAGCTGGCAATGATGTTGTAATAAGCCTGTAATGGCTCTGTAATGAGCTTGTAATACTGTGGTAATAAGCCTGAAATAACATTATAGTAACTGTGTAACAACTTATAATAACTTTTTAATAAGCTTGTATTAACGTCCTGCACGCCACCCCTCTCTCTCTCCAGCTGAGGGCGCCGGTCTACCTGAACAGCTACGTATCCATCGCCCTCCTGCCCTGGCAGGGCGCCACGGTGGCGGAGGGTCGGGTGTGCCGCGTGTCCGGGTGGGGCGCCACCAGCCCGAGCGGCGGCCAGATCCCCTCCACACTGCGCACCGTCAAGCTGCCCATCGTCTCCGTGCAGAAGTGCAACAGCAGCGAGTCCTTCAACGGCAGCATCACCGAGAACATGCTGTGCGCCGGCCTGAGCGCCGGCGGCAAGGACGCCTGCGAGGTGAGCGCACTTCCCGCCGGGTTCTTTCCCCACACTTACCGACAGACGATGCACTTCATGACAGTTGGCACACCTACCAACACTTAACAACCTACAGGTATACTTACCAACAGACAGTATACTTAACAACCGACAGGTATACTTACCAACAGATGGTATACTTAACAATAGACGGTATACCTACCTTACCAACAGATAGCATACCTACAAGAAGATGGTGCACTTAATCACAGTTGGCACACTTACCAACAGACAGTATACCTACGAAAAGATGGTGCACATACCAACAGACAGAGTATGCTTACCAACAGACGGTATACTTAAATCAACAGACAGTGCACTTACCAACACACACTAAACTTGCCAACAGACAGTATACCTACAAAAAGATGATGCACATACCAACAGATGGCACACTTACTGACAGACAGTATACTTACAAGACTGCTGTGGTTTCAGGGCGACTCTGGGGGTCCGCTGGTCTGCGAGGGCCGGGTCTTCGGCGTGGTGTCCTGGGGGCGGGGCTGCGGTGACGCCCAGTTCCCCGGCGTCTACACCGCCGTGTCCAATCACCGCCGCTGGATTGACAGCGTGATATTCAGCTACTACAGCAGGTGTAACAAGAACTAGAGCTGCGCCGCCGCCGACGCGCCGTGTCGCAGCCGGACGTTTGGAGAGAAAAAAAACACCCTCTCTGAAGGAAACGGGTCAGCTGACCAACCAGGAAGTAGAAAAACTACAACAATCCCACACAAAATGAAGCCCAAAATGGGGAAAAAACCTGTACACCTGTAAAAAGAAAGGGGAAAAAAAGGAATTGGAAAGAAACCATTTTCTTCCCTCCGAAATGTCGTCCTTCCCATTTTTTTGTGTGTATTTATCAAGTTTGATGTCACACCAAAGCCGGACTGACTGAGCCGCCTCCCACTCCCACAACCTGACGAGCGAGAGGGGCCATGACCGCCAGAGAACGTCCCCCCAGTCCCACCCACACTGACCCAGCACCTGCAAGGAGCTTCTGTCCCGCTCTTTGTTTGTTGGAAGCATCAAAGGGTCAAAGAATCACATCATAATCAGTCGATAAGAACAAACTGTTTGATTTATTCTTTTCTGTGTCGCTCATCAATCGTGATCAGACCTTCGGCATCTGAATTAACAGTCATTAAGTGTGTGTGTGTGTGTGTGTGTGTGTGTGTTAGCGTGTGTGTGTGTGTGCACTGTTTGTTTCCTTTTCATGTTGATTACTGCCAATCTCACCGTTCCGTTCTGGCGTTAACACGGCGTTGAGCATGAAGCATCTTCAGGAGTCGAGTGAGTGTGTGTGTGTGTGTGTGTGTGTGTGTGTGTGTGTGTGTGTGTACAATCATCAAAGAGAGTGTCTTCCTGTTTTGTTACACGACAATAAATTGCTGATCACTCCGGTGTCCTTCTCCAGCTCTGTGGCCCACTTCCTGTTTCACCCGAGGCTCCGCCCACACCAGGAAGTAAGCCTGGCTCACCCTTAAGAGTTCCTTAACAAACTGTCTCAATCTTCCCTCAGAACCAAAAACTTCCCCTCCCTAAAAACTGATGTAAAACTAACATGTATTAGTGTTTTTTCCATGTCTTTTTAATCAGCTTCAGTCGGAAATATATATCAAATATTGATTTTTCGGAGGGATTTTAAACCTCCAAATGCCAGTTTGTTTACGTAACTACACAGTATTTTAATGGCAAAAAATTACAAAAACTCAAATAATTTCCAGCCAATGCAATTCAAGGAGGATTTAATGATCATTATTATATAATCATGATTAGCAGCAACATTGAATTTTAGGCATTCAGATTTTTTCTGCACTGACAGATTTTTATAGCAAACTCTCTCATTAGTTCCTGGGGACAAAAAGCGTCTCCTTCCAAAAGACTGCTGTAAAATATGATTTATTAATATTTTTGTCCAACTTTAAATGAGTCAGTCTTATTAATCAGCTTCTGCCTGAAAGATACAAATCAAATATCAAATATTTTATGGGATTTTGACCCTCAAAATGGTCCAAAAACTCAGACAAAAAACGTCCCCAGGAACTCCTCTGGGTTAAATTAGTAAAACAACACACACACAAAAATGAAGTAAAAGTATTTGGCGTTGAATTCTTAGATTTGATGCTGGTGCTGATGCCAGGTGGGCGGAGCTACAGTAAAGTCGTGCTGAGTCATTAACGAGGGCCGATTAATTAGTCACAACACTGCTGAATTTTTAAGCGGCGACAGCTCGGCCGGTGTAGAGTGTTGCCCTCGTCCACCAAAACAGCTGATGAATTGTCCCAAAACCGGAATAGCTGCATCAAATATGCAGGCAGCTCGTCTTTCCCGGCCCGCCAATCTGTTTAATGGCGCTGCTGGACTTCCTCCTCCTCCTCCTCGCCGCCAGCACTGATTGGGAGGGTAAAAAGCGGAGAAATCAGTACTGGCGGCGTCACACCCGAGAGGCGTCGAGGCATCACAACAGCATGAATAGTTGATGTCCTACTTCGCCGCGCTCTCGGGTTTCGGCGCCCGGCCCGCCTCGCTGGGCGGACTGGGCGTGGCCTGGCGCGTGATTGATGCCTCTGACCGCTTTTCTTTCCTCTGATTTACGGGCTGGGTTACAGAAAGGCAGCCCCCCTCCCCATCACCCCCCGCCCTCCTGGGAATGATGATGGATCCGCCTAAACGCCGTCACACTGGTGCTGGTCGCTGCTCATTGTTCACTGAGAAGGGTTTTTTTTTCCCAGAATGCCGCTCTCCCTTTGTGGCAGCTGAGCCCGGACAAAGAATCAGGGGCACCTGCTTCCATTATCTGCTGTGTGTGTGTGTGTGTGTGTGTGTGTGTTTTTCATCTCAGTCGCAAAAGTTTTGCCCCGATTCCGGCGGCCACATACGCACACTCACATGAACACACACACACAGACACACACACACACACACACATATAATACATATGAGGCGCTAATGTTAGCTTCAACATTAGACACACACACACACACACACACACACACACAATATGACAGATCGTCACTCTTTAAAAGGCAAGATGATTTCAAATGAGTTATTTATGCCACCAGGGGGCGTTTGATCATCACAGCAGGAGGAGGAGGTGGGGG
>CAESWR010000344.1:91150-101160 GCA_903171835.1 Mullus surmuletus
AATAAAGTCATTGATTGATTGACAACTCAACTCAATGACAATAATTTCACATTTTGAATGGATTTTCTCTGTAAATATTAGAAAGTAGAGTGTAAAATGTAGTACACTGAAGGATGAGTGAGTAATGTGTAAACCCTGGTGTGAAACATGGCAGAACTCACATCAGAAGATAACTCATGAAAACGCGCCGCAGCGGCTCTGAATGGCGCCGCACTGACACCTGGCGGCGCGGCGCGGCGCTGCACCTCAGCCGCTTTCGCTTCTGCCCGTCAGGAGCAGCAGCAGCAGCAGCAGCTGTTGTTGTGGCTCGGAAAGGCGACCGCGGCTCCGGTTCGGACGCGTTCTGGCGCAGGTCTGTAGCCGCTGTTGCCGCCGGACACCACCTTCACCGCGGAGCTTCTCAACTCGTCGTGCTTTGCTTTTGGCGCCTTTTTTAGCCCCCAGCGGCGCGCGAGCGGAGCTAGCAGTTTAAGCTAGCAGTTTAAGCTAGCAGGAAGCAGGAAGCAGGAAGTGCGCTCTCCTTCCTCACGTCCAGGCGGGATCTTCTCTCCTCCTCGCCGCTGCTCGGGAGGCTGTGACTCGTCCCGCGGCGACCGTCGGCTCTGACCTCCGAGCTGGGGGCGAACTTTGTGGCGGCGGCTGCGCTAACAGCTAACAGCTAACAGCTAACCGTGCTGCTAGCCGACGTCACGCTGACGTCACACTTTCGCTGTAGCAACTGTGTCAATCAGCTGAGGAGGAAAACGTGCGTCATCTTTCCATGATTGAGTCTAAATCCACGTGAGCAGCAGCAGAGGCGTCACAAGAACTCAGTTAGTGCTAATGAAGGGTTTACAGGGACTTTTTCACCTCTGATACCATAATATACCATACTATACCATAATATACCATAATATACCATACTATACCATAATATACCATAATATACCATACTATACCATACCATAATATACTATACCATACTATACCATACCATAGCATACCGATAGTGAAGGCCGATCCGATATCAGCAGGAATCAAACATACCTTTATGACTTATTTAGTAGTCTGGAATGTTGGAAAAGTCTTGATCAGGTGATTTTAATCAAACAGAATAACATTCAGAAACAGTAACTGTGAGGAAAACTGACCCATTGATTATTAACCAATGACTCACACATATTTTCACAGAGTATTGGGGCCACATTGGAGAGAAACGATTCACAGACTTGGAGGATAAAGTCATCATTTATGAGAATAAAGTCCCAATTTTGCAAGAATAAAGTCGTAATCGGTCAGCTGTTCTACTATAAACGGACGTCGTTCTGAACTAAAGGAGAAAAGACCAGAGTGCAACAGGCGACCTGTGTTTGTTCAGTGAGCAGAAGAGTTTAATAAAGGTTTAACGTTGAGCCAGAAGCGTTACATCGACCTTAGCTGCTGACTGCTGACTCTGCCACGTTCATTCAGTCCTCGTTACGTGTTGGAGGATTTCTTTCTGTCAAAGACTTCATTGCACAACGTCAGTGTACAACCACACCATGACCATGGGGACCGTGATGTATGGAGAGCACTTTATATGCTGAAAAAAAGTACTTTGTAAACTGCATTAACGCTGAAAACCACCTAAATATTATGACTTCATTCTCGTAATATTACGACATTTTAATTTATTTTAATTAATCATCCATTGTACATTTGAACCTTAAACATATGAATATTCCACTAGTCTGGGACGGACGGCTTGTATTGGAGTTCTTGTATCAGAGATTGTGGACGCAGGCCGATATAATCCGACACTCTTTGTGTTGCTGATATCGACAATGAAGCTCGAATGAAAACAAGCCGGAATGAAGTAGGAGTTACGAGGCTGTTTTCAAAATATGAGGAGTAGAAAGTACAGGTGTTTGCGTGAAAGTGTAAGTGCTGGAACTGGTGTGTTGATCACGTGTCTCCCTCAGGGCTGAACGCTGCAGATCACACCATGGACTCCGGCGGCAAACCCTCCACCGCACACATCGTGTTCCTCGCCAGCAGCTCGGCGCTGACGGCGCTCTTCTACTCCATCTACAGGAGCAGAGCCGCAACGGTCACCCGACTGAAGGTCAGCTCGGGTCAGCGGCGTGCGCTCCGACCGCGCGCTGAATCTCACAAACACTCTGATTTCATTTCACTGGATTTTTTTTTTCATCTTCTCTTACCCCAGGAAGCCAAGAAACTGTCCATCGACCAGGATCTGAAGAACATTCTCTCTGAAACTCCTGGAAGATGCGTCCCATACGCTGTCATCGAAGGTCGGTGTGTAAAAGCTCCAGCTGAAAACAAGCAGAGCAGCAGCTGAGAGCTTGTGTTTGCGTCCTGCAGGTGTGGTGAGATCTGTGAAGGAAACGCTCAGCAGCCAGTTTGTCGACAACTGCAAGGGCGTCATCGAGCGTCTCACCCTGAAGGAGGAGAAAATGGTGTGGAATCGCACCACTCATCTCTGGTGAGACCTTACGGGGAGCCTTCCCAGGGTTTTACAAAGACGTGTCACTTCCTGTCTTCAAAACAAAAGCACCACTGGCTGCGTTTCCACTCAGTCCACATTGGGGTTAAGGTCCATATTGCAGTTAGTGAAACATTGTGAATAAGGCGTTTCCATGGTGATCAAACAGGGTTGTTCCTGTCTCCATGGTGATTGTAATCCATGGTGATATGGCGATCAAAGCAGCCACGCACGGAGAAGGTCTGCTACAAACCCTGCTTGGCGTAACTTCCCGCTCCCCTTTTTGTGGATCTTCTATCCCGCTACTTTCTAGCGTCTCCAAATGCCAGGATGTTTGTGTCTTTCATCACACTGATGAAGTGATTGGTTTCCTCCTCACTCCAAAAGTGTGGCGTGGTGTCGCTCTCGCCTTTGGCCATGTTTACAAGGAGTTCCTGGACTCCAAAGACCAATTTATTGCTAATATTCCATTTGGAACAGGCTTATTGACTTCATGGAAACGATCTAATATGAATTATTTGGGGGGATTTTAACCGTCTAAATGCCAGTTTGTTTACGTACCTCCACAGTATTTTAATAAAAAAAACCAACTCAAATAATTTCCATCAAATGCAATTGAAGGAGGATTTGATGATTATTATTATTATTAGAGCCTCAGATGGTCAATGATTAGCAGCAACATTGTGACAGACAGACACAGTGACTGTGATTTTTATAGCAAACTATTATTAGTGGTAAAGGTCAAGATGGCGGCGCGTGTTTACGCTGCGGCTGAGCTCGCGGTAAAGCGAGCTCAGCAATAAATCAACTTGTGAATATATATTTATTATGACTTTGCATGACAAAGTCCTTCCTGGCTGCCTGAGTGTGTGTGTGCTTGGCTGTTGAATAGTACGTAGGTGTATATTGTGATATTTATATTTTCATACTTATTACTTTGAAATGAGTTCCGTTCTCTTCCCTGATTACGTGAATTTCATTGTACTATAGTGACAGTGACAATAAAGGTCTTGGGGACAAAAACATCCCCAGGAACTCTTAAGTGTTAAAGGGCTAGTTGGTGTTTTTCCCCATGAAGGTGCATTTTCTCCTCACCATCAGTGAGCTTCATCAGCACTGACTTTTCCTCCACTGCGTCCCGTGAGCCGAGTTCCAGCCCGGTTTCTCTGTTGCAGAAAGTAGTTCCTCTAGTTGCTGGAGTCACACGGATGAAGAGTTTGGCTCCAAAGAACAACATGCCTTCAAAAGAGTAACTTAACATCTTCACACTAGCAACGCTGACACAGAGTGTTCTGTCACTGCACAGGAACAACACGGAGAAGGTGATCCACCAGCGCACCAACACGGTTCCCTTCGCGCTGGGCTCTCATGACGAAGACTTGGCGGCCGCCGTGCGGATCGTGCGCCCCCTCGACGCCGTCGAGCTGGACCTGGAGACCACCTACGAGAACTTCCACCCCTCCGTGCAGTCCCTGTCCAGCGTCATCGGCCACTTCATCAGCGGCGAGCGGCCCAAGGGCATCCAGGAGACGGAGGAGATGCTGCGCGTGGGCGAGAGCGTGACGGGCGTTGGCGAGCTGGTCCTCGACAACAACCTCATCAAGCTGCAGCCGCCCAAGCAGGGCTTCTGCTTCTTCCTCAGCCGGCTGGACTACGACGGCCTCCTCAGGAAGCAGGCCCGCAGCGTGCGGCTGTGGCGGGTGCTGACGCTGGTCTTTGGCGCCGCCGCCTGCTCGGCGCTCCTCTTCATGCTGTGGAAGCGCTACGAGTGCCACCGGCGGAGGAGGAAGGAGCGCAGCCTGCTGGAGGAGTTCAAGGAGCAGCAGAAGCGGCGCATGCGGGAGCTGCAGGTGGAGGAGGGCAGCGTGTCGCCCAGCAGCTGCACCGTCTGCCTCAGCCGCGAGCGCGCCTGCGTCTTCCTGGAGTGCGGCCACGTGTGCGCCTGCACGCCCTGCTACCAGGCGCTGCCCTCGCCCAAGAAGTGCCCCATCTGCCGCGCGCCCATCGAGCGGGTGGTGGCGCTCTACAACAGCTAATGGGGGCGTCGCCCTCGCTGTCTCCGCCCCCTTTGTTTACGGGCAGCGTAAACCTGGAAACGTTGGATTTTGCTCAGACTGACATCAAATCTGCTGAATGGTTCAATCACTTTGCACACCAAATGGCTCAGTGGCTGCTGCCGCTCTGCATCAGCTAGTTCAGGCGTCTGCCACACAGTCTCCGCCCCTTGTTCTTTTTACAGTCATTGTAAACCTGGAATATTTTTATACTGCTCAGACTATTAAATCTGCAGAATCCTTCACTCACTTTTCACATCAAATCGCTGGCCAGGGACCCAGATCCATCCTGAGGGGACGAGGCCATCGCATGCACTTTGTTTGAGTCAGTGATGCAAACATGGACGCGTGTCGTCCAAACACTGTCTTTCAATTTTCACTCGTTATTTTGCTCAAAGTCAGACTGACATTAATTCCGCTGAATCATTCATCCACTTTGTGCGATCTCCCTCGAGGGGGAAGAAAAAGGAAATCAATCTCCAGGGACGGTCCTGGTTAAATAACAAAAATAAATGACATTTCACACACACCCACCAAAAAAAAAGAAAATCCCTCCTTTCATCTCAAGCGAGGAAATTAAATCTTTTTATTCAGACGCAGCCTCGTTTTTGAACCGTCTCCTTCCTCAGTAATGACTGATATTATTTCGATGACGTGCTGAAGTCACTTATTCTACCAAAGTGAGTCTCTGGGGAGAGTGGGCGGAGCCAGTGCAGACAGAGCGCATTTGAAGATGTACAAAAAGGGATTCAAACGTGTTTAAAGGGCAATGCGCTCAAATGCTGCTTTTGCTTTGGTTTGATTGTGAACAATGTAGCTGATTTAATTGTCAAGTGTGTAAGTGTGTGGTTTGTGCTTAATTTTGTAAAATAAAACTGCATTTTGTTAGTTGTGGGAGCGCGCCTGTCAGTAAAGATTTGAAACACAAACTACCAAAAAAAGCGCAAGAATCGAATGTTGGCACAACTTTTCAAACTGATTTTGTGTCGCATTTCTGAAAAAGGTTCCAGATTTCTCCATAAAGTTCAGTCCAATTGGACGTCATCTCGCCTCGCCGGGCTGCGGGTTCAGCTCCGGAGATTTGGATGAAGGTGTCCCTCAAAGCTCTGTGGTTTCTTCTGAGTCTCCTCACTGGCCTCCGTTAAATAAGACACAAGATGGCTTCCAACCTTCTTAAGCTCCACGGCAACAAAACCAGAGCTCCTGCTTGGAGATGTGTACCTCACCGTCCTTGGTTCCTCCAGCCAACCCTTCCTGAAGTCCTCAGCCTGGGGATCATCAAGGACTGCAGACCCACCTGAAGCCTTGAACTGGTCCCAGTGTGTCCCTCATCCACCTCCTCAGGTCTCCCATTACCTCCACAGTCCGACCTTCTCCACCTCCTACACTCGAACCTGGACTCTGGTCTCCTCTCGTTCGCTCCTTCTCAGCTCCTTCTCAGCTCCAAATACATCAAAGTTGTATTGTTTGTTTTTCAGTCCTTTGGTCCGATGGCCTCCACGTAGCGCTGGGAATCCTTTCAAATGTTTTGATACCAGTACGAATACCAGTACCCTTAAAACGATACCAATACCAATTGAGTACTTCATTTGATACTTTTTGTACCTTCTGCATTAATCATGCAAATTGAGAGCAATCAGTTGTGCAAATGTCTCCTCTCCTCCCCATTCGAAAGACACAAATGCGTTTTGAAAGTGCTCGAATTCCGCTTGCGGTGATTGGCTGCCAGTAAAACCATAGAAACAGGTAACAGGTAAATAGATCTGTGTACAAAAAACGACCGCAGGTATCATTTGACAGGTGCAGCTTCAATACTACTTGATACTGGGTTGTTTCGGTCGATACCTGAACGGTATCAAATACCGATACCCAACTCTACCTGCACGTGATTCAAGGTATCTCCTGATGGTGGACCATCAGTTCTCCTCTCGCTGCTGCCAAACATGAAAGGAGCAGCTTTCTGGTCCGACGCCATGGAAACCCTTGGAACGTTCCCGCCGGGCTGTTAGAAGCTGGAGCCGTCGCCGCGGTGACCTTCAAAGACCTTCCCTCCATTTATTCCCCACTTACCGAGTTTTTTGAATTTCAATGACACGACAGCGGCCGATAAGAGCAGCGCACGGGCCTAATGACTGCGCGGAGATGTTTACCTCGCGGCCTTCACGCCACAATGAGTGCATTTGCAATTTAATGAGGATGTGTCCCTGTTGCTGAGTCATAGCCTCCAGGAGGGTTTTTTTTTCTTTTCTCCCCAGATAAAGAAGCTGTCAGAAGGTTTCAATATGTAGACCATTTCCTGCTTCAGTTAAGGTAGAATTTGTAGCCTCCTAAACCAGGTGAGCACCTCCTCGCTGCCACCGGCCTCCAGAGGGCGCTACAACGGGGCATCAAAACAACTGTTAGGGAATTGAAGTAGCTCCGAACACTCAGGTTGAGGTTGAGGAGCCCAAAAACTCGGGATTTTGTGAAACATAAAGTGGACCAACCCTGACATGGACCTTCAGTGCTTCCACCTGAGCTACCAAACCGGAAGGTCACCAAACTACAAAGCAAAAACCAAAAATCTGTCCAAATTTGTAGCTTTTCGCTTCCTTTCCTTGCCACCTCCTTTCCTCCAAGTGTAGGAGGCAAGGAAGCGACTTCAGAGTAGAGGAGACTCGAGGAGGCGAAATGAAATGAGGCGTCAATCAAACATGACGGGAGTCGGAGCTACATCAGCTGCCCGCTGTTTATTTGGCTTTTGCAGATGTTGGCCCCGCCCTGTTTACACATCATGGATGACAATGAAGACTTCTGGAAAGGACACACCAGACCGTCTGCCTGCCTGTCTGTCTGTCTGTCTGTCTGTCATTTTAGCCAGAATGTAACATCTAAAAGCAGCAGTGGTGGCATAATTACTGCCACCTTCAAATGGACCGCGATGGAAAAACACCAGTGGTTTCCATGGCAACTGCTAATCCTTCTCTTAACTCCTGCGCCCCCCCCCCCCCGAAATTTGAGACAAGACTCATTTATTGTTCTCCACCAATCAGCTGTGAGACACTGCAGTTGCTCATCTTTGGTTAATGTGCTATTTCTGTGCCGAGACACAGCAGCCTGGAACAGAGCCTCCACTGGACCTCCATCAAAACCCGCCCTTTTTACACATCATGGATGACAATGAAGACTTCTGGAAAGGACACACAGCCTCCATCAGACCCTCCATCAGCCAACATCAGACCTTCCAACAGAAACTTCCATCAACCTCCATCAGCCAACATCAGCCCATTTAAATACCATCAGGAGGTCCATCAGCGGCCATCTTGGCTCTACCATGTTTCTACGGTAGCTAAGAAGGACAAACCTACACCCACAATGCACCTCTGCAGCACCTGTGGCAGTAATGCACCTGAATGCTGGTTGCCACCCATGGAAAAACAAAAGGAAGTAGGAAGGAAACAGTCGGAAGTCCTGACCCTTTCTCCTTTTGGTGCTCAAAGGACACCATAGCTTCACAACGTTCACCTTTGGGAAGCAAATATTCATGAGTGAAAGAGTAGGTATTGATCAGCGTGTGTGTGCGTGTCCTCTTACCTTTCAGTGCGGCACCTGTGGCGCGTTCACAAACAGCAAACTGTTCAATGTAAAAGTGTTTTTGTCTTGTAGACGTTTGCTGCAGCTGCTGAGCCTCGACGGTGATTTGATCGGCTGCTGAAACCAGCTTGAAGTAACTTTCAAAGTTTGCAGCAACAAGCAGTTTGAACTCGGTGTGTGTTTCAGACCCCTGGTAACCCTCTCCTTGGCAACTGTGACAGAGGTTTATTTTTAGCCACCTGCTTCTCTTCTGAGAAACAACAAAGAAATTTCGGAGGCACCTCTATATCTTTTTCTCTTTTTCCGCATATCCAAGAAAATGTAAATCCAAGACTTGAATTTTTGATGGAGGTCGCCGAGGAAACAGTGCTAAAATGTGTCCTCCATCTCGGTTCGGTTCAGCATGAGATGATTCTGATAGTCTTATCAGCAGATCGATAAAAATAAAAAACACCTCCACCTGGATTTTGTGTTTCTCCTCACAGATTTATTTTATTACATGCACCTGCAGGACTGCTCACACGTTATTAAGACACTACGGAAGCTTCCAAGGTTCTAAAACAGTCTACAATCGGGTATAAAGGCACACACAGCACTATACGACCCAGCCAGTACATAAAAAAAATACAAGTACAGCTGCACGTACGACTGCAACTACGGCACAGAAATACTACGATATGACATCCAGTGTGTTTGTTAGTCAGAGAGCAGAACAGGTCACTGCACAGCTGCTGGCGTCAGCGGGGCGATCATCAGCACGGTTGATGCAACTCAGCCTGAGTGGGAACGAAAGAGGGTGAATACCTGAGTCAAGCAACACTGTCACGGAACGACGCGGGAAAGCGGCGCTGAGGGAGCCACGTCATCCGACAAACCAATCAAAGAGTTCATATTGAACGTTTTGGGGGGGGGTCCAAGTCAAAGGACCAGGAGATTTTGGCTACGTTTCCATGCAGTCAGTCGGCCTTTTCTAGGCAAAATATTAGCAATAACCCAGTTGCGCGCAGCCATGTAAACACCAATAACACATTTGAATCTTTAAAACCCCTCCTCTCCCCCTGGTTCCTCCTTCTCTGAGGTGAACATGTGATGGTGTCTCCTCCCATCAGGATCTCCACATCTAAAGGAAGATGAATTAGTGTTGTGTTCATGTTCTATCAGCAAGGAATCTTGGTCTTTGGAGTCCAGGAACTCCTTGTAAACATGGCCAAAGGCGAGAGCAACACCACGCCACACTTTTGGAGCTGAGGAAACCAATCACTTCATCAGTGTGATGAAAGACACAAACATCCTGGCATTTGGAGACACTAGAAAGTAGCGGGATAGACAGATCCACAAAAAGGGGAGCGGGAAGTTACGCCAAGCAGGGTTTGTAGCAGACCTTCTCCGTGCGTGGCTGCTTTGATCGCCATATCACCATGGATTACAATCACCATGGAGACAGGAACAACCCTGTTTGATCACCATGGAAACGCCTCATTCCCAATGTTTCACTGACCACAACATGGACCTTAACCCCAATATGGACTGACTGGAAACATAGTGAATGTGCTCCAACTTTAAACCTTGGTCAGGCACTTGTGCTCACTGAACGGTGAGCATCAGAGAATAGTAATTCCAAAAACAGCTGATTCCTCTGAGGTGGTTTGCAAGGCCCCGCCCACACGGACCAGGGTCATTTTGGAGGTTTTTATGCTAAGTGAGGCACAAAAATCGGCCAATCAGATCAAAGTGGGTGTTTGGGGACGACCATATTTATGGACTGATGAGTACCATATCTGGACTTCCCTTTTCCTTGTCGCCATGGAAACGCCAAAACCGCGTCTTTAAAAGCCTGCAGGGGTGTGTGTGAAAATATACGTCACAGATTGTTTGTTTATGTGTGGACGGGGCATGAGTTGCACCAAACGAAAAAAAAA
>CAESWR010000344.1:156195-184078 GCA_903171835.1 Mullus surmuletus
AGAGTCAAACATTTGCATCAGGAATTCTCGGGGAAGGGAAGGGAGGGACGATAGTGCGCACACAAAGTCACTGCTGATGGTGAGGAGCTCATACAACTTCATGAAGAAAAACACCAACTAGCCCTTTAATGGCCATTCATTAGAAAAGCTTCCCGTGTCAAAGTTCTCACTTCCTGGTTTGAGCTCTTTTCGATGTCATCGACCCGCAGAAGATCCAGACCGTCCAGTCGTGGGTGAACCAAGCCGCGCCCTCCTACGTGGACGCCAAGGTGGCCGATCACGTGCTGGAGTGGGCTCGGGTCGCCGTGACGACCGCCGTGCGCAAGAACCTGGAGGAGCCTGACCAACACTTCCAGAGCTACGGTGAGGCTGAAGGTCCCTCCTCCTCCTCCTCCTCCTCCTCCTCTGACTCCGCCCCGTCCTCCTCTTCCTCCTCCTCTGACTCCGCCCCCTCCATGCTTTGTTTCAGTCACAAACTACGATTGGCTGGTGAACGGCGACGCTCAGGCCGGCGTGGAGAAGTTCATCCTGGAGGAGCACAGCTTCAACGAGTACGCAGAGGTGAGACCACGGAGACCTCTCACCTCTCACCCCTCACCTCTCACCTCTCACCCCTCACATCTCACCTCTCACTCCTCACCCCTCACCCCTCACATCTCACCCGTCTGCCCCCCCAGCGAGCCGAGGAGTTCCAGCAGCTCTCTAAGCAGATCAGCAGCCTCCCTGGGAAGGTGGTCTTCAGGATGGTTGAGCTGGACTGTGAGGAGCTGAAGCAGGGTCTGGCCAGCAAGGCGCGGAGCTTCGCCCACACTCTGCTTCAGACCATGATAGGCAGCCACCGCCGCCACAACCAGCTGTGAGACACCTTCAACACCAGACCTCTTAGAGTCCTTCTTGAGGAGAACTCAACTCAGGAGAACGCCCAGAAATGTATTTTCTAAGGTATCTGCTCCAGTGACTCCATCATGTGTTTGCAGGATCTGCTCCGAGTTTGAGGCCATCAAAGAGGAAGCTCTGAGGAGACCGCAGACCACGGAGGACATGACGCGCACCAGCGCTTACGTGGAGTCGGCCAAGGCGGTGGTGGTGGGGCGGCTCGGCCAGAGGATCCAGGTCGGTCCTTGTCCTGGTCCTGGTCCAGGTCCTGGTCCTGGTTTAGTCTCTGGTGGTCACAGATTGTGAGCTGGCTGACAGGTTCTCCTCTCTGCAGGAGTCCTACCACAGGCTGGTCTACCTGCTGGAGGTTCACACCCTGGAACCAGACGAGCTCCGGCTCAGCTCGGCCGTCTTTCTCTGGCCTCAGAAGATCCAGCAGGTCTTTGAGCTGAGTGAGGAGGTACTGCTCTACGCCGCCACCTCACGCTCGCTACCTTCCGTTATGGACAGTGGTGGACAAAGTACTCAACTCCAGTACTTGAGTCAAAGTATTGATACTCGTGGTAAAATGTTACTCAACTGCAAGTAAAGGTTGCTTGGTCAGAATTGTACTCAAGTTAAAGTACTAAAATACTTAAGTATTCAAAAGTACATGCATTAGAAAATACTATTCAAAAAGTACAAAGTGCATTTTCTAATATAAGCACATTGCTGCAACCACCTAACGATGCACTGACTTACATGTAGAACCGCTCTGCTACAAAAAGTCTATAGAAACACCTGGAAAAACTTCCTACAAATGTAGTGGAGTGAAAGTCACAAGTATCCAACGTGTTGCTCCTCAGGCTCAGCGGGAGGCCCAGCAGAGGGGCGAGCAGGAGCTGCTGGCCAGGAGGGAGAAGCTGCTGGTGCAGCTGGACAAACTGGCCTCCAGGATCAAAGAGTTCCCGCTCTGCTACGAGCTGGACATGATGCAGCAGGTACGAGCCGCCTCTCCTCCTCCTCCTCCTCCTCTTCTTCAGCAGGACTGACTTTGGTGAGATGCTGCCACTCCATTCATGAGGTTTGATTCTGCTCCCATGACACACACACACACACACACACACACACACACACACACGTACACACACGGGGGGCTACATTATTTAATCCAAGCAAAAACATTTATATTAATAACTGAATAAACGGAACCTTTTCATTTATAATTAAGTATATTTTCTCATTAAAATCATAATTATTTATGTACATGATCATGTTTAATAAACTGGTCTCAGATCATGCATTTTCTCGTCTCATGATGACTAATATGTTCAAATCTATAACTCAACTTAATCTATAACCTCTAAAATATATTCAAATATATAGATTATATTTATGGGGATTCTTTTGAAAATAGCATCTATTCAAAATTCCGTATATTATAGTAGAAAATAAAGGGAAGTTTGTTAACTGAGCTGGGTTTTTTATAATCAGTTTTTTTTATTGCAATGAGGTTAATTATTTTTTGTGAACAAATTATTTTTTGTATCTTTTCATCTGTAACACTTGCAGAGACAGAGTTTTGCAGATTTTACATCAACTGTCGTCACGGATTATTAACATTTGAAACGATGGAGATTAGTTTTGTTTTTTCCCCCCAAATGTTTCAAACCAGATTTTTCTTTTCCGGTTGAATAAGTCCGGGGCTGACGGCTCAGCGCTCCGTTTAACGTCTTAATGTTTGGTGGTAGTGAGGAGGCTCCGAGATAAAAATCACATCTCAGAGGTGGGCCGCCACTGAAAGCAGTGTGAGACCCTCTCAGTAAGAAGCCCCTCCTCTCCGGGCAGTACGTGGCAGATGTCCGAGCCGTGCAGAAACTCCTCCAGGAGGCCGAGGAGGAGATCGTGCAGATCAACAGAGAGGAGGTCTTCTACGAGTGGGACCAGACGGACTACAGCGAGGCCCGGACCCTCAGGGAGGCCATGGACCCCTACCAGAAGCTGTTTGGACTGGTGCTGAGCTGGCAGCGCGCCCACAGCAGGTCTGCCCACGCTGAGGGGGGGGGGGGAGGTGCCCTGACCCCGCCGCGACCTTTCACCCTGTCCGTTATCTGCGTGCAGGTGGATGGACGGCTTCTTCCAGGACCTGGACGGCGACAGCATGGAGGCCAAGGTGGACGAGTTCTTCCGGGAGGTCTTCAAGATGCAGAAGCACTTCCAACACAGACAGAAGGCGGGCGAGCAGGCGGGCGGGAAGGCGCGGCGGCCGGCGGGCGAGGACCACCCCGGCGGGCAGGAGGCTCCCACCGTGCTGCTGTGCTCCACCGTCCTGGAGGACATCAGGCAGTTCAAGGTGCTGAAGGTTCTTCTGCTCTCCGTGCTCTCGCTGGCTGCTCGAAAACCTCCGTGTCCATTGTGTTCCCGCCGACAGGACTTCATCCCTCTGGTGTCCATCCTGTGTAACCCGGGAATCAGGACTCGCCACTGGGACCAGATGTCGGAGATGGTGGGCTACGACCTCACCCCCAACTTTGGCACCACGCTGCGCAAGGTCCTCAAGCTAGACCTGGAGCCCTACCTGGAGGAGTTCGAGTCCATCAGTGCTGCCGCCAGCAAAGTGAGGCTCTCCAGCTTTAGCTTTGGCTCTGAAATGTCTGGTTTTACCTACACACCTACACACCTACACACTAACCTACCTACCTACACACCTACAAACCTACATACTAACCTACCTACACACTAACCTACCTACCTACACACCTACAAACCTACATACTAACCTACACACCTACACACCTACACACCTACATACTAACCTACCTACCTACACACCTACACACTAACCTACCTACCTACACACCTACAAACCTACATTAACCTACACACCTACATACTAACCTACCTACCTACATACCTACTTACTTACTTATTTACCTACCTACCAACTTACTTACCTACCTACCTTCCTTCCCACCTACATACTAACCCACCTACTTACTTACCTACCTACCTACCTATCTACTTACTTACCTACCCACCAACTTACTTACTTACCAACCTACCTACCCACCTACATACTAACCTACCTGCTAAATTACATACCTACCTACCTACATAGGAACCTAACTAGCTACCCACTTACCCACCTAAACACCTGCCTACCAACTAACCACTTACGTGACTGATGAAAAAAGCAGCAGCTGATTTCCGAGCCTCTGTGTTGCGTCCAGGAGTTTTCCCTGGAGAACTCCATGCAGGCCATGGTGAAGGTCTGGGACGGTGTGTCCTTTAAGCACCAGCAGTACCGGGACACCGGAGTGTCCATCCTCACCGCTTTGGATGAGATCCAGACGATGCTGGACGACCAGATTGTGAAGACCCAGACCATGAGAGGCTCATCCTTCATCAAACCCTTTGAGAAGGACATCAAGGTTTGTTCCACACACGCTTTTATCTAAAACACACCCGAGTGCTGCAGATCCTCAACAGCTTGTACGTTGTTCCAGATGTGGGAGGAGCGTCTGCTTCATATCCAGGAGATCATCGAGGAGTGGCTGAAGGTGCAGGTGCAGTGGCTCTACCTGGAGCCCATCTTCTCCTCTCAGGACATCATGCAGCAGATCCCAGAGGAAGGACGGCTCTTCCAGACCGTCGACAGGAACTGGAATGAGGTCATGCGGCACTGTGTGAAGGACCCAAAGGTGAGAAGATCTTATCACTACTGCGTGGCTTCTGGCACGTCTTGATGGAGACTCAATGGTTTGTTTCCCCCCCAACAGATTCTTTCAGCCACCTCTCTGCCTGGGCTGCTGGAGAAGCTGCAGACCTCCAACAGCCTCCTTGATAGCATCATGAAAGGGCTGAACGCCTATCTGGAGAAGAAGCGCCTCTTCTTCCCGAGGTAATCAAACTGCTCGGTGGTCTCTTCTTTGGTCCCCTGTTTGGTCACACCACAGCTCGGTTTCTGACTCTGCTCTCTGCCGGCAGGTTCTTCTTCTTGTCCAACGATGAAATGTTGGAGATTTTGTCTGAGACCAAGGACCCGCTGAGAGTGCAGCCTCACCTGAAGAAGTGCTTTGAGGGCATCTCCAAGCTGGACTTCCTCCCCAATCTCGACATACAGGTGAGTGTGTGTGGCCGCTTCACCACAGCATCAGAGGTGAGGAGCCTCCCTGAGGTGCTGGCTCTCCTCCTCCAGGCCATGTACAGCAGCGAAGGAGAGCGTGTGGAGCTGATCCAGCACATCTGCACGTCGGAGGCCAAAGGAGCCGTGGAGAAGTGGCTGGTGCAGGTGGAGGACATGATGCTCCGCAGCGTCAGAGATGTTGTGGCTCGGTCCAGAGTGGTGAGATCACTTTGCTTCCTCCATCTTTGTTTTTCTCCATGAAGTTGTATGAGCTCCTCACCATCAGTGAGCTTCATCAGCAGTGACTTTTCCTCCACTGCGTCCCGTGAGCCGAGTTCCAGCCCGGTTTCTCTGTTGAAGAAAGTAGTTCCGACTAGTTGCTGGAGTCACACGGATGAAAAAACAAAATGCCTTCAAAAGAGTCATACATTTGCATTAGCAATTCTTGGCCGCAAAAATGTCGAACCTCGCAATCACCCGGCACTATTTTCTCTCACCCTTCACTGCGTGCACCTTTCCATCAGCTGTGGGAGGAAGGGGGCAAAAGAAGAGCGCTCTCCTTCCCAGCACGTAAACGCTGTGAAGCGGCTGATGCAGCAGTGATTCGAAGGGCCAAGACCTACAAATAGATAATAAACTCATAAAAGTTCTCCATGCTTTCATGTATTTCCATCACATTTTATGTTTATAATCATCTTTCATGACTGAGGAGTGGGAGTTCAGGTGTGTGTGTGTGTGTGTGTGTGTGTGTGTGTGTGTGTGTGTGTGTGTGTGTGTGTGTGTGCTGACAGGCCTACGCGGAGACGCCCCGCGGCCGCTGGGTGAGGGAGTGGCCTGGTCAGGTGGTCCTCTGCACATCCCAGATCTACTGGACCCTGGAGGTGCACGAAGCCCTCAGCACTGGACCCGACGTAGGTTCCTCCTGCTGACGTTTCTCTCCTGTTCTTTCCTATTCTTCTTCTCGTCTCCATGATGCGGACTGACAACGTGAGGGGAGAGTCGTGCTTCGCCTCCTGATTGCACTAATGGTTTTCCTCAGAGCCGGGGGGGCCAGGGGGGGCTGGGGGGTGACGTGCCTCGGCCATAAACTGACCTCATTTCTCTGTTAATGAGCCGTGCCGCCTCAGGAAACCGCGTGCGTTTGTTCTCTTCAGGCCTTGAAGGACTACTGTCAGCAGCTCCAGAATCAGCTGAATGACATCGTGGGGCTGGTGAGAGGCAAACTGCCCAAACAAACCCGCATCACGCTGGGAGCACTGGTCACCATCGACGTCCACGCTCGGGACGTGGTCATGGGGCTCGTTGACAAAGGTACGTCACTGTGCGAAGCGTGGTCGTCACCCAAAGCGACGCCGTGGAGAAACATCTAGCTGTCTGTTTGGAGCAGGCGTGGTGGACGACACCGACTTCCAGTGGCTGGCCCAGCTCCGCTACTACTGGAGCAACGACAATGTTCGCGTACGCATCATTAACTGCGACGTGAAGTACGCCTACGAGTACCTGGGGAACTCGCCGCGGCTGGTCATCACGCCGCTCACTGACAGATGCTACAGAACCCTGGTAGAAGAACACACAGCACACTGTAACACTCGAGGTTCTGGTTACCGCTGGACTGCAAAGAGATCCGACGCTTGTGCTCTCTGGTGCTGTATGTAGATTGGAGCTTTCTACCTGAACCTGGGTGGAGCACCTGAGGGTCCGGCCGGAACGGGGAAGACAGAGACCACCAAGGATCTGGCCAAAGCCCTGGCGGTGCAGTGTGTGGTCTTCAACTGTTCGGACGGGCTGGACTACCTCGCCATGGGCAAAGTAACGCCAAGTTCCACACCATCACTCACTTCAAACGCCAGAGTTTAAAGGGATAGTTGGTATTTTTTCTTCATGAAGTGGGGGAAAAGTCACTGCTGATGAAGATACATGAAGATGCTGATGAAGATACATGAAGTTGTATGAGCTCCTCACCCTCAGTGTGGTTCATCAGCAGTGGGGGAAAAGTCACTGCTGATGAAGCTCACTGATGGTGAGGAGCTCATACAAATTCATGAAGAAAAATCACAACTATCGCTTTCAAGTTTCAAGCTGATGTCGGGTCTCCTCAGTTCTTCAAAGGTCTGGCTTCGTCTGGTGCGTGGGCGTGCTTCGATGAGTTCAACCGCATCGAGCTGGAGGTGCTGTCGGTGGTGGCGCAGCAGGTGCTGTGCATCCAGAGGGCCATCGAGCTGAAGCTGGAGTTCTTTGACTTTGAGGGGACCGTGCTCAGACTCAACCCCAACTGCTTTGTGTCCATCACCATGAACCCAGGCTACGCCGGGCGCTCGGAGCTCCCCGACAACCTCAAGGTATCTAGGCGGCAGGGGGCGTGCTAACCGAATATTTCCCATCATTGACGGAAAAATCTGAAGGCCATCTGTCATTTTGACAGATTGCAATTCACACCACTGACCACTTGGTGGCCAGTGAGCACATTAGGTAGGTAATGTCTCTCTTGATGCATGACCTCGTTGGCTTCACTCGGAATAATCTTCAAAAAGCCCAACAACGATGATGGTGTTGATAAAAGAGGTGAAAAAAGAGGGACTGATGCAGAGGAAGATGAAGGACAAACAAGTCATCGGAGCGAGCGAGCGGGAGCAAGGAGGTCGGGAGGGAAATGTCATTATTATGATTTGATAAGTTAAAGTGAAAAAACTGATTATGACGGGATTTTTATGACCCTGTCAGTCAAAATGACAAAAAGCTCGGCGGGATGCTGGAAAAACTCCCCAGCTTTAGGCGAACACCAATGAAACGCGTCTTTCCTTTGTGCTCCTCAGGTATTGTTCCGAACAGTGGCCATGATGGTTCCCAACTACGCTCTGATCGCAGAGATCTCGCTCTACTCCTACGGCTTCCTCAAAGCCAAGCCGCTCTCCGAGAAGATCGTGATGACCTACCGGCTGTGCTCGGAGCAGCTCTCGTCCCAGTTCCACTACGACTACGGCATGCGGGCCGTCAAGGCCGTGCTGGTGGCGGCGGGAAACCTGAAGCTCAAGTATCCCGAGGAGAACGAGGACATTCTGGTATTTTTACTCGTGGTCCCTCCATTCTCCCGCTCATCACACAGTTATGAGCCTCCGCTGATCGGCTGTTTTCCTCTGCAGCTCCTGAGGTCCATAAAAGAAGTTAACGAGCCCAAGTTTCTCTCTCACGACATCCCACTCTTCAACGGAATCACCAGTGACCTGTTTCCTGGAGTCTCGCTGCCCCAGTCTGACTATCAGGTCAGAGATGTGGATTTTTTCAAAACCTCTTTAGTCTCAGAACTCGTCTTTCCTTCTCAAAGTGCGTCATCAGTTTTGTTTTGGGAAGTGGAAGAATTCACTGAAAGCAGCAGTGCGTGAAAACAGGTGTGTGTGTTTGGTGGTGAGTGTATGTATGTCAGCGCTGGTTTGTTGGGAGAATGTTACGGTGGCCTTTGAGGGACAAAAGTTCTACTACTTCTTCTACATATTCTGTTACGACTTTTTCCCTGTTACTTCCTACTTCTACTACAACGGTTTCCCTGTTACTTCCTACTTCTACTACAACGGTTTCCTTGTGTCTTCCTACTTCTACTATGACTGTTTCCTTGTTACTTCCTACTTCTACTACAACGGTTTCCTTGTTTCTTCCTACTTCTACTATGACTGTTTCCTTGTTACTTCCTACTTCTATTACAGCTGTTTCCTTGTTACCTCCTACCTCTACCACTATTTTCTTGTTACTTCTTACCTCTGCTACTACTGTTTCCATGTAGTTTCCTTGTTACGTCCTACTTATACTACGACTCCTTAGTTACCACCTACCCCTTCTACTACTTTTTCCTTGTTGCTTCCTACTTCGACTATGACTGTTTCCTCGTTACTTCCCACTTCTATTACAGCTGTTTCCTTGTTACCTCCTACCTCTACCACTATTTTCTTGTTACTTCTTACCTCTGCTACTACTGTTTCCATCTACTACTTCTATTTCAGTAGTTTCCTTGTTACTTCCTACCTATACTACGACTGTTTCCTTGGTTACCACCAACCTCTTCTACTACTTTTTCCTTGTTGCTTCCTACCTCTACTACGACTGTTTCCTTGTTTCTTCCTCTTGTTTTTCCACCTTCTTGTTTTTCCAGGTGCTGCAGAGGTGCATTGTGGGTTTGTCCTCCTCAGCTACTGATGGTCGCTGCATCATCATATAAAGGGGGGGGGCACAATTTACATATACTTCTTCACTTACATTTGATTTAAGATAACAGTACACATTATTATGACTCACTGCTCCTTTAAATTGCCACCCAGAGGTCACTGAGGTCACCATGGCTCGGTCGTTAAGCCACGGTGTACTTTGAACCAACATCTGTATTTTCTGCTGGACTTGCCGCAGCTCTTTCTGGAAGCCGCAAAGGAGTGCTGTGAAGACCTCAACCTCCAGCCCACTCAGGTCTTCACGCAGAAGATCATCCAGACGTATGAGATGATGAAAGTCCGGCACGGGTGTGTGAGCCTGACCTTTCCACGCCGCCTGGTTGGCTGATCTGACCACTGCCCTCATCCCGCGTTTTTTCATTCCTCCTGGTCAGGTTCATGCTGGTGGGCGAGCCGTTTGCCGGCAAGACCAAAGTGCTGCACGTTCTGGCCGCTGCGCTGACGCTGATGAAGGAGCGAGGGCACGGCGAGGAGGAGAGGGTCACCTTCAGGACCCTCAACCCAAAGGCCATCACCATGGGGCAGCTCTTCGGACAGTTCGACCTGGTTTCCCACGAGGTGCTCCTAGATTCCTGCACTCACGACACGTTGTGGTTGGATGGAAGCTCCTCCTCCTCACTCATGTGTTTCCTCCTCATCATCAGTGGACAGACGGAATCGTGGCAAACATCTTCCGCGAGTTTGCGTCAGCCGGGACGTCGGACCGTAAGTGGGTGGTGTTTGACGGCCCCATCGACACCCTGTGGATCGAGAGCATGAACACGGTGCTGGACGACAACAAAAAGGTGCGTGATAACCAAGGCTGCACAATTAATCGAGTTTACATCTCAATATTCTGCTGCCATGAGTAAATGCACATAATCAATATAGACGTTTGAAATGCGCTCTCTCCCCTCGGCTCCACTGCATTTTAAATCAAGCACTTCATCAACTTACAATCAGCCAACCACTAGGGGGCGAACGAGACTGTATGAATCCCCACTGGTTGCCATGGTGATGCCTGATGATGGAATATTTATTTATGAAAGGGAAAAAAGTATTTTAAAGGGATAGTTCACAGTCTTTGACATGAAGTTGTATGAGCTCCTCACCATCAGTGAGCTTCATCAGCAGTGACTTTTCCTCCACTGCGTCCCGTGAGCCGAGTTCCAGCCCGGTTTCTCTGTTGCAGAAAGTAGTTCCTCTAGTTGCTGGAGTCACACGGAGAAAGAGTTTGGCTCCAAAAAACAACATGCCTTCAAAGGAGTCATACATTTGCATCACCAATTCTTGGCTGCAAAAAAGTCAGACCTCGCAATCACCCGGCACTATTTTCTCTACCTTCGTATCACTGCGCGCACCATCATCAGCTGTTTCACGGCGCTTACATGCTCTGAAGGAGTCTCTCGCGTCGCAGCGGTCTCCTTCCGCCTCCTTTCTCTTCCAGCTGATGGAAAGGTACGCGCAGTGATACGATGTAGACGGAACTACTTTCTGCAACACCGAAACCGTCACTGCTGATGAACCACGCTGATGGCGAGGATCTCATACAACTTCAAGTCAAAAAATCTGAACTATCCCTTTAAAATACTTTTTCACGTGGAATTGAAATAAAAAGATGCTGTTCATAAAGCCACATGTTCAGGTATTTTTCATTCACAATTATGCTACAGCATAACATAGGAACTTGATTTGGCATTTTTAAAGTGCATATCTCTGGTCAATAATCATCATCAATAATCGTAATAACAATATTGCTCAAAAAAGCTGAACGTCCTACAGTTTTTTTTCCACCCATAACATTATTTTTTCTCCTCTTTTCCTCCCAGTTGTGTCTGATGAGCGGCGAGATCATCCAGATGTCCAATCAGATGAGTCTAATCTTCGAGGCGATGGACCTCTCGCAGGCCTCGGTGAGTTCACTCCGCTCGGTAAATGGCGAGCGCCGGGGAAATCAAGGCCTTCCAGGTGTTCCAGGATGCCGTAAAGCGCTGCTTCTCAAACTTTTTAAGTGAGCACAAACTTGCAAAAATGAATTTGGGTTATTAAAAAAAAGGATGTTAAACCAACCGGAATCATTTGAAACTGCGGCTGTTTGGAAGTAATTTTTTTTTTTTTAAAGTTCCCCCAAAAAGAACATTTCAAACGAGATAACCGACTTCACAGTTTATGAATCTCCATTTACATTTAATTGAATCATATATTTATTTATCAAGAATTTAAAGGGATTTTGCAGATTTGCTAATAAAAAATAAAAAATCTCAAGTACCCCCTGGAGCGCTAACATATAACACTGAATTTAATCACAAATAAATACAACCCAGGTGAAAATGATTCTATTAGACGAAGCGTAGATATCAGAGGATAAAAACCCACCGGGGGGGAAACCATAAACGCTGCACACAAACGGAGAATCTCACAAATTGCGCTGCTCGGCGAGGAAAGCTCGGCTCCGGCCGCGTCGGACGTTTTTACGGTGATTTAACGACAACAATAAAGGCTTTTATGGACTTCCTTCCTGTGCTTGATTACATTTATTGGAGGAGCCGGTTTCTGCGGCACCTGCTTTTTCCCCCCTGGTTTCTGGGAGCAGCTGGCGGGAGCTTAGCTTTACGCTCATTACCGCTTTGTGTTTAGATTGTGTTTTAAGGCTGAATTATGCGTTTGATTACGTTGCTTTAGAATGTAATAACTGCTGCCTAATTTACCAAATGATGATCACGCTGCATAACGAGCCGATCGGCGGGACGTGTGTTCTTCCAGCCGGCCACGGTCAGCCGCTGCGGGATGATCTACATGGAGCCCTTCCAGCTGGGCTGGGAGCCGCTGGTGGCGTCCTGGATGGGCCGCCTCCCCGGGGACGCGCTGGGCCCCGCCCACCGCCGCCTCCTGCTGGAGCTCTGCCACTGGCTGCTGCCGCCGGCCTGCTGGACGCTGCGCAAACGCTGCCGGGTAACATGGCGACTAGGGTTGCAAAATACCAGGAATTTTCAACGTTTGGGGAGTATTTGGGAATGGATAGTGACTGCATGTAGCTGCTCGTATCCACGTATAAATATGAGACGTGTTGGTTTGTTAGAAGCAGACACACATGCAAACATGTCTAATGCAATGTTTTTAAATGACATTATCGATGAACTTTCAGGGAATTTGGGGGAATTTTCCCTCACTGAGTCCAACTGTCATGAATATAGGCATCAATATTTGTCATCAGCAAACAAACATGCAAATATGTCTGATACAACATTAGTAAATGACACTCATCAGTTTCTACAGCTGGAGAACTTTGATGGTTTCTTTCACAGAACAACAAAAACCATGAATGGTGAGAAATCAAAGAAGGTTCAGGTGTTTACAAAAGTCCCGACATACCCAAACCAGAGATGTGGTCTCCATGGAAATGCTGTAGGCTAGTGAAGTAGTGATTGATGATGTCAATGTTCATTATTTATACAGTACTTTACAACAACCCTTTCGTTGGACCAAAATGCTCTACAATAGATGGTGAAATAAAGAAAAATAAATGAAAACAATTCAAAGCAATAAAGACGTTAAATAGCATTAAATAGAATAAATATGATGATCAAATTTGCTTGGAATTGTTTATTTATTGTTCATTTTTTAAACCTCTTTCAAGTTGATGAAAAGGAAACAAATTCTGAGCCAAAATGTCCCTGGAATTTTCAGAAACATTCATTTAAGTTGATGGCAACAAAACCCTGAAAACTGTCAGTTTGTGACTTCCTTTGTTGCGGCAGGAGGTTGTTCCGACCAGCGAGAGCAGCGCGGTGGCGTCGCTGTGCCGACTCTTGGAGATGCTGCTCAGCGAACCCATGAAGACCAAGCCTGGAGATAAAGACGCACGCACCTGGATCATGGTACAGCTAAACCATCACTCCATCACTCCATGTCACCATCACACCATCACTCCATCACTCCATCACACCTTCACTCCATCACTCCATCACTCCATCACACCATCACTCCATCACACCTTCACTCCATCACTCCATCACTCCATCACACCTTCACTCCATCACACATTCACTCCATCACTCCATCACTCCATCACTCCATCACTCCATCACACCATCACACCATCACACCTTCACGCCATCACTCCATCACACCTTCACACCATCACACCTTCACTCTATCACACCATCACACCTTCACACCATCACACCTTCACTCCATCACACCATCACACCTTAATACATCACACCTTCACAGCATCACACCTTCACAGCATCACACCTTCAATCCATCACACCATCACACCATCACTCCATCACACCATCACACCATCACACCATCACTCCATCACACCTTCTCACCTTCACCGTGGTTAGTCTGTGGTGCTGCAGCCCCCCCCTCTCCTGCCGTGCCTCCCCTCAGGCTGCCTTCTCCTTCTCCCTGGTGTGGTCCGTGGGCGGCAGCTGCGACGCCGCCAGCAGGGAGGTGTTCAGCGACTTCCTCAGAGCGGCCGTGGCGGGGAGGACGGACCACCCGCCGCCCGCCGCCGTGGGGAGGTGGGCGTGTCCCGTGCCGGAGAAAGGCCTGCTGTACGACTACTTTTACGAGGTAGCGAGCGGTGTGATCTCCTTCAGAAGCGTCCTGAGAAGTTGAGCTCTCCTCACCGCCGTCTCTCCTGCAGTTCAAAGGAAAAGGCCGCTGGGTTCACTGGAACGACGCCATCGGGGACGTCCACCCGGGGACCAGGAACGCCAAAGTCCAGGAGATCATCGTCCCCACCATCGACACGGCTCGCTACACCTACCTCATGGATCTCTGCATCGGCCACGGAGTGTGAGCCGCTCACTCCCATCTCAGCTGCTTCTACATTCTTCTCGGGAGGAGGAACTGTCAATCACACTCGTGTGTTTCCTCTCCTCCACGCTCAGACCGGTGCTGTTTGCGGGTCCGACCGGCACCGGGAAGTCCGTGTACGTGAAGGAGAAGCTGATGAATAACCTGGACAAAGACCACTACCTGCCCTTCTACATCAACTTCTCCGCCCGCACCAGTGCTAACCAGACGCAGGTTAGAGGAGATCTTCTTCATCCAAACTCTTTGCACTGCTTCAGGACTGCTTTACTTAGATAAAACAAATCTCTAAAATGGTGACAGAAAAATCCGAAGGCCATCTGTCATTTAGACAGATTGCAATTCACACCCCGACCACTTGGTGGCGAGTGAGCATATCAGTCAGCTATTGTCTCTCTTGATGAATGACCTCATTTGCTTCACTTCGGAACTTTCTGTGAGGAGTTTACTTTCATCTTTGAAAGTCCCAACTCTGTGACCTGCACGTGACCCTTGCCTTCCATCTGTCGTACCTTCTAGAACATCATCATGTCCAGGTTGGACAAGAGAAGGAAGGGGGTGTTTGGGCCGCCCATGGGGAAGAAGTGTGTCATCTTTGTGGATGATCTCAACATGCCTGCTCTGGAGCAGTTTGGAGCGCAGCCGCCTGTGGAGCTTCTTCGGCAGTACATCGACCACGGAAACTGGTATGAACCATCAAACTTGTCCAGCAAGAGGGGCTTCTATGGGGGATTTCACACATTTTAAACACCTGCTGTGCTCGTGCAGGTACGACCTGAAGGACACCTCCAGGATCACGCTGGTCGACCTGCAGCTCATCTCGGCCATGGGCCCCCCCGGCGGCGGCAGGAATGCAGTGACCTCCCGCTTCCTGCGCCATTTCAACATCTTCAGCATCAACCCCTTCAGCGACGACACCATGGTCCGCATCTTCTCCACCGTGGTGGCCCTGCACCTCAAGAACAACCAGTTCCCACCCGAGCATTTCACCGTCGGCAATCAGATAGTGCGAGCCACCATGGAGGTGAGGCGCTAAGAGCTGCGTATCTTAGTCATTTCTTTATTCGAGCAAATGTAAGGGATTAAAGCAATGACGTGTGTGCTTGTGACTGGCAGGTGTACAAAAAAGCCATGGAGAACTTGCTTCCCACTCCAGCCAGGTCCCACTACACCTTCAACCTGCGCGACTTCTCCCGCGTGATCCACGGCTGCCTGCTGCTGAGGAAGGAGTCTCTGCAGGGCAAACACACCATGATGCGTCTCTTCGTCCACGAGGTCTTCCGCGTCTTCTACGACCGGCTGGTGGACGACAAGGACCAAGCCTGGCTCTACCAGCTGATGAAGAGCATCCTCAAAGATCACTTCATGGAGTCCTTTGACCAGGTGTTTGACCACCTGAAGCAAGGCAGCAAAGTGAGTTGAAGACCTCCGATGCTCTCACCTTCTGCTAATGGCACAGTTCACTCCTCATGGTGTTGTTGCTCTGTCAGCTCCTGGAAGAGGACATGAGGAACCTTCTGTTTGGTGACTACATGAACCCGGACCTGGAGGACGACGAGCGCCTGTACGCCGAGGTTCCCTCCATGGACAGCTTCGCTCAGGTGGTGGAGTCCTGCCTGGAGGAGTACAACCGGCTGCACAAGAACCGCATGAATCTCGTCATCTTCCGGTAAAACGTTTCATTGTCATTGTGGCGTCAGTGCAGCAAAGACGCCCATCAAATGCCTCGAAACACGAATTTCCACCTTTACTAACACCGCATGTTTGTAGCTACGTCCTGGAGCACCTCTCCCGTATCAGCCGCGTGCTGAAACAGCCGGGGGGGAATGCCTTGCTGGTGGGAGTGGGAGGCAGCGGGCGTCAGTCCATCACCCGCCTGGCCACGTCAATGGCGCAGATGACCCTTTTCCAGCCCGAGATCTCCAAGAGCTACAGCATGGCCGACTGGAGGGAGGACCTCAAGGTAAACGCTCTGCAGTCCGTTAGGATATCTGTGTCTTGACTTACCAATCCGTGTGATTCCCTGCTACTTTAGATGCTGCTAAAAAAGGCTGGGGTCAAAGGTCAGAAAACGGTTTTCTTGCTGACGGACGCGCAGGTCGAAGACGAGGCTTTTCTGGAGGACGTGGACAGCCTGCTGAACACGGGGGAGGTGCCCAACCTGTTTGCCATTGACGAGAAACAGGAGATCATGGAGGTGAGTGGGTCTCATTCACTGGAATTTTATTTCATTTTATTCTATTTTTTTATTATTTGGATTTTATCTTTTGTTATTTCTAATTGTATTAAATTAAACTTGTTATTATTTTAATTTAATTCAATCTATTTTTTATCATTTTAATCTAATTCAATTGATTTTTTAATGATCATTAATTTATTTAATTGTTCATTTTGTTCATTGTTCATTGATCATTAATTTATTTAATAAATATTTGTCTTTTTTTATTTTTATTTAATTTAATTATATTTTTTAATTATTCTTTATTTACTTTAATTTCCTATTATTGTAATTTTATTTTTATTCTATTTTTGTATTTATCATTATTTATTAGGATTGCTTATTATTTTTATGATTACTTATTATTTTCTTACTATTTCTTTAATTTCTTTTAAATTAAAAAAAAAAGTTTTAGCATTGTAATTCTTTTATTGATTGATTGATTGATTGATTGATTCACCCTGCAGGCAGTGCGTCCCATCGCCCAGGCTGGCAACAGGAACTTGGAGTTGAGCCCTCTGACTCTGTTCGCCTTCTTCGTGGCTCGCTGTCGGCAGAACCTGCACATCGTGGTCGCCTTCAGTCCCATTGGAGACGCGTTTCGGAACCGCCTGCGCCAGTTTCCTTCCCTCATCAACTGCTGCACCATCGACTGGTTCCAGGTCCCAAACCGCCGGGATCACTTATCATTTGCATTTCATCTGTGAGATAAATACTATATTGTCCACCTTCTTGTGCAGCCGTGGCCGGAGGAAGCCCTGGAGCGGGTGGCCTACTCGCTCCTGGAGACTCTGGAGATGAGCGAGAGCGAGAGGCTGGAGGTCATCATCATCTGCAAAACCTTCCACACCTCTGCCAAGCAGCTCTCACAGAGGTAAAGCCAGGGGGCGCGTTAACCCAATATTTTCCGTCATTGACCGCTTTTTGATGAAAAATTTTGAAGCCCACCTGCCATTTTGACAGATTGTAATTCACCCCTTGACCACTTGGTGGCCAGTGAGCATATTAGTTAGCTATTGTCTCTCTTAATGCTCGTAATGCATGACCTTATTGGCTTCACTATGAAAAATGTCACGGCACATGAGAGTCTGAAGTTTCTTCAAAAAGCCCAACAACGATGATGGTGATGATAAAGGAGGTGAAGAAAGAGGGAGTGATGCAGAGGAAGATGAAGGACAAACAAGTCATCAGCCCTCGGGAACTACAGAGCGAGGGAGCGAGGAGGTTGGGAGGGAGACGTCATTATTATCATTTGATAAACTAAAGTGATGGGAAAAATAGATTATGAGGGGATTTTTATGACCTGTCAGTCAAAATGACAGACGACTAAAAAGTCTAGCGCCACCTCTGGGTACAACAGACCGCTGCCACCGAACATCACCTTTAGCAGCTCGCCGTCACGCCGCCGTCTCCCCTGGCAGGTTCCTCTCCGAGCTCGGCCGGCACAACTACGTGACGCCGACGTCCTACCTGGAGCTGATCGCCGCCTTCCGCCTGCTGCTCACTCAGAAGAGAGACGCGGTGCTGAGGGCGAAGCAGAGGTACACCAACGGCCTGGACAAGCTGGCCTTCGCAGAGTCGCAGGTACGTCACCGATGGTCAGAGGGGCTTCCACACACTCGGCTCGGCCAGTGTTCCCACTCACACGTCTCCATGGTGGTTCCGTCCCCATGTTTGTCTCCATCTTCTGAACAAAGTACAGCTGCAGCATCATGACATCAAACAAACCGCGTTCTTTTCCTCCCTAACTCCCATGATGCCACGGTGGCTACATGCTAGCTTTAGCTTGACGCTACATTGTGAGGGTGATCTGGCTTCTCCATCAATTCCATTTTGTTTGTGTGTTCATATTTGACTCCTTGCCACAGAAAAGTAAACTTACTTCAGAATCTTTTCGCCCAAGCAGACGGAAAAAAGTCAAACGCAACACATGCAGACGTACCGTAATGTTCCGTCACGGTTGAGGTGAGCAGATTTCTGAAATGAAATCCAGGGACATTTCCAGCTTGGAGATAAAAATGAATGAAAAGTTATCAAGATGAAATGGAGGAACTAGGACAGTTACTGACCTTAACTGTGACGAGTTTGCTCTGCTCTTCTTCTTCCTCTGTAAAGGCGGCGCACAACCAGCTACCGTAACTGTTCGAGTCAACGCGCAACATTTTTTTTTTTCATAAAACGCTGAAATCGGGGAGTTTTCCTGGGACAGTTTTAATCAGGAACACGTCGTCCAAAACCAGGAATGACCCTGGAATTCTGGGACGCCTGCTCAGCTTAGTCATGGTGCATTTGCTTGCTAGCGTGTTTACATGAGCCAATGTTCCTGGTATTACTGTAGATGACAGGAGGATTAATGGGGTTTGTCGTGATCAGATATTGACGACATTCATGTAAGGAAGACGGTGTGTGTGTCAATGATGACTGTTTCTCTCCAGGTTGGTGAGATGAAGCAGGAGCTGGTCGACTTGCAGCCCAAACTAGAACAGGCCAAAGTCGACAACGCCGCCATGATGAAGGTGAGCCTCCTCCTTCCGCCTCAACATTGTGTGTGAGTGTGACTGTAAAGGCGTGCTGCGGCGTTTCAGACCATCGAGGTGGAGTCGGTGGAGGTGGAGGCCAAAAGCAAAGTGGTGCGTGTGGACGAGGAGGCGGCCAGCGTGAAGGCCGGCGAGGCCCAGGCTCTGAAGAACGAGTGTGAGAGCCAGCTGGCCGAGGCCATCCCTGCCCTGGAGGCGGCGCTCACCGCGCTCGACACGCTCAAGGTGAGGGAGCACGCCGCCACCGCCACCGCACGGCTCACTGCAGAGCTGACAGCCAAGCATAACCGTCGCCTGGTTTCAGCCCTCTGATGTCACCATCGTGAAGTCGATGAAGAACCCTCCGTCGGGGGTGAAGCTTGTCATGGCGGCCGTGTGCGTGATGAAAGGGATCAAGGCCAACACGATACCGGATCCTGCTGGGACGGGGAGGAAGGTCTGGCCCGAGCAGATGTTACCTCATACATAAGTGATGTGTTTACCACCTCAAACACGACCGGCGCTCACACTGTCTTCTTTATCTCTCCAGGTTCTGGACTACTGGGGCCCGAGCAAGAAGCTGCTGGGTGACATGAACTTTCTACGAGATCTAAAAGAATATGACAAGGACAATATTCCTGTAAGTGTCAAAGAAACCGTGTTATTGGTGGATTAAAGCGACACTATGCGACTTTTATCGTTATCAATCAATAATTAAATGGATTTCCCCCAACTTGCATATTTTTGACCATGAAAGGGATAGTTGGTGTTTTTCTTCATGAAGTTATATGAGCTCCTCACCATCAGTGAGCTTCATCAGCAGTGACTTTTCCTCCACTGCGTCCCGTGAGCAGAGTTCCAGCCCGGTTTCTCTGCTGCAGAAAGTAGTTCCTCTAGTTGCTGGAGTCACACAGAGAAAGAGTTTGGCTCCAAACAACAACATGCCTTCAAAAGAGTCATACGTTTGCATCAACAATTCTTGGCCGTGAAAAAGTCCGACCTGGCAGTCGGCTGGTGTCACTGTGCGCACCTTTCCATCAGCTGAAGGAGGAAGTCTCCTTCCAAACATGTAAACACCGTGAAACAGCTGATGTTGGTGCGCGCAGTGATACGAAGGGAGGGCAAATAGTGCCAGGTTGAACTTTTTTGAATCATCTCTTCACCTTTCATCTGCTCCTCTGCCTCCTCACTGCAGGTTCACGTGATGCAGAAGATCCGCAGTGAGTACATGACCAACCCGGATTTCGACCCCAGCATTGTGGCCAAGGCCTCGTCTGCGGCCGAGGGTCTTTGCAAGTGGATCAAAGCCATGGAGGTCTACGACCGGGTGGTGAAGGTCAGCAGCACCTTCCTCTTCACGGACCCGCCTAGCTTCCGCCCACGTTCCTCCAGTCAGACGTTACTGTGTGCTTTTAGGTCGTGGCACCCAAGAGGGCCAACCTGGCCGAGGCGCAGGAGTCCCTGGCCGCCACCGTGGCCCTGCTGGACCAGAAGAGAGCCGAGCTGAAGGTGGTGGAGGACCGCCTGGCCGCCCTTCAGAAGACCTTTGAGGAGAAGACGGAGGAGAAGGCGCAGCTGGAGTTCCAGATGGATTTGTGCGCCAGGAAGTTGGAGAGGGCGGAGAAGCTGATTGGTGGTCTGGGCGGAGAGAAGACCAGGTGATTGCAGAGTCCTGCACATTTTGTGGTTTCCTGCAGTTTCAACCAACAAGGTCATGCATCAAGAGAAACAATAGCTGATTAATGCGCTCACTCGCCACCAAGTGGTCGGGGTATGAATTGCAATCTGTCAAAATGAAAAATATTTGGTTAACGCGGCTCCTGTTGACGTCAAAAACTCTCCTCAGATGGTCCAAGGCAGCAGATGATCTACAGAACACATATGACAACCTGACTGGAGATGTTCTGATCTCAGCCGGTGTCATTGCCTACCTGGGTGCCTTCACCGCCAGCTTCAGGCAGGACTGCACCAGGTTCTGGACCAAACTCTGCCAGGTGACCTTCTTCCAGTTCCTTCTTCACGCCAACTCTAAAGGCTGACCTCTAACCGTTCATCTCATGTCCCCAAAATATTTCTAGTCCAAGAACATTCCATCATCGGACGACTTCTCTCTCAGTAAGACCCTGGGAGACCCCATCAAGATCAGGGCCTGGAACATCGCTGGCCTGCCCAGTGACTCCTTCTCCATTGATAACGGAGTCATTGTCAGCAACTCACGCAGATGGTGAGTCTCCATTGCAGCAATTTTCTCAGGAAAAGGTGGAAATTTGACCGTTTTGTTTAAAGGGCTAGTTGGTGTTTTTCTTCATGAAGTTATATGAACTCCTCACCATCAGTGAGCTTCATCAGCAGTGACTTTTCCTCCACTGCGTCCCGTGAGCCGAGTTCCAGCCCGGTTTCTCTGTTGCAGAAAGTAGTTCCTCTAGTTGCTGGAGTCACACAGATAAAGAGTTTGGCTCCAAAAAACAACATGCCTTCAAAAGAGTCAAACATTTGCATCACCGTGAAAAAGTCTGACCTCGCAAAAGTCACTGCTGATGAAGCACACTGATGGTGAGGAGCTCATACATTTCATGAAGAAAAATCACAACTATCTCTTTAATGGCGTGCTCTCCAAGGCCCCTGATGATCGACCCTCAAGGCCAGGCCAGCAAGTGGGTCAAGAACTCTGAGAAGGACAACAGCTTGAGTGTGATCAAATTGACGGACGGAGACTACATGAGGACGCTGGAGAACTGCGTTCAGTTTGGAACCCCTTTGCTTCTGGAGAATGTTGGGGAGGAGCTGGACCCCTCGCTGGAGCCCCTGTTGCTCAAACAAACCTTCAAGCAAGGTGCTGGGAGTGAGATGCCATCCGACCTGAACCATCTGAACCCTTGGAAGTTCTGAGGTTGATGGTTTTTTGCTGTTGCCCAGGTGGCGTGGACTGCATCAGGCTCGGGGAGAACGTGATCGAGTACTCCTGCAATTTCCGGTTCTACATCACCACCAAGCTGAGGAACCCCCACTACCTGCCCGAGCTGGCCACCAAGGTCTCCCTGCTCAACTTCATGATCACTCCGGAGGGTCTGGAGGACCAGCTGCTGGGCATCGTGGTCGCCAAGGAGAGGTATGGTCCAAAAAGCTGCTGCTGCTGCTGTGATTCCTCTGAAGTTCTTACACAGCTTCGTCTGTTCTCTCCAGGCCGGAGCTTGAGGAGGAGAGGAACGCGCTGATCCTGCAGTCGGCCGCCAACAAGCGGCAGCTGAAGGAGATCGAGGACAAGATCCTGGAGACGCTGCAGTCGTCGGAGGGGAACATCCTGGAGGACGAGAGCGCCATTCAGATCCTGGACTCTGCCAAGATCATGTCCAACGAGATCACCAAGAAACAGCAGGTACGGCCCCGAGCAGGAGAACCACGCCTGGCCTACAGGCGTTCTATCGGACTCTCCTGTGCCTGTTTTCCAGATCGCAGAGAAGACGGAGATGAAGATCGCAGAGTCTCGAGAGGGTTACAGACCCATCGCCAGCCACTCGTCCATCCTGTTCTTCAGCATCGCCGACTTGACCAACATCGACCCCATGTACCAGTACTCACTCAGCTGGTTCGTCAACCTCTATGTCAACTCCATCCAGGACAGGTGAGAGCTCCACGGGGGGGAGGGTCACCGTCAATAATATCGTTTGTCAGCAATAATTTGTGATTGTGAGCGGCCGACTGCTGTGGAAACTTGTCTCAGTGTCAGTAGATGATCCAGGTGTGTTTCTCCTCGTCTCCTCTCGCTCAGCACCAAGTCCAAAGTCCTGGAGAGGAGACTGGCTCACCTCAACAATCACTTCACCTTCAACCTCTACTGCAACATCTGCCGCTCGCTCTTCGAGAAGGACAAGCTGCTCTTCTCCTTCCTCCTCTGCTGCAACATCCTGCTGTGAGTGTCGGAGGCCGGCCTTTGCACGGCGGCCGAGAGCTGCAGACGCGCCGCAAACACAGACTGCAAGGGGGAAGAGCTGCAAATTCACCATTAAAAACACAAGAGCTCCAGCCCACTAGGGGGCAGCACACTGAGGGATTTAAACACACCAGCAGGATGTATTTTCTCTACATTAATTAAGTACTTGGAAAAAGTGGAATAAAATTGTACATTTTCCCTGATGTCGTTTTGAAACACTTCGCCGTAAACTTTAATAGCATTGTAGGAAAACAAGCAATTTACTTCTTATTTTTTGCATTCAAAAAAATGTTATTAACAAAAACAAGAGCCTCTTGCGCAGCCGTCTACAATAATTCGTTTTTCTCTTTACTCAGACTGTATTAAGTCGTACAAAACAGTTCAATATCAACATCTAGGTCTTAATACATTTTTGTAATTTAAGCTTTTATTGATTTTAAAGCAGTCAAACAAAAACAACAAAAACAAACAACAGACAATGAAACAGACATTTTTTCCAGATGATGGAAACAAGATATACAATAATCATGAGTCAGTAAAAAACAAACAACAATAGCAGCACTAACATATTATCCCCTTTACTTCTCACGGATATCACAGAGCTTATACATAAAGACGTAGGAGTGCAGCATCATGGGAACTTTGGCCATAATCCTGATTTACTTGCGCCGCAGCGTGTTTGCAGCTCTCCCCCTCCTCCTCCTCGCTCTCCTCCCCCCCCCGTGAGTACATGGATATGACCCACTGTGCCGGTGCTCCCCCTCAGGGCCAGGAAGGAGATGGAGTACTCTGACATGCTGTTCCTGCTGACGGGCGGCGTGGGTCTGCAGAGCACGGCGCCAAACCCCGCCCCCAGCTGGCTGCAGGACAAGAGCTGGGACGAGATTTGCCGGGCCAGCGAGCTGCCGGGCCTCCACGGACTCAAGTAGCCAACATCAGCGGGTCCACCACCATCTAGCAGGTGCAGAGTTCTCCTCTGGGTGTCTGAGCTCCTGTGCTGGCTTCCTGCAGGGAGGCCTTCAGCCGCCGCCCCGACGACTTCAGGCCGCTGTACGACAGCAAGGAGCCGTGCAACGCGCCACTGCCGCCCCCGTGGAGCCGCCGCCTCGACCAGCTGCACAGGATGATCCTGGTTCGCTGCCTGCGGCCCGACAAGATGGTCCCGGCCGTCACCCAGTACGTCACCGCCAAGCTGGGGAAGAGGTTTGTGCAGCCGCCGGCCTTCGACCTCAGCAAGAGCTTCCTGGACTCCAACGCCACCGTGCCGCTGGTGTTCGTGCTGTCGCCGGGAGCCGACCCCATGGCCAGTGAGTGACGCTTCCTGCTGTTACGCTTCACTTTGGTTCTTACATTTACGTCAACTTCTTTTTAAGAAAAGGACAAAAGGTTTTTTGGTTCCTTACCAATTCGGAAATGTACAGCTCAAAATAAAGCTTCTTCGCTGAGTTGTATGATACTAAGTTTGTGAACATCACATCATATCATGTTGCATCATCATATTGCATGATATCATATTACATCATATCATATCTCACATCATATCTCATATATCATCTTATATCATATTTCATATCATATTGCATCATATCATACCATATATCACATATCATGTCATATCATATGTCATAAATCATATAATATGTCTTAATACCATATTGCGTCATCAATTCTCATATCATAACATACCATATATCACATATCATGTCATATCATATGTCATATCTCATATCAAATGTCATAATAGCATATTGCATCATATCATTTCTCACATCAAATCATATCATTGGCTGTCCTTTCAGGCTTACTGAAGTTTGCCAGTGACAAGAACATGGGCGGCAGCAGGTTCCAGTCCATCTCTCTGGGTCAGGGCCAAGGCCCCATCGCTGCCAGGATGATCTCCAGCGCCATGCTCAACGGCACCTGGGTGTGTCTGCAAAACTGCCACCTGGCCGTCTCCTGGATGCCCACGCTGGAGAAGATCTGCGAGGCCTTCAGCCCCTCCACCTGCCACCCGGACTTCCGCCTCTGGCTCACCAGCTACCCCTCCCCCAAGGTGAGGGTCCGGCCAGAAACGCCCCCCGCTCCGCGTCTGACCGCCGCGCTCACCCAGCAGCTTCCCTCTCTGCCGCCAGTTCCCAGTCTCCATCCTCCAGAACGGCGTGAAGATGACCAACGAGCCGCCCACCGGACTCAGACTCAACCTGCTGCAGTCGTACCTGTCCGATCCCGTGTCGGACCCCGGCTTCTTCAACAACTGCACCAACAAGGAGCTGGTGAGTGTGGCAGGAAGTGGCCGCCTAATCTGAGCGCGTGTCCTTCCCGGCTGACTCCTGCTTTGTCCCGCGCAGGTCTGGGAGAAGCTCCTGTACGGTTTGTGCTTCTTCCACGCTCTGGTCCAGGAGAGGAAGAAGTTCGGTCCGCTGGGCTGGAACATTCCTTACGGCTTCAACGAGTCCGACCTGCGCATCAGCATCAGGCAGCTGCAGGTGACCCCCCGCCCACCTCTCCGCCTTTCCACCGCCGCTGCCGCCGCCGTCTAACCCGCTCGTGTCCCTCAGCTGTTTGTCAACGAGTACGACGAGGTGCCCTTCGAGGCCGTGACCTACCTGACCGGCGAGTGCAACTACGGCGGGCGCGTGACGGACGACTGGGACCGCCGCCTCCTCATGACGCTGCTGGCCGACTTCTACAACAAGGACGTCATCTGGACCTACGGGTACTCTCTCTCGCCCAGCCAGGAATACTGCGTCCCTCCCAAGGCCGCCTACGAGGACTACGTGGAGTTCATCAAGGTGCAGGCGCAGACAAAAACGCCTCATTCACAATGTTCCCCTCACCGCAACATGTACTGACTGGAAACGTAGCCGTTGTAGCCGTGTGTGTGTGTGTGCGTTGTTGGTGACCCCTGTGTGGCGTTGCAGAGGCTGCCCTTCAGCCAGCACCCGGAGGTGTTCGGGCTTCACGACAATGCCGACATCTCCAAGGACCTCCAGCAGACCAAGCTGCTGTTTGATTCGCTGCTGCTCACACAAGGGGGCGGGGCCAAGGGCGGGGCCAGCTCCGGTGGCGACCACACCCTCTACGACATTGCGCATGACATCCTGAGCAAAGTACGTTTTAAGTGTGTCGACACACACACACACACACACACTTCATGTTTGTGTGTTTCGAACGTTTTGCTGCTTCATGTTTTATTCTGTTTTATTCTCGGCCTTGTTTTCATTTTAACAGGCTGTTTAATTTCTGACTTTGCACGCTCTATTTTTACCCCGTTGGCCTCATCAATTATTTATTGATCCTGTAAAAGTTGCTGTACAAATGAGGCCTGATTGAGGAGAAGGATTACGCTCTTTGTTTTTGTTTAGTTTTTTCAAAGGCACTGAAGCGTGAGTTGCTGCACGTCGAGGCGTGTTCAGTCGCCTCGCTCTGCTCGCTCTCCTCCCAGGTGTATCACTGATATGCCCCCCCCCCCCACCCCGCGTGTATAAATAGCAGCCTTGTTTATTTCCCCGCAGCTTCCCGCTAATTTTGACATGGAGGCGGCTCGCCTGAAGTTCCCGGTGCTGTACGAGGAGAGCATGAACACAGTGCTGGTGCAGGAGATGGAGCGCTACAACGCGTATGCACACACACTCACACACTCACACACACTCACACACAGACCAGAGGTGGCGCTAGACTGACAGGGTCATAAAAATGCTCTCATCATCTATTTTTATTTTGTTGATTTATCAAATGATAATAATGACGTTTCCCTCCCGACCTCCTCGCTCTCGCTCGCTCGCTCTGTAGTTCGCGAGGGCTGATGGCTTGTTTGTCCTTCATCTTCCTCTGCATCACTCCCTCTATCTTCACCTCCTTTATCAACACAATCATTGTTGTTGGGCTTTTTGGAGAAACTTGGGACTCTCAGCTGCCGTGACATTTTTCAGAGTGAAGCCAGTGAGGTCATGCATCAAGAGAGACAATAGCTGACTGATAAGATCACTGGCCACCAAGTGGTCGGGGGGTGAATTACAATCTGTCAAAATGTCAGATGGCCTTCAGGTTTTTGTGTCACCGTTTTAAAAAAACGGTCAATGACGGAAAATATTCGGTGAACGGGACCCCTGACACAGACACACACACATAAACACAGACATGGGAGCCCCGTCCCCCCCGGTGACATCACGTGGTCTCTGCTGTCCCTCAGGCTGTGCAGCACCATCCGCGTCAGTCTTCAGAACCTGCTGAAGGCCATCAGAGGGTTGGTGGTGATGGACGGCGAGCTGGAGGCGGTGGCCGGCAGCCTGGCGGTGGGAAGGGTCCCCGAGCGGTGGGCGCGGCGCTCGTACCCGAGCCTCAAGCCGCTGGGCAGCTACGTCGCCGACCTCCTCTGCAGGCTCAGGTTCTTGCAGGTGAGGTGCCGTGGATGAGGTCAGAGGTCAGATGAGGCTGCAGATCCTCGTCCTTCTGACACACATTTCACAGAACCAGATAGGACAGAGTGTGTGAGTGTGTGTGTGTTGGTGTGTGTGTCTGTGTGGCGAGCGGAGTCTTTAAAGATCTTTCATGACACGAGTCTGTCCGCGCCGCTGCAGGATTGGTCGGCCGGCGGGAAGCCCAGCGTCTTCTGGCTGTCGGGCTTCTTCTTCACGCAGGCCTTCCTGACGGGCGCCATGCAGAACTACGCGCGCAAGTACCACGTCCCCATCGACCTGCTGGGCTTCCACTTCCAGGTGGGAGGAGCTTTTTTGTCTTTTTCTTCCCAGCCGCGCTCTCGGAGCGCTGCCATCTGTAATGTTTAGTTTATGAAGTTTTCAAAAAACCCAATAAAAGTTGTTATTGGCTTTTTTAAAATTGTTTTTTTTCGAATTATTTTTGTATGGGGTTTTAACATTTTGAATTAATTATTTTTTTATTGATTATTATAATAGTTTAATGTAATTTAGTATTGTTTTTACATTTTATTTTTATTTTATTTATTTTTTTCAAAAAAGAAAATTGAATTCATTTTTGCACATGATTTTTTTTTATTATTCTGCTTTATGACTATTTGTATTTTAACTTTTTCCGATATGTTCTCTCCCCCGGCCTCTCGGAGCGCCACCATCTGTGATGTTTTTGATCTCTGTCGTCTCGGCGGCAGGTTCTCCCCCTCGATGAGTCAGCCTCGCCTCCTGAAGATGGTGTTTACATCAGCGGGTTGTTTCTTGATGGGGCTCAGTGGGACAGAGA
>CAESWR010000344.1:226970-251654 GCA_903171835.1 Mullus surmuletus
CAAAAAAACGCTCCCCTTTCATTCCACCCGTTTCTTGTTGTTTCTTGTTTTTTTCTCGGGGAGCAGCCGCAGCGAGTGCCGCCGCCGTTGCCATAAATGTTACATGACGAGCACTTGCGCTGGCGTCGCAGCAAGGGCCGGCGAGCTTGTGAGCTAATGGGCCGCAGAAGCGATTTGATTTTTTACTGCACTCGTAACAAAACGCTCGGCTGGTATTTCCAATTTAAATAGAAGCATCGAATTTTGACTATATTAGTCTCAGAAGGGGGAGCCCATCCTCCGCCGAGGCTGCTTCGCCGGCTCGGGCGCCTCAGGGGGGCGAATCAGAGGTCCACCGTCACACTCAAGGACACTTGGACGCGGAACAGCTGATGGATCAAACTGGTTCCCATCAGCAGGTGTGAAGAAGAGCTGCTATCTGAACGCTGCTCCTCATCCTCTGTCAATGAAGTAACCGCTGTTTCCAAGCCAACGTGTCACGACTCCACATCTTCATTTGCTCTGTGGCAGATTCATTCACATACTCTGCTTTGAAATCATTGGCGACACTTCCATGCAGTCAATATTGGGGTTAAGGTCCAAATTCTGCTTCCTGAAACATTGGGAATAACCCATTTACATGTGTGAGCAAACAGGATTGTTCCTGTATACATGGTCATCGGCTACGTTTCCATGCAGTCAATCAGCCTTTTCTAAACGGAATATTAGCAATAACCTGGTTGCGCGCGGCCATGAAAACACCATTAACCCATTTGAATAAGTGGAATATGCTCATATTCTGGTTTTAAAAAAACCCTGAATATTCATGTTCATACTCAATAACCTACATGTTTACTTCTATCGGAATATCCCCATCAAAAGGAACATGAATTGATCCCTATTGATTACACTGGCTACATTTCCAGTCAGTCAATATTGGGGTTAAAGTCCATATTCTGGTTACTGAAACATTGGGAATAACGTGTTTACATGCGGGAGCAAACAGGGTTATTCCTGTATACATCATTATAATCAGTTTGGATATCCCGATAGGATACATGACCAAATAATCGACTTAGAAAAGGAGGAACCCAGGAGGAATATTCGGTTTTCTAAACACTGGAATATGAGCACATTTCGCTTATTTCGAATGGGTTATTGGTGTCTACATGGCCGTGCACAACCGGGTTATTGCTGAAAATCCACTGAGAAAAGGCTTATTGACAAAACGTAGTTAATGAAACAAAACAAAAAAAATCAATAGATTAGTCGACAACCAAATAATGGTTAGTCGCTTCCATTTTTGCTTCTGACCACCTTCTTCACATGAAGGAGCGTCTGCTGGCCGCCACTGCAGCCCTGCTGCTCGGCCAAATCCCCAAACTAATCAGCGTCTCTGCATCAAGCGGCTTTTGCAAGCCCCCCCCCCCACCCCCCCTCTTTTATTTTTGCATACATTTGATTGGAGGCAGCATATGCAAAATAGTCCTGTCAAATCTGCCGGGTTCAAGGGTGAACCCTCAAAGCTTAAACCCTGACCCGGATGCCTCCCGCCCCCAGGAAGAGTGATTTTTCTCTTTACCATCTGCTGGAGAAGAGGGGGGGGGATGGGGGGGATGGGGGGGGCAGCACAGGGAAATGTCTGCTCTTATCTCGCCCTTGAGAAGCAGCCGAGCTCGCCGAGAGTCGATAATACGAAGCTTTATATTCTCCCATACATCGCAGCAGCGCGGCGGGCTTCTTCCTTCACCGCCATTTGTGTATGAAATGAACAAAATTAATCCAGACACCTGACGAACTTGGGCATCATGGTGTGTGCGTGTGTGTGCGTGCGTGTGCGTGTGTGTGTTCGTTCCGCGGGATCGGAAGACAGATCGGGAGTGGAGACGACAAACACTGCCGGGTTGGGAGTTAATTGTGGAATGAATATTTAACAAAGTGACAGGGCGAGAGGGACACACACACATACACACACACACACATACACACACACACACTCACGCACAAACACACTCACGCACACACACACGCGATGGAATTATATATCCAGCAGCCGCGGCCTCGCCAAGCTCTGCTGGATGGGAGTGTGAAGAGACAAGCACACCATCTAGTGGCTCTAGCGCAGACGTAACTAAAGTACACACACACGGACACACGGACACACGGACACACACACCCCCCCCCACTGCATCACAAATGTGAGCGACTGCAGTTAAATTTAAAAGATGCATGGAACCAAGTTTAAAAAGGGGCTGCTGCATTTTATAAGTGCAAAGTTGGGCAGCGAGGTCTATTTTCAGCGGCGGGGCCTCGGAGGAATACTTTGACATTTTGGAAAATATTCACTTTCTTTCCAAGAACGAGAGACTAAATGAGCGGATCGATACCGCTGAGTAGAAACAAATAGGTCCGCGCGGCGAGTGGCTCCCGTTAAAAGGATTTATTAGCCACGACGTTCTGAGGCACAAGGCTCTCTCGCTGCGGCTGGCGTATAAATCCTCTTAACGGCAGGTGTGTGTGTGTGTGTTTGTGAGCGCTTTTTGTTTTCGCTCGGCAAAAAAATGTCTTCAGGGGTCCCGCGGGAATCGGTTTGTCAGTTTATCGGATCGATAGCGGCGACATGATGGCGCCGTGATATGAAGCTGCACCGGCTAGCGGCCAATTAGAGGACGGAAGATTCCAAGGGCGGTGTGTGTCTGTGTGTCTGTGTGTCTGTGTGTGTGTGTGTGTGTGTGTGTGTGTGTGTGGAAATCAATGGCGGCGGTAAAAATCCCTTGCGTGCAAATGTTTGGCTGACCAGGGCAGTCATCCGTAACTCTGGATGGGGATTCGAAGCCACGTCCCGGCGCCGCGAGTCCCCGCGTCATCGCTGCTGATTGTAAACAGATTTTCATTTAAATGGATACCTCAGATGTTTCTCCATGAAGTTGTATGAGCTCCTCACCATCAGTGAGCTTCATCAGCAGTGACTTTTCCTCCACTACGTCCCGTGAGCCGAGTTCCAGCCCGGTTTCTCTGTTGCAGAAAGTAGTTCCTCTAGTTGCTGGAGTCACACGGATGAAGAGTTTGGCTCCAAAACTCAACATGCCTTCAAAAAAGTCATACATTTGCATCACTAATTCTTGGCCGTGAAAAAGTCTGACCTCACAATCACCCGGCACTATTTTCCCTCTGTTCGTATCACTGCACGCACCATCATCAGCTGTTTCATGGCATTTACGTGCTTGGAAGGAGACTGCTGTGACACGTCTTCTCTTACGTCGCAGCGGTCTCATCTGCCTACTTCAGCTGATGGAAAGGTGCGCGCAGTGATACGAAGGGAAGGAAAAATTGCATATTGTTTTTTGAAGCAAAATGCTTCAGCTCTGTCCCACAGCAACTACACGGAACTACTTTCTGCAACAGAGAAACCGGGCTGGAACTCGACTCACGGGACGCAGTGGAGGAAAAGTCACTGCTGATGAAGCTCACTGACGGTGAGGAGCTCATACAACTTCATGGAGAAAAACACCAACTACCCCTTTAAGGATCCACGGGAGGTGACATGATTGCTCGCTGTTTACCCTTTCCTGCTTCTGCACGTGGACGCCAATTACGCACGAGTGGCATCGGACGCCACTAATGCCCCCCCACCCCCCCTTTGTGTTCACATCACAGAGGGATATGGGATGTGAAATGAGATCACCACTGACTAGCGAGCTATCAGCGAGTGTGCTATAAAACATTATGGGCCGGAACAGAACGTGGTGTGTGTGTGTGAGCTGTGTGAGCAGGCTGGATATGTGTGTGTGAGCATGGTGGATGTGTGTGTGTGACGTCGGCTCCTCCCTCTTGCTCTTTTATCTTTTTTTTTTTTCAGCGGCGCTTGTTTTCCTCCTCTCGTATCTCCTCGCTCATCCGCTGAAGCTTCCTGCCGCTTCCACTTCCTGGCCCTTCTCCTCTCATCCCCCTTAATCGCCTCCTTTCGTTTATTCTCTCCGCCGTTATCTCCCTGCATCGCTTCTTCTTCACCCCTGCCGCCCCCCCGCCGCCGCCCCTCTGCCCTGTGGTTATCAACATCAGCCGAGCCCTCCAGCCTCTCACACGTCCATATCACTTATCCAGGATTGATTGATAAATCTTAGACAAACCCGCTGTGTCCGGATCAATACGGATTAGCCAACATAAAACAGGGATTCCACATAAATCACACTCGTAAAATTAATCATCGCCTTATTACTCGGGAAATCTCGCCGCCATACATCACCCGGAATGCCCGGCCTCGTCCTTGTGCCGGCGAGCTCTTTCACCTCTCCCGCGAAATGAAAGAATGAGGGCAATTGGGAGGAATAAGGCAGGAAGTAGCCCGGGCTGGTTCATAATCTATATGCGCGTTTCTATAAAAATAATAAAGAGAGAGTGGGTTTTATTTGTGATGGATCCTGCAGCCGGCTGTTTGCAGCATTTGAGCCGCCTCAGACAGACACTGGGGTGGGGGGAGTAGGGGGGGCACGCGGGGTGATGAGCAGTTAGCGCTTCCATCAAGGATCTCCGGGGCCGTCCGTGGAAAATGAAACCATCTCTGAGCAGGTAACTCAATTTAACCGCTGGCCGCCTCCTCTGCAGCTACAAGCGCAAATACTTTCCCAGCTGATGAGACGGGGTAACAGAGCGTGGCCCCAGTCGCCGAGTGCAACAGGAGAGGCCTGCTCCGCCCAAATTGCCTGGACATGGTCAAGGGAGGCCCCCCCCCCCCTGCCACTTTTACAGATGGAGAAGCGGAGACTGAGAAGTTAGAAAGCTTCTGGGGTTTTCTCTCCTTCCTTTTCAATCAATAAAATGGAGCGGGCTTTAATCACGGGGCTATTGAGTGCTGAAGCTAGCAAAATTGAGAGTTGGTCTTCTGGAACCATCTCCGACTTCGCCCCCGCTGCACAGCCGCCCTCTCAGGCGGCGGGGAAATTCTTTATTTGGGGGCCGAGGTTGTTGGGGAAGCCGACGAGCTGTCGTATCTCCATGGATTCCACTTTGTGCTGGGAAAAAAAAATCCACCTGGCGACTGTCGATTCTCATTTTTCTCGCTTTTTAGCATTCAAGACCTCTAAGCTGGTGAGATCCAAAAGGTTTGGAAGACGCTCTGAAGCCAGGCGGCACATTTTGACAATTAGATGGATTAACTCAATGCTGAGGAAGGTGTCAGTCTCACACTGCTCATTAGCAATCGCGCTTATTAGACCATTTCATAATTGTTCTCCAGCTAAATTATATAACGATCACGTTGACCTTTTCCCGCCGTCCTGCTTAGCAAGTCGGAGTTGATGCATTCAGGAAAGTCAATTTAACGAGAGCAATTTAACGTGCGGCTCAATAACGCTATCTTCTACTCCATTATTAATCACAATAAAAAAGTTAGGCCTGTTAATTATTGCAGATGTGTTACAATGGAAACGCCGGCGCCGCCGCCGGCTGGTTTGATGGAAGTGATGTATCGTCGGTGCTCCAGTCAAAGTCACTCCCGATCTCTATCTGACATTTCTGTGTGCGGCATTGGTACGATTCCGCGCCGACACATTAGATGAAATTTTAATGTTGCCTCGGGGGGGAGCCGGGTCGTTACACCTGCGCGCTAGCAGGAAACCCCCGTGCGTTTTAGCGTCTTCCGCTCGCTTAAAGGGAGCATGGGAGTAATGAGGGTGAAGGTTTCCCTCTTAAAGGAGCAGTGTGTAAAAATAGGTGGATTGGGCAACAAATATTCGAAAGCTACGGTGGCCTTTGAGGACAAAAAGGAGGATTTTGACATGATTCATTCTAAAATAATACAGGCAAATACACATTATTTACACATCCTTTTATTTTCTGTTATTGCACGGTTCCACTTCACCCACCTAATTTTGTGGCCCAAGTCACAGCTGCGAGATCCTACACATTATTATTCTGCACTGCTCCTTTAATGGTCGCAGCCGTGACCGCTTTATTGCCTTTTCTGCACGCCGACTCCGCGGCCTCTGCAGCTGAGCGCGGCGCAGACGCGGAATAAACAACAAGTGGACGACGATGACCTGCAGTGATTTTTTTCATTGATTATCCACTAACGGCGACACTAATTCTGCTGGAAAACAAAATGCAAACAGGGAGGAGAGGGGGTGGATGGCGGGGGGGGGGGGCGCCTCTGGTGCTAGAACTCGAGAAGCAGCCGTAAATCACAGATCTTTCACGCAGTAAAAGTGAGGCGGAAGATGAAAAAGAAACGAGGAAATGGTGGCGGGTGCAGAAAAAAAATGGAGTGAGACTGATTGCAGCCTGCAGAGGGCGGCCATTAAAGTGACTAAAATATCATATGCATGTACTCAGTAGCGTTTGTGTGTACTCATTGATGTTAACAGTGATGTTAACGTGTACTCAGTAATGTTAGCATGTACTCACTGACATCAGCATGTAGTCGGTGACGTCAGCATGTACGCAGTAACGGTAATAATTTATTACCGTTATTATTCTAAGTATGTACTAGGTAACGTCAGCATGTACTTGGTAACATTAGCATGTATTCACTAACATTGGCATATATTTAATAACGTTAGCATGTACTCAGTAATTTTAGCATGTATTTAATAACATTAGCATGTACGCAGTAATGCTAGCATATATTTAATAACATTAGCATGTACGCAGTAATGCTAGCATGTATTTAATAACATTAGCATGTACGCAGTAATGCTAGCATGTATTTAATAACATTAGCATGTACGCAGTAATGCTAGCATGTATTTAATAATGTCAGCATGTACTTGGCAAGAGGAAGAGAGTTGCGTTAAATCTCAGTTGTAAATCACGGATCTTTCACGCATCAACAGTGAGGCGGAAAATGGAAAAGAGACTAGGAAATGGTGGTGGGTGCAAGAAAAAAAAAAAAGGAGTGAGACTGATTGCAGCCTGCAGAGGGCGGCCATTAAAGTCACCAAATATCATAATCAGATTTCCAACGAGGCTGCAGCCATCAGATAGTGGGTGCGGGCGGAGTGGCGGCGGCGCTCCGCCTGCACCAGGTGCAACATGTTCCTGCAATCCAATCTGGCTCCAAGGCCACGAGGAGGTTTTACTTATTGCTCCGATCCCGGAACAAATCACCGGGCCGGCGAATATCAGGGCCGCGGCGGGGGGAGGGGCTCCGGCTGCATGTACACAACGATTACCGCACACTGCGTATTGTTTGGCACGCACGTCTGTGAGTGTGTGTGTGTGTGTGTGTGTGTGTGTGTGTGTGTGTGTGTGTGTGTGTGTGTGTGTGCGTGTGCGCGTGCGTGTGTGCGTGTGTGCGCGCGCGCGGCGGTACAAGTGCACTTGAGGGATGGCACAGTGTTCTTCATTATCAGCGTTTAAATAGCTCGGCTGATAAAGTCGATCCAAAATGAAAGCACATTTCAGTAGATTATTTCCCCCCACAAAGCGCGGGCGCTCATCACAGGCCAGCGCTAATGAGAGATAAGGAGCCGCAGATAAGGCGGTTTGGGCTCGCGGGGTGTTTCTTTCTTTTATTTTTTTATTGTAGACTACGGCAGCGGCGGGGTTATAAAAGACTAAATGGTCCTCGCGAGCCGGAACGCAGCCCGTGTCGGTTTGTGTGAGATGGGCGAGGAGAAGCACCACAGAAGAAGAGTGGGAGCCCATCTGTCAGCGCCGCCAGTTGGCCTCGGCCGCTCTGTTTTGATTATTTCCTTATCTCTCTCTCTCACGGGCTGCCGGTGAGTAACAGTGACCCCGCCGGATTGCTTCCCGGGCCGTATTTCCCCCGTCTCCATCCATTCCTAATGTCGCCTGATTTATCCACGGGCGTAAAAAACCTCCACAAAGCGGCCAAAGAATGACTCTTCAATAAAGACGAGGTGATAAAAAACGCGCGGCCGGTTGGTAGAATGTGCGGCCGTGACGGCGGCGTCAACGACTTCTGGGCAGCAAATCATCAAATGGCCTTTTTTTTCTTTTTTTAATGAAGCGTAAATCATAGAGCTCTGGCAGAAAGCGTAAAATCGTTAAAAAATAAACCGCAAATCTTTCTGATCCCGCAACAGCTGCTGTGGTGGGTTTCTTTAGAGACATCGGAGTATGACACAAAGAAATGACGTTTTTCAGACAAGATTTTGACCTTCACCAAAGTCCATCTTAATTATTTTGGCTGGAAATTTGATGGAAATATGATCCCTCCACCATTTCCAGTGTTTTCTTATCTCTCCTGCGTTGGCTGCCTCTCCCTCCTCACCAGCTTCTAAATGTTTCACCACAAGGCATCCTTTGGCCTCAGACACGTTAGCATGTGGAGATCAGGGAAGGAAAAAGAAAATGTGATGAGCGAGAGCGAAGCAGAGGTCTTACTGGTGGGGGATCAACTGGGCTTCCAGACAGACGCCCAGCCTCTCCTTCTTCCTCTCCTTCTTCTGCTAACGTGGCTAAGAGCATGCTAATATGACTAAGAACATGCTAACGTTACTAAGTACATGCTTATGTTACTGACTACATGCGTACGTTACTGAGTACATGCTAATGTTACTGAGTACATACCAACATTACTGAGTACATTCTGACGTTAGTACGTATATGCTGACATTACTAAGTACATGCTATTGTTACTTAGTGCATGCTGACGTTACTGAGTACATGCTAACATTACTGAGTACATGCTGACGTTACAGAGTACATGCTGACGTTACAGAGTACATGCGTACGTTACTGAGTATATGCGTACGTTACTGAATACATGCGTACGTTACTGAGTACATGCGTACGTTACTGAGTACACGCTAACATTACTAGCTGCTGTCCACCAGCAGAACTCCTCGTGCTTGACTCTGATCTTTGGTCGCTTTAGTTGAGTGAAATCAACCTGGTTGTGTTTTGGTGAAGACGCGCCACAGCCGTAAAAGCTGTACTTTTAGATCATCTCATTATTTCTTTTAGATTTGCTTGACAATAACTGCTCACGGTGACATTTATTCTTCCTTTTCAGACTGGCGTTCATTTTCCTTTTCTCTCCTCTCAGCATGTCTCTCTGATATTTGTTTGCGACGCTGCATCGGCACGTCGGTGTGACAAACAGCCGGACAGCCGCGCCTCCAAACAATCCCTTCCTACCTCGTTAGACCACCGCTGTGATTCTTCTTCGCCCCGAACCGTGTCCTGTCCGGGTAAACAGTGTCTTTGAAGTATTCCCTCAATGTTAATAGCCGAGGCACCTTTAATGATGAGGCAACAGACAAGGCCTGGGAGAAATATTAGCTCAGCAAGGTCACAGAAAACAAGGTCCCATCTGTCTGGCTGCAGCCGCGCTGGATCCGGGGCCCTTGCATTACTTCGGCCCCGGGGCAGGAAAAATGGATCATCAATCTGATTTAGGGAGGCTCCAGCCAGCGCTGTCATTTCCAAGCCGAATAACACTAGCTTCTTCTCCTGTCACCTTTCGCAGGTGAATTCGTAATGGCCGCTGACGTTAAACTGTCTCGCGTGCGGCGTCGCTGAGGCCAGACCTTCACAGGGCTTCACATCGCATTACATCACGGCGGCGCGGTGCAGCGTGGCAGCCGCCATGCTTCCCCGGCTTTAGTGCCACACTGCAGCCGGGGCAGTGAAAGGCAAGAAGAAATAAATAAAGATAAAGCAGAAAAAGCGATAGCTATTCATTTTTTTATTTAGCAGGGGAGCGTATATTCCCGCGGTGTGTTTGTGCGCGATTCCCCGCCTCGGTCGGGAAGTTTAAGTCGCCGGCTAAACCCAATGACCAATCACTTTGCTCCCAGTTCGACAGTGAGACACCGTGTAGAACAGGATCGGCCATGCCTTTAGCGCGGCCACTCTCTGCTTCTCACACACACACACACACACACACACACACACACGGGCAGCCCCAGTGGCTGACACAGGAGAACGGCGGCGTGAAGCAGCGGGGCTCGGTGCGGCCACACGGAACTGTTGATAATGAGTCTGTAATCCATTTGATAGCCTGTAAACATGCAGGGACGGGTTCCTCTGCGAAGAGGGGGGCGGGGGGATGGCGGGGGGGCGGGGGGAGGAGAAATCCCCCACTTGCTGATTTCTGTCATCTCCCTCTCATGCTGGGTTTGTCGTCCCCTTCAGTCCCGGCTGTCGTCTTATCGTCCGGGTCCACCTACGACGCCGCCTCTTAAGCATCTCCTGCATTCCTCACATACCGGTGTGAATTTGCTTATCTGGGAGAGAAAAAGAGCTGTCCAGAGAGGAGGAGGAGGAGGAGGAGGACATGTTGGTATTCACCTGGGGCTTTGTGTTGGGTTGACTGCTGGAGTCGGTTGGCAGGAGTGGGCGACCAGGGCAAGAAAATACTTACTGACTTATTCCTGACACTCCTTGGGGGGTGCAGGCCGTCGACAAAGGATCTCCACAGAACTCCATCGCTGGCTTTCTTTTCCATCTGTATATCCCGTCTTTATTAATGTCTGCCTTCAACCCCCTCTGTCAGGTGTTTCCAGGCCGACCTCCCAATGTCTGTTCCATGTCCGAGCCCGGTGCTGGTCCTTGTCCTTCTTGAGGCTTCCAGAAGCTCCTGGCGTTGGCCACAAAACATCATCGGCCTTCGAGTTGAAGAGCCTTTCTCTCCCAGGTCAAGGTTCTCTCGTTGTTCCCTCCTCCTCGTTTCTGTATAATCTTAGAGCCATTAGAGCCCCACTGGTACAGCCTCCAGAATCTTAGGGGCACACAGGCCTCCCCATCACTGCAAGGTAACTGCGCCAGGGCAGGGGCAAGAAAATGATAATGTGGATATTTTGGGTGGATTTTGTCAACAATTGGTCAATCGCCTTCAAAAACGCCACATTTATGTAGTTATAACACATTAATTGCTGCTTCCAAATTGAGGAAAACAGCTCTAACTGTTCCAAATAATTGAACTGGAGTAGAAACATCCTCATCTTCAGTAGTATCTTTGAAACAACATTGCTGATATAATTGTTGACGATGCCCCCCCCGCCCCGTGCGTCACTTCCCGACACTCGGCCTCACCCGAGGTCTTTAATCTCTGCGTCACGCTCGTCAGTCCAAACGTCCCCGCCTGGAGCGTCCCCTCCCTCCGCCCGCCCGCCCGCCCGCCCCGGCTGCTGCTGCTGCTGCTGCTGCGATGGCGGGCTTTGTTCTCCTCTCTGGCAAGGTGAACGTCGTCAGGGGATCGTTTAATAAGAGAGGGATCGCTCGCGAAAGGACAAGAAAGGGCCTCAGGTGGAGAACCGCCCTCTGATGAGGATTAGTTTTATCCTGCATATGCAAATGACATTGATTAAGCCATACAACCCCCCCNNCCCCCCCCCCCCCCCCCCCCCCCCCCGCTTCAGTGTGGCATTCCTCTCCTGCAGGTAATCTCTGGAGAGCGCACTGCAAACACAGCCCAGGGAGACAATGCTAATACCGCCCGAGATGAACCGCCGTCATCACCATCATCGTTTGCGGCTCCCGGGGAAGCGGGAGTCGGGCTAAATTACGCCGACGTGTCACCGCACAACTGCTGTTTGTTTTTCCTGATCCGCATGCTGATTAGCACGGGAAAGCCATGCCATACCCAAAGCCAATGCTGCGCGCGCGCGATTCCGCTGCCGTACAGGCCTTATCGTCTCCCCACGCTGAGACTTTTACCGTCTTAATCCCCCCCCACCCCCCCACCACCGCAACATATTGCAGGAGATTATCTTTCTAAAATTAACTAGCCCCTTGAGACTGCAGAGATAGCAGCTGCCTTTTTGCCACTTGGCGAGTTTTCAACAAACAAAGTGACTTATTGCGTACGGGAGAGAGCGCTGGCTTTTTAAGGCTCCCAGATTACGGGGCGTTTATGCCGCTTCGCCTTCGGTGGCACGAAGCGTTTGGAACCGGCGTGTCTTTGCTCGTTTGTTTGTTTTGTTTATTCATTCATTCATTCATTGATTTATTCGTTCCAATACAGTGATTGAAAAGGAGCAGGGTGAAGGATGAATACCTGCACCTTTCTTAAAACAAATAACCGCTTACATCGGATGTATTGCCATAATGATAAACCTGTGTACATGAGTCAAATAAAGTAAACAAATAGTAAGATAATAATGATAATAAGAAGAATAAATAAAGAAAAAATCAAATAAAAAATACAACATTGATAAATACAAAAAGTATATTTAAAAAAATAAAGATAAATGTAAAAAGTAAAAAACAAATGATTACAAAGTGAATAAATCTATAAATAAAACGACGCCAGGATTAAGTGTGCAGGGCGGGTTCCGAACGACCGCCAGTCTGACTTCTATCCCGACTAACAGCCGTCAGCTTTTACAGATGCTTCAATCACGGCAGCGGCTCTCGAGATGTGATAAAGTCGTCAGCGATTGCCGCGTAATTGTTTCCGATTGAAAAAAACGCTGCCGTTCCTTCGCTTAATTCGCCAATCATCCCTTTGTGTTATGAATCCACACATTTCCTCCGACTCGACAGACGGACTTGTTTCTTGGAAATGGAATAAGTCAATAACGCTCCTCATTGCGATGCGCGGTCCATTACGATTAGCTGCTGCCGCACCGAGACGGTCCTAATTGGATTTTGAACTGCCCGAGAAGCTAAGTGGTGGGATGGAGAGCGGGGGGCACCGCGGGAACCGGCAGGAGGCAGCCGCAAAAAAGTCTTCTTACATGACGTCTTATTACTAATCTATAAAGCGTTAATGATTGATGCGGCCATTACCGTCACAACTCATCTCCCTCAAAAAGAAAAAAAGAAAAAAGCTGCGTTATTTATCGGGGTCTTAATGAAAACGCTTCCACCGGCCGGGTGTGACTTTGACGGGGGTCTGATTCCTGCGAGCGCCCAACAAATGTCGCTCGATGTCAGATGAGGGCTAACGGCGTCGAGCTTGCGCGGCGCCGGATGCAAATGCATGAAAATGCATCTGTCGTCGCTGGTTTCTGCTCATTCTTATTCAGCAGCCCGGGGAGTTCCTTCTCGGCGCCGCCTCAGATAAAAGCAGCAAAATAACCTGAACGGGCGGCGGGTTTATCACGGAGCGATCGCGCGTGTACATAAGTCATGCCTTCAGCGCCGGGTAATTTGCCGTCATTAATCCTTCTGATTTGCATGTGTTTAGACGGCGGCAGGCAGACGCTCACGCCTCAAACCAACGCATTTACCTGCTTTAATACCTTCGTTTATCGGGGCCTCTGGTTAATATATTATGCGCACCGAATGCATTGATTAATTAAAGATGCGACATGTCTTTCACGGGTTGGGCTTCTAGTCTGAGATGGCTTCCCCCGCAAATGCAGTGCAGTGCACTTTGTGTGTTGGTGTCGCATAAAAATTCACAAATTCAAATAGTGTTTTTATAGCAGAAAATGCGCCTCCTGCCGAGTGCAGCAAAGCAGACGAGCAGCCACAGGCCGCCGCACGCCAAGCCGGACAGATAGCGCTGGATGAGGCGAGGCGCGCCGTGCCGCGTTGGGGGACCCGACAAAAAAAACACTTAACAACTTTACTCAGATGCGACTGAATGTCTCCTCTTGAAGTCAATTCACGCGTCAATAGTCTCCTGTTGATTACCACGCAGCACGCTGTGTGAGGAACCCTCCCTTGTATAGTTTTGGAGACTTTTTATTTTTGCGGGAAAAAATATTGAATAACTTCATCATTATGCAGCGCTGTCACAACGGGAGTCAGGTCGGTGGGAAAAATATGCAGCGACTTTAACTGCAAGACGCACAAATTAACTTGTAGGAAAGAACGTGCGTCTTGCGGACATGAACCAAAGTGGAACTTGTTATTGGGATTGTTTTAGTTAATCATGTGACTACGAGTCAAATTAATTAAACTGTGTGAATAAATTGTGACCCGTGGCTGCAAATGAGTGAAAACATGGGAGCAAATTCATGCAAATTGGGGAACAAATTATATCCTGTGGCCATGAATTGATCAAAACAGTGGGGGGAAAAAAACTCCTGTTGATGAACTCTGTCTCACGGGCATAAACTGATCAGGATGGGCCCGTGAATCGATCAACTTTTCTACTTCTGCTACGACTCTTTGCTTGTTACTTCCTACTTCTTCTACAGCAGTTTCCTTGTTACTTCCAACTTCTGCTACAACTGTTCCCTTGTTCCTTCCTACTTCTACTATGACTGTTTCCTTGTTCCTTCCTACTTCTACTACGACTGTTTCCTTGTGTTGTTTCTTTGTACTTGGATCACAAAAAGAAATACAGACGGCAGATATGTTCGTTGTTACTTGTTACTTCCTGCTTCTACTACGACTGTTTCCTTGTTACGTCCTATTTCTACTACTACTGTTTCCTCGTCACTTCCTCTTGTGTTTCCACGGGTGCCAACATGGTGGCAACCAGCGTTTAGGTGCATTACTGCCTCAGGTGCTGCAGAGGTGCATTGTGGGCGACAGTCAGCTACCTTAGAAATGGAATCAAGATGGCCGCTAACAGACCTCTTGTGAGCTTTTACATGGATCATTCTGAGGTCATGATAAATCATTTACAAAGGAACATTTTCAAACACTCTTAATAATATTTTTAATTTTTAATGATAAATGCCATTTATTATTACACGGTTCAACTCTTAAAAGATAAAGATAATAAATAGATGATACAAAATGCGTTACAGCAATTACACACTTCCCATACGTACACTTCTTAACTGGTATTAATTGAAGTAAATGAATAAATATAATTTTTTTCGTGTATCGTACCGTGTGAGGTAGGAAATCCATCGTCATAGCGACGGTGGAGCCTGATTCCTCCATCAAAGCGGCCACATTTCAAAGCGCCTTCCCGACGCTGCCGGAGCCGACTCGCACGACGACATCAGACAAAACGATCATTATGGTCTGTCAGCACGTCAAACCCCGCCGGTTGAGCGGCGGAATCCCGGATGCCGCTGCCCGAGGGCCGTCCACTCCAGAGTAATGGCGGCTCGCGTGGCTCTTTTACCCGTATCAGAGCGTGTGTGTGTGTGCTCTTATACAATTACACTCATTATTCCGTATTCGCCGGCGAACTGCGTCCTACTTCAGCCAGCTCTCCGGTAATACAAGCTATTTTATAGAGTGCATCTATTATGTGTAATCTGATAAAGATTGGGCGGCAGTGCTCGGCTGCGGCCTCCTTTGCGCGCGGCTCGGCCCGGACTCAGACGAGTGAGTCATGTTGGAAGTGACAGCAGATATTTATCACTGCCGCTGTTTATGGCTCAGCATGCACCGGCAGTTTTTTCCTCTCTCTCCTCGCGCTCCCCCGCTGTCAATCTGGAGGCCTAAGCAAGAAGAGTTAAGCACTAATAAGACAGCTTCAGTGTTCATCTCCCTGCCCCCCCCCACCCCCCCCCTCCTGCCCCCCCACTGTCAGATGAAGGAAGAGATCTGAGCGCATCCAGGAGAGCGTGAGCATTGATCGCCGGCTGCAAAATAAAGCCGAATGCCTAAATAAGTAAGAACAAACCGGGAGTGGCGGCGGCAGACGTGTGTTTTGCTCCGAGCAAGCCCCCCCCCCCCCAAAAAGAAACAGGCTGCGGGTTTGTTTACGCATGCCTGCACGCACGCCCTTATCAAAATTAGGCCTCCACTCGCTGAGGAAACACGATGAATAATTAAATAATGAATCCAGTAGGCGGGAGAGATGTGCTTCACACTTCCTGAGGGTAAACACACCTTCTTCCCACTTTATTTATTTATTTATATTCCAGTATGTCAAATTCAAACGCTCGTCTTCTGCTGGGATCTCCACGCGCCCCCCCCCCCGTCCCCCCCGTCCCCTCCACTCACCGACAGTTGCTCAAATGCCAAAAAACATATACTGCAAAATGAAGAGCGCGGCACTGTGAGGCGGGAATATGTTTGCTTTTGGTCTCAGGCCGCGACGGTGATATACCCACATCCCCGCAGCCACGCTCCGACGGCTCTGACTGCTCCACTCGGCTCCACTCGGCTCCTCCTGCTGCCGATTTCCTGCTCCGGCTCTGCAAGTGCTCTCAGAATCACTCTGTGCAGCAGCACCTCAAAGTCTTCCAAGTTAAGAGGTGTTAAGGAGCGAGGCGAGCAGAATCTGTGCAAAGCTGACGTAAATAGGAGTTAGCGGAATCCACACAAAGTCGACGCAAAGAGGCGTTAAGGGGCGAGGCGAGCAGAATCCACACAAAGCCGCTGTAAAAAGGAGTTAGCAGAATCTGCACAAAGTCGACGTAAAGAGGTGTTACAGAGTGAGACTTGCAGAATACACACAAATTAAACCTAAAGAGGCTTTAAGGAACGAGATGAGCAGAATACACAAAAGTCGACGTAGAGAGGAGTTAGTGGAATCCACACAAAATCGATATAGACAGGTGTTAGGGAGTGAGGCGAGCAGAACAGCACAAAGTCGGTGTAAAGTGGCATTAAGGAGCGAGGCGAGTGGAATCCACACCGGGTCAATGTAAAGAGGAGTTAGCAGAATTCAGACAAAGTTGGCGTAAAGAGGGGGTAAGGAGCGAGGCGAGCAGAATCTATACAAAGTTTAAGTAAAGAGGCGTTAAGGAGCGATGCGGGTGGAATTCACACAAAGTCAATGTAAAGAGGAGTTAGTAGAATCCATGCAAAAAATGCACAAAGTCAAGGCAAAGAGGCGTTAAGGAGCGAGTTGGGCAGAATCCACAACGTCGACGTCAAGAAGAATTAAGGAGCTAAGTGAGTGGAATCTGCATAAAGTCAACTGTTAGAGAAAAATAATCCACACAAAGTCTATGCAAAGAAGCGTTAAGGAGCGACGCGTGTGGAATACCACTTCCACTTCCTGTCATGCATTCAGTCCTTGTGCTCGTCTCGCGCCTGCGTTTTTATGGAGTAGTTGATGATGCTGACTAATATCTGCGGCCGCACGTATAAGCTGTTTTTTTTCTCCATGGTCTTCTTTAAAGCAGCAGCAGAGTAGATGTGTTTGCGGCGGGCGGCCGGCCCGATCCCCCCCGGAACGACTCAGAGACCTTCAATTACGTCCTGAAGGCTCAATCCTCCGGCATATTTCCACTCTCAAATGAATGGAATTTTCTATTATTTAGCTGCTAATATGGCTCCTCGCGGCCCTGAGAGTCTGACAGGATGGGCCGCTGCCGGATGCCTTCCTGCACTCTCGCCCGGCGCGGCGCGAGCTTCGGCCACACTGGTCATTTTATCTGTTCTGCTCGTTTCCTGCCAGTTGCATTAGCCGGCCCGCTGGGGTTTCTTTTGGCACATTAAAACAGATTTGGGTTAATAATTGATGCCGCGATTTATGGACTCTAGTGCCTGAGGTTCAATTGTAAGCCCCCCCACTTAAAAGCGAAGCGCTCTCCCCGCTCCCCGTGCCGTGATTTATAACCGCGGCTGGATGGCGGCGCGATTTATCGTGCGGCCGAGCCTTTTGAAGAAAAGAAGCAGACATAATCGTTTTTCACGCATTTTGACGTGATTATGTTTGGAGTTTCGGATTTCTCATTCACACATCATCTCGAGACAACGGAGGGAAAATATTGATCTGCGCACCGCGGGCCGTAAATCTATTTGTGTTCGCTGAGCTCCCGCCCCGGTTTTGATTAAGAAATGTTGCTTGGAATTAGCGCTCGATATCAACAGCAGTTTTGACATTATGCACGGAGATCTGTCGGCTGTTAATCAATAGCGTTACTTAGGTGGTCGCGGAGGGTGCGATGCGTGTGTGTGTGGGCACTCGGCTAAGCTTTAATTAAAATTCCGCAAAGAGGCTGTCAAGAATTACATGAGTCATAGCGTTTGCCTGTGATAGCCTCTGCTTCTTTTGTTGGCGTCGGGCGCCGTGTCTCCGCGCGCTGCCTTTGAGGCCTTTCCAAGAGGAAAAATGTAATTTGTTCTTCTTTGAGTGGCACACAAAGATGCATCAGATGTGGGTTCTGGACGGCAGCGCGGCGGCAACTGCAATTACACTCGCCTTTTGTTTGATTGGGATCCGCGCTTCCGGATGTCGGGGCCGGATTTCCACTTCGGAATTTGCGAACCCGACCCCGGGGTCACAGGCAAATAGCGTTCAGCTCGAGGCCAGCAGAATCTACAAGTATTCAACGTAAAGAGGCCTTAAGGAGCGAGATGAGCAGAGTCCACACAAAGTTGACCCAAAGAGACTTTTAGGAGCGTTGCGAACAGAATTGCGTGCTGCCTTTGAGGCCTTTCCAAGAGGAAAAATGTCCTTTGTTCTTCTTTGAGATGCACAAAGATGCATCAGATGTGGGTTCTGGATGGCAGCGCGGCGGCAGCTGCAATCACACTCGCCTTTTGTTTGATTGGGCTCCAAGCTTCCGGATGTCGGGGCCGGATTTCCACTTTGGAATTCGCCGTCCCCGGGGGTCGGCGGCTGCCTCATCCGCCGACTTTTTCCTGCTCTGAGTTTTTAGTGAAGTGTTTCCACGAGAGATGGCCATAAAATATTCATCCTGCTCTCCGCCGTGTCCGGGGGGAGATTCCTAATGACTCCGGTGGTCCCCTGACTTTTCATTTTCCAATACTTTGGTTCGTGACCGCAGCCGAGTCTCCTCAATCTGTGTACAAATAACACAACTTTGGACTCTCAGATTGCAGTCGGCGGCTCAGACAGCCGTCCTACGCTTTATAAAAGAAGGACTTGGACCGTCGCTTCTTCATCCTCAACAGTGTTTTTCAATCTAAAGCCACGCAGACTCTAATCACGCCTTGTGCGGAATTCCGTTATGAAACTTCAGATTATTCTTTGTGTCTTTCGCTTGTCATCGAAAGCACACAGACACAAAAAAATCCACATGAGGACTTTGAAACGGTTTCAAGGCGGTCGCACCACAAAGGAATCGTCCTGAATATCGAGCGAGCGTGTGAGGTCAAAAAAACAGGCGGATCTTCAGTGTCGCCTTGAATACGCTATTCAGAATTTTCAAGAAAGCCAGAAATATTGACAAATGATCAGTGTTAAGTTGGACTCAGCATGGACACATAAAGCCAATTATTTTTATGTGTATGTGTGTGTGTGTGTGTGTGATGCGTGTGTGTGTGATGCATCACAGTAACAGTGTGTTTGACCACGAGTTCAGGTGTAAATGCGCTGCGATTTGATCTCTGACCTCTGCCGAAGGGGCTCGAGGACAGATTCTGGACTCTTCTATTATAAGTGTGTGTGGGCGGAGACATGTGAGCAGGGGAGGGGAGTCTCACCAATAACGGACAGCGTGGCATCCGAGCTGGTCGTCGGTGCAGTCACACTGCTTCACAGGCGCCTGGCGTCTTGCTAGCTTGTTGCCATGGTTACACCACACATAGGAGGTGATGCTGCTTCTATTGGAAGCAAGGAGGAGGATGTGAGCTTTGAGGGCGGATTGCAACACCAGAGCACGTTAACAAAAATGTTAACCAACGGAGACCTTTCTCTGTGTTTGGGTCTGGCATCCACCGCGGTTTGGGCGTCTCCATGGTGATAAAGAAACAGGAGATGTGTGTGCTGTTGTTTAGCTTCCTCTGCTAGCTCTCCTGTTTACATTGAGACGCTCGCAGTTGCATTCTGATAAATGATCGTAGCTGACTGTCGGGGCGCCATCCTTGTTACAAAACATCCACTTCCTTCTGATTGACCGATTTGACCAGTTAAAGTATTTTTCTTCATGAAGGTGTATGAGCTCCTCACCATCAGTGTGGTTCATCAGCAGTGACTTTTCCTCCACTGTGTCCCCACTGCGCACCTTTCCGTCAGCTGGAGGAGGAAGGAGGCGGAAGGAGACATTGCAACGCGAGAGAAGACGCGTCACAGCGGTCTCCTGCATGTAAACACCGTGAAACAGCTGATGATGGTGCGTGCAGTGATACTAAGGCAGGGAAAATAGTTCCGGGTGATTGTGAGGTCGGACTTTTCACGGCCAAGAATTGGTGATGCAAATGTTTGACTCTTTTGAAGGCATGTTGTTTTTTGGAGCCAAACTCTTCATCCGTGGGACTCCAGCAACTAGACGGAACTACTCTCTGCGACACCGAAACCGGGCTGGAACTCAGCTCACGGGACGCAGTGGAGGAAAAGTCACTGCTCAGCGTTCAGGAGCACTTTGTCTAATCACACGCTTCTACGCAGAGCAGGTGAGCGCGAGCATCTGCCGGCCGCATCCAAGCCGACGGCGAGCAGCGAGCCCGGCGGGATCGGCCCTAAGTACCTCTTGGCAGCGTAGCTTTTTATCCTTATTGAGTATTACAACTTCTCCTGGTGAGCTGGGACGCCCAAAAAAAAAAAGTCTGAAAAACAATTTGACACCACGGATGGGTTATGAATTTTTTTTTTCTCTTCAAATTTCAAGAATTGCTCAAAGACTATAATTCCCTCCCCGGGTTTGGAGGGGAAATTAATAAGGGAGAGGATGATCCATTCCCGACAGAATAGCATATAAAGCAGGAGAGGAGCGTTAAGAAATGCACCTGGTTTCAATCCTCTGAAAAGAGGGATTGCTACCATTTCCAGTTCCATTTTAATTTCTTGTTTATTTCGCTCTCTGAAGCTTTGAGAACTCTGAAAGGATTTAAATGCCCTTCAGTCTCCGCGTCTCTCCCCCATTGCCTTTGATTTATAGATTTGATTTTCAGCTTGAAGGCGAAGAGGGAGAAATTCCAAAGGGTGGGGGGGGGGGGAGAAAACACCATCACGACACGGAGGAGCTTAAAGCGAGCTGAAAGGTGGAGGAAATAGGAAGGATATAAAATGCCCATTGCCAGCTCGGCGGATGAAATATGAGAAATTGTCGGAAGCCATGTAACAAAACGTGATATGCGGCAAATGAACTGGGCTTTATTCAATCCCCGAGCACCCATAAGAAGTCCCATTCTGCGGCGTGCGTATTGTGCCGCGCCCCGTGTCGACAGGACTCACTTACACCGCCGGCCGCCTATTAAACCCCGCAATGCACAATCATCCCCCTCTGCCCAACTCTATAAACACGCCGTGCGCCCGGTTACGCTTCCCTACCTTCAACCTGGCTTCCGCCCCGGCGCTCCAGGTTGAGGCGCTGACCCCACCGTGACTCCTCTCATCTTCCCCAGCTACGGAAGCTTGGCGGACGCTTCCCGTGAATCCACGCATCGCTGTCCCTCCAGGATTTCGTGCCTTGTTTGACATTGTTGCGGCCTGAAATGGCTGATGTTGAGGGAGCTTTTTCCAAAAAATTGCGATGAAAGTTACATTGTGGGAGGAAGTGAATGGTTGCCATTTTCCCTTTTTGTAATTAAAATTGAGTGAAAGAACAAAGGCATTGAGAAATGGCCCTTTGAATAACCTTGCCAACATGGCAAATAAAAGATTGCCAGGACGACAAAGATGCTGCAAAATAGGCTTTTCTGATCCAAATGCAGCTGTTGGTTCAAAAGCTAAAGGTCACAGAACCTCAAAGCATGAAGTGGCCTATAAAATGCTCTCCTACTGTGTCATGTAATCCCAGTTTCTGGTCTAGAAGAGGATATTTGGCAACTGTGGCGACGCCTAAGCTGCTCAGGAAGCCTCGATTGGCAACACGTGAACATCAGAGCAGCCGCAGTGAACAATGAGGAGGATTGTTGGAGTGTTTTAGCTAATTTATGTCAAACATTGGACGTCACAGCGACTCTTCTGTTTGGACCATAAGCTCTATGTAAGGCTTTGGACACGAGACAAAATAGTGCCATGTGTTTTAAGTTTTCAGTTATAACTAAATAAATTATCCTTCAATTATTCATAATCTATTTAATTACCCTATGTAGTGTCTAAGGGTTACATTTGCGTAAAATGCTAATGACCAAATTCTCAAAAATTAAAAAAGGAAAAACACGGAATATGGGGGAAAGAAACAAACAGATTTTATAGGGCCCTATTCAACTTCCCAAACTACGGAAGCCCGGTGGACTCTTTCCCATGGATTAATGCGGCCCCTCACCTTGGGCTCGGGGGCACTGCATTGCGAGACATCAGCTGGAAGGTCTGGCGTCGCAGCCGGCCGGCAGGGAGAAGCCGCTGCCACCGGGGAGCGATGAGGGGTCCGGGGGGACGGACAGAGGGACAGCAGGGACACTCCGGGACAGCCGAGGCTCTGAGCTCCTCCTGAACAGACAAACCCAGGGGATTACTGTCAGCCGGATCCTCCGACTTCGCAACACGGTCCAAAAACACGCAGCATTGCGGAGCGGCCCACTTCATAATCGTGCACGGCTTCTGCTCGCGTCTCAGCTGATGAGCGGCGAGCTGCGCCCGGAGCGGACGGCGGCCCTTTATGCACTGGGGCGGCGATTTATTGTCCCACCTTATGTGAGAGTCATTTGTAACGGAGTTAATTTCCTGCTAATGACTCGCAGAGATTAATTCATGTGCGTGATGAATTGCACAGGCAGCTCGGCTAAGCAAACTCAAAGTGTCTGTGTGTGTGTGTGTGTGTGTGTGTGTGTGTGTGTGCGCCTCTATGCATGCTTTTCAAACTCCGGCGAAGACTGCAGGGGCACTTATCTGAAATAAGTAGGGCTGCCCCGCGCCGCAGTCCTCGCTAGCAGCTCCGTATGCTAATGAGCTGTGTAAGATGAGGAAAATATGTTATTTTGCAACACAAACAGCACTGCAGTTAATTCAGGAAGCCGTAATCCACTGCTGGGGTTTCGGTGACGGCTGCATTCTCCGCGACTATCAACCGGAAGAATGAGCTTATTCGCGCGGTGGCGGCGTTCACAATAAGCATTTTTGGGGGGGGGAATAAAAGCGTTTTTTTTGAAGAATGTTTCGCCGCAATGCAAATGCACCTCACGAGCATGGAGCGCGGAGCGCGCCACCAGCTGCCAGCGCGTAAATTGAACTGGAAACCAGGAGGGGCGGCAGCCGGAGCGGAGGGGATGATGAGGTTATGATCTGCAATATGTGCGGCGTCTCGGTGTCGGCATCCTCATTAGCGCCGAGATTGTTTTAATCTGCCCAAATTGGCCCCTTTTAAGTACTTTGACATTCAGCATTGCGGGCCTTTTTTTCCCCGTGGATGTTCCGGAGGTGTTTTGCGGAGGGAAAACTCTCTTTCTGTGGCGGATGGAGAGAGAGAGAGAGCGACGATATATTTTGGACTGTCTGCGTTTTACAAAATGCCGAGGTGTGGCTGGGCGATATTTACCAAGGGAGCGGAAATAAATTTCAAACAAGAACAAGCCATCAGTGAATAAAAATGGTAATCGCGGGTCAAAACAGCCAGGCTGCGCACGCCGCACCGAGAAAAAATGTGCTGATGTTTATCACGACGCAGGTTTTATCTTTCCTACTGTCTCTGCTTTGCTGCGGAAGAGCCAATTCCAGTTAAAGAAAAAAACAAGCCAACAACTCACTTGTTTGGTTTTATTTCCTGCTGGAGGGAAAAAAATGCTAATCAGAATAAACGTCGGCTTTGTTGTGGAAAGTGAGCTCCTCATCAGATGCGAGGGGTTAATTCCCGTGCTTTGCAGGAAGGCAGATTTTGAGAATCTTTGGACAGAAGCGCAGCAGCTGTTTTCTCTCTGCCTCCAGTTTTTTTGTGACGTGCCAAACTAAGCAGCTTGATGTTTTTAGCGCAGACACAATAACACTTTCCTCTCGACTATTTTTATACACATTTTCAAACACGACATCAAGTTTACAAGTAGTTTGGCTTTTTTAATTGTTTGGCTCAATAGGAGGAAGTGTTAATGTGCGTGACGGGGATTCGCACGCCGATTTGTTGTAATGTAGCCAACGTAAGTGTTCTTGGTGATCAGCTGTTTGCTCCACAAACGCTTGCACAGCCTGGCGTTCACTTCAACCAGCTCACCGCGGCGCCGCTGACCCGCCTTTTCGCTCAAATTTAAACAAAAGATGTGTTAGTCTGTTGCTGCACTGTCTGTAAGTACACTCAAGTACATTCAACTGAAAAGTACACTTTTCCGCTGGACAAAAGTACCAGCTGACGACACCTACCACGAACTGCACACTTACCAACAGATTTTGCAAAAGTACACTTAGCAACTGCAAGTACACTTACCAACAGAAAGAATACTTACCAACTGCAATTACACTTACCAACTGCAAGTACACATACCAACAGAAAGTACACTTACCAACAGAAAGTACACTTACCAACAGAGAGTACACTTACCAACTGCAAGTGCACTTACCAACAGAAAGTACACTTCCCAAAAAAATGTACACTTACCAACTAAAGTTCACTTACCAACAGACAGTACACTTGCAACACACATGTACCAACAGACGGTACACGCATATAGTGCACTTACCAATAGAGAATGCACTTACCAGCGCAGTGTCGCCACTGACAGGAAGTGACAGGAGGAGTGGATTCTGCCCGGAGAATGACCTCAGGTTGATTGCAGAATGACAGGCACGCATCCTGTCTTCAAAACAAAAGCACGGTTGGTTTTATTTTGGAGGGACGGCCGGCCCTCTGCACAGACGCATAACACCACCATTAGTATTATTGTCTCCTCACCACATTACTAGAAGGAAATTCATTTCTTTCTGCAGTTTTTCCTCAGCAGCTTCCGTGTGTGGCGACGAAATGCTTCCCAGTGAAACCGTTATTTCCAGTGGGAACGTTGAGACATTTTAATCCGCCGTGTTGCTTTTCTATTCTGCTTGAGCGAGAGTTATAAAAAGTCATCTGGCCATCCGCACCTGTCTGTCTTCCTCCATGCAGTCATGTCACATCAACCTCACCCACACACACACACGCACGCACGCACGCA
>CAESWR010000344.1:298013-314131 GCA_903171835.1 Mullus surmuletus
GGGGCTTCCTGGATCAGACTCCTCTCTACCTCCTCTCTACCTAGAGCTAGGTATGAAGAAGAGAGATAGGAAGGGGGTTAGGTATGGAGGGAGGGAGGAAGATAGGGAGGGAGGTAGGGAGGGAGGGAGGTAGGTATGATAGGTAGGGAGGGCGGGTCTGATCCAGGAGGCCCCGCCCTCAGCTCCACCTGTCCGTCGGCCGGCGCTGGCCTTTTTCGGCCCCCCTGGCTGACTGACAGACCAGGTCGGCCGTTGAATAATTGAGGCGGCGGCGGCGGCGGGTCCGAGGCGGCACGATGGGATCTGCTCCAAACGCTCCTCGTCTTCGTCAGCGGCTCCTGAGCTCTGCCTCTGTGAATCTGACTGTCGTGACCTACAATAAATCTCAGTTGGAGGCTGTTACTCCCTCATAACTCTTCACACGCGCCTGCAGCGTTTTTCCTCATTAATGCATTTTCATGAGACTCAAGTTCTCAGCACATTATCAGCTGCTCTTCTTTCTTTTCTTTTTTTTTTTTGATCTCGCGGAACGAGTGCGTGCGATAACGACCCGCGGACGGATTGCCCTCTCTGCACCAAAGGTGCTGCTAATGTGCCGGAATCAGATCCAGCGTTTCCTGGATGAGCTCTCTGGCTCAAATCAAATGAGATCTGTGCGCCGGGCGAGACCGAGGCTGCCCGCGACTTCCACTCTAACAGGAAGCCACAAACCCTCCGGCGGCCGCGGCGGCACCAGCGGCGGGATCTCCATTTTGATGTCTAATCCACTTAGGATGGAGGTGGCGGCGCCGGCGCTGGGAAAAGCACAGCCATCCGAGGTCCTTTTGGAAGCCTCCTCGGCTCCGCCCGCCCAGAGTAGACAAACCGCGGCGGGGAAAAAAAAACGTTGAGAGGAGTTTAGCAGTTGTCATGATGTTATCTTCAGCTTTTTAAAAACACGCCACAGCAGAGCGTGACTGGAGACGTGTGATCCGCCCGCCAAAAGCTGTTTATACCGAAGTAATGAGCCTGAGGAGAGCCGCAATTAGGAGGATCCCTCCGTTTCTCTGTCGACTCGCAGAAATTCCGGCTGAAAAGTGATTGGCTGCCCGTTACAGGCTGAGTCGGAGGCTTTTTAATTGGTCTGGGTCCAACGTTGCTGTTGCCGGTCCGGTGGCGGTGGCGGCGGCGGCGGTGGCGGCGCTGTGTGCTCAGACGAAGGTGAGGTCACCGCTCCTGCAATCACCACCTGCTTTCTTGGTTTTCCTGAATGGCTGGTTTTGCACCTTAACGCCGCCGCAGCAGCAGCTCCACCTGCTGAAAGCCAATTGTGATAATGGCGCCCAGCTGCGCTCAGACAAATTGAAGAAAAAAGCGAGATGAATTGAGGGTTGGAGACCGCCAGGACCGCCTCGGTGCTCCTGGCCGCGGATCCCGCCGCCGCTCGCCGCTCTCTCTCCCCCCGCAGGTTCTCTAAGAGCGGCGCCATCACTCACCCAAGATGTTGTTTATTTGAGATGTCAAGAGGAAGCGGCGTCCTATCGGCGGCACCGGAGTGAAGTCTGTGATTGGAGGAACTCGCCGTTACCAAGGAAATGTGCTTTTCTGATCCCCAAAGGTGATACTTGGAGGAGGAACAAGGCCAGGAAACATACGACCGGGAACATACGACCACACACACACACACACACACACACACGCTGTAAATGTCAGTGAAAAGTGGATGATCGCCGTTACACGTGTGAGCAGCGACTTCACCACTGCTGTCCAGAGGCATCTTTGCTCTGACAAACATGAATTAAACAATAAAAGAGCTCACATTAGCCGCCTGATGCTAGACTAGCTCTTGTTAGCTGCTTGGTGTCTGACGTTGAAGCGTCTGAGTATTGATGGAACAATAGTCGCATAGTGTGTCTTTGTAGAGACGATACCGAGCCGCAGCTGCTTCTCAACTCCAGTACAGCAAATCTTCACCACCCACCTCTGATGATGACGATGATGATGATGGTGATGATGAAGGTTCAAAACCCCCATCTGCTGACTGTGACATCACGCCTCCATCCTCATTACGGCGGCATGTCAAGGAAAGCTGGCGTGATGGATGGGAGTGTATCGGAGCGCCCAGAAGGCCGAAGACTGGCCGGGTTTCACTTGGAGAAGTGGCCACACCCCCCCCGAAGCCGCCGGCACCACCGTCGCATTGTCTGTTTCCCTCCAAATGGGACCATCATTTACAAAACGAGCGTGACGCTGCGGCGAGGAAGATGTGAAACTACCGACTGAGACCATAAACTCATTAGGAGAACGTTCAGCCAGATCATAAATCAAGTGTGTCTTTGGTAACCACAGGTGTCAGCCCCTGCTGGCCATTAGACAGACTGCAGCTTCATGACACACACACACCAACACACACACACACACACACACACACACGCACACTGGCCTCATTTCCATTCCTGTCGTGGCTCCTACGGCCAGATCCACATTTTATTTCACCTGCAATCACACACACACACACACACACACACACACACATGCTCTGTTGTTCCGGCCTTCCCCGGATCTGACCACTATTTAGGAAGACAATCAGCGCCGTTCATCACGCACAAACTCATTAGCGGCGACCTGTCGGGGAATGATTTATCGTCAGTATTAATATCCTCTTTGTTTGTTATTGCCGGTCCAGCTATCTGATTGGTCGGCGCTCCGACAAGAGATGCCTGATAAAGACCCGAAATGAAAAGTCAATGGCGGCCTGCTGGCTTCACCCGAGCCGTAACATTGAATCTTTAGCTTTGCATCCCTGTTGGGGAGATTATTGGCTTTCCATCGCATGTTGATAACACACGCACACACGCACACACACACACACACACACACTCTCTCTCCTTCAGTGTGAGATGAAGGTGCAGTTTTAGTGGTTCTCTTGGGAGGTCGCTGCCAAAATGTGAGTGTGTGAGGATGGTTTGTGGAGCATCGTCGAATCAACATCTTGCCATTGTGTTCAGATGTTATCATTTCCACAGGGTGATGATTTCCATGGTAGGGGGGGGCGGGGGGTGCGGTGGGGGGGGGGTGGAGTGAATAGACCAGACCCCCCCCCTCCTCTAGGCCTTATCCTATTTATACCGTTTTCTCTCCCTTCTCCCATTAAACTAAGGTGGAATCTGCATCGCCCAGTCTTTGAAAATCCCCCACAACCCCAAGCTGGAGGATTACGACAAAGCCGTGCAGCAGCTCCTGGAGACGCAGCAGTCGCGGGTCGTCATCATCTTCGCCAGCGAGGAAGACATACGGTGAGCACGGCCGCCGCCGCCTGCTCCGGCGCTCAGCGTTGAGGTCTTTAATCTCGGAGCAGCGGCTCCGGGGCACAGATTTAGCGGCGCACACACACAAAGACGCCTGCGACTGCGTTAACAGCAGGGTTGGCCTTGGAGAAGACGCGCAGATACTGATGACAACGAAGCAGCGGAGATATTGTTTCGTTTACAGCTCCCGCCAGGAGGCCTTTATGTAAAGACACGCAGAATCAAATATTTACCACGTTTAGATTTACAGTGAAGGATGCGGGAGAGAGAGAGAGGACCTCTAACATCTGTCAGCCAAAGATGAAAAACTGTGTTTTTGAGGGTTCCTCCGCGCTGCAGGAGATGCAGGAGCTCCATGACAGACCATGGTGGTCCATGGTGGTCCGGTCCATGATGGTCCACAATGGTCCATGATGGTTCTTGATGCTCCATGATGGTCCATGATGGTCCTCAGTGGTCCAATGGCGATCCGATCCACAATGGTCTGTGACAGTCCTTGATTGGACATGATGATGGTCCATGGTAGTCCTCATTGGTCCATGACGGTCGTATGGATAAATAAATAGATGGATAGATTGATGAATGATTCGATGCAGGGATGGATGGGTTGATGGATGGTTGCGCTAACTCTCCCCTCCCCCTCCTCACAGGGGGGTCCTGAACGCCACCAAGAGAGCCAATCGGGTGGGCCATTTCCTGTGGATCGGCTCCGACAGCTGGGGTGCCAAGAGCAGCCCCATCCACCAGCTGGAGGACGTGGCGGTGGGGGCGGTCACCATCCTGCCCAAGCGCTCTTCCATTAAAGGTAGGCCCCGCCCACCTGCCCACCCGCCCGCCAATGTGTCGTTTTCCTGCAGAGCCATTTGGCGTTTTAGTGCCCAGCTGCCGGTGTGATCACTCACAGGTCAGGCTGGGAAAATGAATCAATAAAAGGTGATGTGGCGAGTGTGTTAGCATGCAGGTGGAAAAACACCAGCGTGGATGCTTTTTGTTCATTATTTAAAAAAAAAAGAAAAAAAGAGGAAGCAGCCACCTCAAAACTTGTAAAAAAAAAAAACAACAAAAAAAACTAATCAGCAGACTTTGTATTTACCAGCAAACAAACGGCACAGGAAGCAACTCGGCTGCTAAATATACACGCGCTGCATCTGTTTGTCTGCTGTGCTGCGCCGGGCAGGTCGGACACACACACACACACACACACACACACACACACACACACACACACACACACACACACACACACACACACAGCTGTCCTGTGGACTCCTGCACCGGGAAAGTAGGGCGAGAGAGAGTCGACCCCAAACAGCAGCGTGTTGGCAGAAAACGAGAAACCAGAAAAAAGCTGCAGTAATGGAAAAAAAACCAAAACCATATTAACAGAATGTTTGTTTCCCTCTGTCTGTTAATTTACCACATTCTTTGATATAGTCGTAGTAGTACTACTTTATTGATCCCACAGTGGGGGAAGATGCCAGAGTACACAGCAGTGATAATAACAGAAACGACAAAAACATGAACACAGAAAATTACAAAAATACTACAAATTCCTCACATTCTTTGCATTGATCTCTTAATAGGTTACATCCATTTGAGTGAACAGCTGCCTGCACTCTTTGTATGCGTTTTAATTGGCAGTTTTAACAAGCTGCCTCCATGCTGCAACGTCCAACAATATTATAAATACAAAAACACGTCCGTCTGCAGTAATGAAGGTAAAGAAAATAAGACAACAAAGAAGCAAATTAACCCAAAATAAATCAATTGCTCATCAGCTCAGGACGCAAACACACACAGCAGCAGTGTGTGATGCGCCACATGATTCATCAGCTTCATGTTGAAGGTGTTTCTGGATGGAAAGTGTCGCCATGGTGATGATAAAAGCAAGAGGAAGCAAAAAAATCCACTACCTGTCGCAGCTGTGGACGGGTAGAGAACGCAGCCAATCACGGTCCTGCAGGCTGAGTGGGCGTGTCCTTGCGCTAATGGCTCCAAGCCTGTTCTGCATTTACATGACAGTCGATGATGATCCATGACAGTCCTCGAGGGTCCATGACAGTCCTTGATGGTACATGACGGTCCTTGATGGTACATGACAGTCCTTGACGGTTCATGACAGTTCATGATGGTCCATGACTGTCCATGACAGTTCATGACTGTTCATGATTGTCCATGATGGTCCTTGACGGCCCAATCCATGAGGGTCCATGACAGTTCATGATGGTCCATGATGATCCATGACGGCCCAACCTATGAAGGTCCATGATAGTTCATGAAGACCCATGATTATTCATGACGGTCCATGATGATCCATGATGGTTCATGATGGTTCATGATGGTCGGCTCCATCACAATTATTGACAGTTCATGACGGTCCATGATGATCCATGATGAGACACCAGGTCAGACTGGTCTGGTTTGAATCCATTTGAAGCAGCAGGACCCCAGCTGTCCACCCTCACTCACCAGCAATCATCAGAATTTAGACTTCAAAACCGTTATTTCCCGGGGCTCCGCCTCCACAGCATGGTGGGAGCCAATGAGATTGTTGCGTTCACAGAGCGAGGCTGCAGCTGGGGGTCTGTGTGCGGAGGCTCGGGCCGCCATGAAGCGCTCTCCTTCAGAAGGAGCCCGCCGTTATTCAGATGAGGTGTTCCGGGCCGGTGTACTTTATTTCCATTGACCGTTGTGGTTTCCCCCCGCCCCGCCCCCCCCACCCTGCTGCATGTATTTCTACTTGAGTTGGCAATTCTGACATTTCTCCGCGTGACTTTGGCCGGCCCCCTCAGAGAGCCGCCGTGACCTTGTTGTCGCATCTGGCGGCGGGTTGTTAGCGAGCGCGGCGAGGTCGCTGAGAGCAGATTCACTACTTTGAGGGTCGGAAGGACGAGGAGCGGAAATCACTGAGACGGGCGGGCGGACGGACGGATGGACGGACGCGCCGCCGTCTCCAGACAAATCGGGGCAATTCAGACAGAATGAAAGCGCCGGAGGAGAAAGCTTTAATAAAGTCCATCCATAAATGCGAGGCGAAATGTTCCAACTTATAATTGTTTGTAAGTGCTAATCACTTTTTTTCTTCTGAAGATCCGGGAAATTATACGTCGGCGTTTGGCTTTGACACAGTTTTTATCGGGAGCGACGAGCTCTGGCCGGGACGGGCGTGCGCTGCGTTATTAACCCAGCATGCATCATTGATGGTCTTTTGAGAAGAAAATCAGCTGAGTCATGCGGCTGTGATTAGCCATTATCGCCCGGCTCCCCCCCCCGACTCAGCTGATACCACGCGATAGCGGCGAGCCGACACACAGGCGGAGGCTGGGCGCTATCAGCCGGGATGATTCCGCAGACACGGAATTAGGACTCGCAAATAAAAGATGTGGGGGAGAGAAGAGAGAGGAAACACTGGCGCCAATAATGAGCCGCAAACCCGGCGCGGCGCGGCTGCGTGACCCACATCGCCGCAAACAAAGGCGGGAAATTCAGCACGCCGGCTTCTCTGCTCCGCTTTGTTGCAGCGACTTATCTCTGCTGCGGCTCCACGAGGACCCCTTTGAAATTAGCCTCCTGTAAACACACACACACACACACACACACACTCACACACACACGGATTGCATGAAGTGAAGAAACCTGTTTGCGGCGCCTCGCAGGACGGGCCGGCCCGGGGGGGGGAGCCGGCTCCGCCCCCTCCCTTTATTATGCCGCCATCTTTTTGTTTTTTTAATCCCGTTTCCTGCATGAAAAATCCCTGATTAAAGCTGGCTGAGGAAGCAGCACCTGGCGGCCCTGCCCGGCCCGGCCCGGCCCGGCCCGGACGCTCCTCGCCTCATTTCCTGCAGCTCTGCGTCAGCTGATAATTGGCTTCCTGTTTCCTGCAGGCTTTGATGAATACTTCACGGCGCTCACCCTGGAGAACAATCGCCGCAACGTTTGGTTCGCTGAGTTCTGGGAGGAGAACTTTGACTGCCGGCTCCTCAGCGCCTCCAAGAGAGAGGACAGCCGCAAGTGCACAGGTACTTACGCCTGCCGAGTGTCACGCACGTACGTGTGCGCGTGTGTGTGTCGTGTTTCATTTCACTGTAGCTGTTTGTGTGGCACCTTTAACACCTAAGCTTTACCTCCAACGTGATGAAACCATGAGCAGCGGCAGACGTCAGACATCAGTACACAAGAAGAAAGAAATGGAATTTAAATATTTAACTATAATAATAATAAATATAATGATAATAATCATTGGTTTGATAGATTTCAATCATAACTATTATGAATAGTAATAATAAGCAATAATTATAATATGCTAATAATACAAAATAATAAATGTAATCACACCCAAAAAATAATTTAAAAGATAATAAGTTTAATCACCACTAAAGAAGTACCAAAATAGTAGAATTTAAATAAACAAATAAATGAAATTAATCACAACAACAATAAATTACGATAAAAAGAAACTTTGATAAGTAATCAAATGAAATTGATTTATATATGAGTACAAGCATGATCAGCTCCTGAGGGCTCATGGTAGGTATCAACAATATTAAGAGGACTCAGACTTTGTCTCAAAGCTGTGATGGATAAGAAACAACAACAGAAATAGAAGAAAAGACTAACTGAGGAAAGACAAAGCTATTAAAGGAGCAGTTCAGAGAGCGGCCGGCGGCGCCAGGTGTTCCCGCCGCGCCCAGTATTATTAGAATAATAGCGCGGCACGTGTGTGAGTCGCGCCGCGGTTACTGACTGCTGCTGCTCCTCCGATGGCTAATGTCCTGTAACTCTTAAACCCCCCCCCACTGTCACCTTGACGACAGCTCCTCACCGCAGCACTTCATTTAGGCGGGAAATTACGCCGAAAATGTCAGAAAACTAAATAAATACTTTTATTAGCGTCTCCGCGCCGGCGTTAATGATAGTGTTGTTGCTCGCACTGATGCATGCTGGGATTACCTAAACGCAGCCTGCCAGCACGCTGACAGCCATTTATCCATGAGTGGCGCCCGCCCCTGACACAGGACGCCACATTCATCTGCCTCGCACGCGCGGCGACGGTAATGGCGCCGCGACACAAATTACTGTTTGCCGAAGGATTTTGTTTCCCTTGTAATCTCCCGTTTGGCGTCTTTCATCACGCGTCAAAGGCGAGAGACGCGTGTCCACTTAGCGCCGCCGCCGCCAACGTCTTTTATGTCTCCTTCAACTCGCCGGAACACGGCCGTGTGGGGGCCGGTGGCGCCGCTCGCCGCTTGCCTTGACGTCGTCTTGTTCTCTCCCTTTCATATCTCACGCTGAGCTTTATTTATGAGCGCTAACCGCCAAACGCTGACCGCCGGCTCCCGTCGCAGTTGCAGCGAGGCAACGCAGACACACACACACGCTGAAAATGTATGTTAAAGGGCTAGTTGGTGTGTTTCTCCATGAAGGTGTGTGAGCTCCTCACCATCAGTGAGCTTCATCAGCACTGACTTTTCCTCCACTGCGTCCCGTGAGCCGAGTTCCAGCCCGGTTTCTCTGTTGCAGAAAGTAGTTCTGTCTAGTTGCTGTAGGAGGGAGGAGGTGGAAGAAGCATGTAAACGCCATGAAACAGCTGATGATGGTGCGAGCAGTGATACAAAGGGACACACAACACAACACAACTTCATGAAGAAAAATCACAACTATCCCTTTAAGTTGGCGGGCGTCCTCTGACCTCCCGGCAGGCATCCCTAAACAGCAATCGCGCCCCCAAATTGTCTTTTTCGGCTTCTGTTATTTTGTTGATGATGCGTCTTTGTTAACTGGAAGCCTGAGTATTATAATCAGGGCCGTGATGATGGTGATTATTAGCAGCGATAGCAGCGGCCCTTTCACTCATTCTTTAACCGCCGGGAGGCTGAAAAAGCAAATTTAGTGCTTAGCAACGACAACAACAACAACAAGCACAACAAAAAGCAGAGGTTCGGCGCTTTCAGGCGGAGTGTCGGCGTCTCACTTCATTGTAGCTCTTTGTGTGGCGCCTTTGATGACGAGGCTCCACCTCCAACATGGTGAGGCGATGGGCAGCGTGAGGCCTCAGGAGGTACACATGGAAATTAAGAAATGTCTTAGAAATGGTATTAAAGATATTAATCACTGCAAAATGGATTTAGGATGAGAAAATTGATACAAATAATAATAATAATAATAATAATAATAATAATACAAAATAATGAAAATGAATCGCAAAAATACAAAACATAATAATAAAATGAAATTGCAACCAGAAATAAAATACTAAAAAACTAATAAATGAATGAAAAAATATTATTATTAATCACAACAAAAAACAATAATGAAATCAACCACAACAAAAAATAATTTTATTAAATAATAAAAGGAATTGCAACAAAATGAATAATAATATTAACAATTTTTAAAATAACACAATCAAATCCAGCTAAAACAACCCTATAATTACTAATAATTACAACCAAAAAGTAATAATATTCATCACAACCCACATTTTTTTTTGGAATAATAAAATTAATCACAACAAAAAAATGATAAAAAATTCAATTAAATTAATCACAACAAAGTAAATGATAATAAAAAAAATGAATTTTTTATAATTAATTATAAAATAATAGCAATGCGCCTTCTCTCTCTCCCTCTCTCTCTCTCGCTCTCTCTCTGGCCCCACCCCCTCAGGTCAGGAGCGCATCGGCATCGACTCGCGGTACGAGCAGGAGGGGAAGGTGCAGTTTGTGATTGACGCCGTGTACGCGATGGCCCACGCGCTGCACGCCATGCAGCGCGACCTCTGCCCCGAGCAGCCCGGCATCTGCCCGCGCATGGAGGCCGCCGAGGGCAAGACGCTGCTCAAGTACATCCGCAACGCCAGCTTCAACGGTGAGCCACTCTCGCTGCTGCCACGGCGACGCTGCTGCCACGGCGACGCTGCTGCCACGGCGACGCTGCTGCCACGGCGACGCTCCCAGAGGTGTGAGCGAGGAGCTGATAATTGATGAATCATTAAGCACTTCCTGAATAAATCTGTGTCGAGCTCTGTGGCTGCGCGCGGTCACGACGAGGAACTGGAGGACGCTGAGGGGGGAAAGCTTGTTCCTCACTACTGCTGAGCACCACACACACACACACACACACACACACACAAAACACGCAGTCTGTAATCATGGTTTGTTGTAACATTAAGAGATGTATGTGAATAGTGTGTGTGGGAAGTAACAAGGAAACAGTTGAAATAGAAAGTAACAAGGAAATAGTACTACTAGAGGAGGAAGTAACAAGGAAACCGTCGTAGCAGAAGTAGGAAGTAACAAGGAAACAGTAGTAGCAGAAGTAGGAAGTAACAAGGAAAGTCGTAGCAGAAATAGGAAGTAACAAGGAAACAGTAGTAGCAGAAGTAGGAAATAACAAGGAAACAGTAGTAGCAGAAGTAGGAAGTAACAAGGAAACAGTAATAGGAAAAATTCTGACCATTTCTCCTGTCGATCCTCAGAGACACTTTAGCGTCACAACATTCTCACCACTAGTTGGTGCCGCACACACACACACACACACACGCCTGCCGTAAGCATCAGGTGACTCGCTGCATTCCTTGGTGTTGATCGTTGATGGCTCCATTTTTTTTAAACACTGTAGTACTGACGACCTCTGACCTCAACGCTGTTGTTATCTGCAGGGAAGCGGGGCTTCCTCGTGTCCCTCAGTAGGAAGGTGTGTGTGTGTGTGTGTGTGTGTGTGTGTGTGTGTGTGTGTGAGTGTGTGAGCAGCGTGAAACGTCTGACAACTTCGACCTCTGGAAACAACATTTGCATATTCATGGCTTCTGGATTTTTTTTATTTTTTAATGAGGAAGTGCGGCGAGATGTAAATGTGGGAATTTTTAAACGAGCTAATTGAGCATTAGCATACGAGACTCCGATTACAAACGCAGTGTTTTTGTACGTCTTTAAACTCCTCTAGAGGGGATCTTTAAACATGAGTTATTTATTACCTCCACCCGAACGCCACGCGGCGGCTTCATCTCTGTTTTTTTATTTTTTTAACCCTCGTGTGTCAGGGCGCCCGTCAGGAAAACCCGCCAGATATAGATATATTTTAAATCAATATCTCACTGAGTGTACAAAAAAAATGCCACCAAAGAGACAAATGAATTAATTGTTTTAATTTTTAATGTGCGATAACAAATGAAATATTAATCTCACAATTAAAAGGGGAATCACAACAAGGAGCATCAATCACTCAGGATTAACCTGAGTCGCTTCAATTCAATTAATTACCTCCCACATGAATAAAGCCGTTTAAGGCCCTGAAGAAGAAGCTGCAATGGTGGGCGGGATCGGGAGGCCGGCGAGAAGGCTCCGGCCAATCAGAGAGCAGCTTGCATGAACATCAAAATAATATGCTCTATTATAATATACTATATAATATACTAAATGTATTTTTAATAGATTTTAATGATGATATATTTCTGTTATTAATCCCCCCACTGCCGGACCAGTATCAGCAGATGCCGTGTGAGGTTGGTGTGTGTGTGTGTGTGTGTGTGTGTGTGTGTGTGTGTGTGTGTGTGTGTGTGTGTGTGTGTGTGTGTGTGTGTGTGTGTGTGTGTGTGTGTGTGTTTGTGTGCGTGTTTGTGTGCGTGTGTGTGTTTGTGTGTGTGGCCAAGGAAGAACCCATTAAGCTCTGGGGCGGATCCATTAAAAATGAAACGCCGGCACCTCTGAGTGCTCCGACGTCGGCCGCATTATGCAAAAAAGAAGCAAGTGGGACGAAGCCATTAAACTCTTCACACTCGGGGGCGGAGTCAGAGCGTCTCCCCCGGCGACGGAGGGCGGGGCGTGGGGTAGACGTGCCCTCGAGCAAGGCGCCAACCCTCTGATTGTTCCCAGGACAGTTGAGGTCGAACCCCCGTCCTTGAAAATGTCTCACCCTCGCGTGAACCTCCTTCTAATTGATGCTGTTGCCGTGACGACGCTGGCCCAACACACATCGCCCGTGTCTCCCGCTAACAGCGGCGCCGAGCGGACGGTGTGAGGTTCCCGCCGTATTTTGGTTTTACCCCCAAATCCCTTTTAAAGACGCAGCTGCTCACAAACACACACACACACATACACACACACAGGTGTGTTTTCCGCGGCAGCGTGACTGTGTGATGGGATTAGCCTCTGCGATCAGACTAATGATGGAATCACGCGGCATTAGCGTCTGTTTTTGACGTGTTTATTTTCATATGTTTGTTTTTTCCGCCGCGGCTGATTTCCCAAAAGCGTCTCCGTCACCTCAGAATATAAAAAGTGGTGGCGAGGCGGCGTCTCCTGAGCCGGCTTCCTCTCTGATGACAAGGCGGGTTGTTTTTGTTGTTTTTTGGGAGGAGAAAGAAAGAATCAGTCAGCTAGCACAGATCTACCCACAATACACTGCAACAAAGTCAAACACAGATGTTGTGATGATGTGATCCAGCATCCAGCTTTTGCTTTTTCACACATTTCTGCTTGTTTCTTTCTCCTTTTTTCAACATTTTCTCTGCATGTTATTGCAATTTTATGAGACGTTTTGCCACTTTTTTGCCTTTTTGGGGGCATTTTTGTTTTATTTGTGTGAGGGATGAAGGTGATTGCCTCTCAATGACATCCTGGTATTTTCAAATTGTCTGTCTGTGTGTGTGTGTGTGTGTGTGTGTGTGTGTGTGTGTGTGTGACCTTGTCGGCCGCTCCATTGGCCCAGTTAGACTCCCACCGCCGATACCGATGAAGCCCTTTTTAAAGCTGCGGGTTGTTGATCCAGCAGTGAAAACAACAAAGGCGCTGATCACATGACTTATTGATGTGTGAGTGTGCGCGTGTGCGCGCACGCACTGCTACGCGGGTGGGAGGGAGAAGAAAGAAGAAATGATAGTGAGGATTAGCTCGGAGGAAGGCCTCCTTCTTGTTTCTTTCATGCTCTTTGCTGCCTCGAGCCTCAGCACTTATTTATTTACCGGGGGAAAAAAAAAAAGAAAACGTGTGAAAGCAAACTTCTGTCGGCGAGCTAACGGCTAACGCGTCGCGCTGCCCCCAGCGCCGTCGCCATGGCAGCAGCGCCGGGCTCCAGCAGGCCCTCTGATTTTCAAGAGGAGCTCAGAAAACGTCTGCAAACAGTCTCGGCGGGGACGGGATCTCGCCGAGACCTCGACCGAGCGCCGTCCAATCGCAGCGGCCCGTCACACTTCCTGCTTCCCCCGCAGCTTTCCTCAGAAAGACGGCAGGTTTTTGATCCCGGTCCGCCCACTCGCTTGCCCGCCTGCCGGGCCGCTCCGCCCCCCTGAAGGTCCCGAGCGGCGGAGAAATGAAGTGAAAAAAAACGGGATGGCGTTTTTGTCTGGCAGGATTCAGCTGTTTGACTGTTTGCTCTGTAAAGCTGGAGAGCGACGAATGGTGGAGACAGACGGGCTGAAGGTGTGGTCAAAGTGGGGTCAAAGGTCATAGTGGCCACAGACGGCAAACACACCAATTATTATTTAGGAATTAGTTCCGATTTTTTGAATTTTTTACTTTTTTCGTGTTGATGCCATGTTTCCAAACAAAGCCCGTTCAGTTTGGATGCTCTTATTGTGGCGGGGAGAAAGTGAAGCTTTTTCGAGCTGATTCAGTGTTTCCGCATGTTCAGTTTGGATGCTCTTACTGTGGCGGGGAGGAGGTGATGCTTTTTTGTGCTGAATGAGCGTGAAGTCTGTTCACTTCTGGAGATCTGGAGAACATTTGAGGGACGTCAACTGCTCGCCTCTTTGTGTTGTCATGGCGACGTTCCACTGGGACCTCTGTGAGCCGTTTGTGGTTTCCTCCTCCTTTCTTTGGCGTTAGGGTTAGGCTCCTCCTCCTCACAGGTGTCTCACAGCGTCCGTCCTGCCTCGTGCTCCGCCCAGCCACATGATTACCCATGAATCAGTGCTTCACCTCCGAGCGGCGGTGCGGCGGCCGTGTCATTTCTCCTCTTTCTTATTTATATATTTCTATGCGGTTTTGCGAGCGCCGCTTCACGTCTCATAAAGCCACATTTTGCAGAGTTACAAAGTCCGTAAAAAAGGAAAACCCGGGAGCTGGTCGGCGCTATTTTTTATGAAATACCAATCTGTCAGCTGAAACGGGCTGTTCCTCGCCGCCGCTGCCTTCCCCGCTTTCCCAGAGTGCTTTGCCCCGACACTTTTGTGGAACGTTCAATGACAAACGTGGATGGAAAGAGAAGAAGAAGAAGAAGAAGAAGGAAGCGGCCCTGACCTCGGGCAGGAGGTGTGACGGCCTCCAGCGGCTCCTGCTCCACAAACACAAGCACCTTCCCAGAGTGCTTTGCTGCTGCTGTCTCTGTCTGCCCACGGAGCTGTTAGTCCTTTATTCCCCGCCGAGCCCCCGTCCCGTCCCGTCCCGTCCCAGCGATGGTATCTGCGCTGCTGCTCCGCCGCCGCCGCCGGCTGAATGGACTCGCCGACATGAAGCTGCTCTTCATTATCGCTGCTCATTGTGGAGCAGAAAAATGACCTCATCAACAATGTGGGCCTCGTGTATGAAATAAAGCGCCGGCGTTTTCCCCCATTAACGTCGCCCGGCGCTCGCCGCCTCTGAGCGAAGTCTGCATTAACGCACACACACACACACACATGCACACAGCGATGCCGCTCCCTCCCGGCGCCGCCGCTCCTTCGCCGGCTCGCCGCACGATTCCGCTCTTTGATTCCTGATGCGGTCACACACACGCACACACACATGCTGCATTTGTTGCCGTGGCGACAGAGCGGTTCTGAAATCTGGCTGGGTTTCAGGCCCGAAGGCTACAGCAGGGCTGCCTCAACACACACACACACACACACAGCAGGCAGGTGGTCTGCAGGGAGCCCACCTGGGAAATACGCGACGTAGCTACGCTAGCAGCAGCACAGTTATTACGGTAGCAGGGCAGGAAGCAGGAAGCAGGAAGTGCGAGGGAGCGCCTTACGCGCCGGCAAAAGTTATTACGGTACCAAGGTTAGCGAAAGCTAATGTTAGCGCTTCCTATGTTTCTAATGTAGAAGCTAATGTGGTGTTAGCGACATAGGTGTAACGTGGACGCTAATTTAAAAAAGCCGTCTCTGCTGCCTTCATCAGCGGCATGTCGCTGTGTGAACCTGCTTCCACTGGAGATGCTGGACCTTCTGTCCTCACACGAAGGTGGAGGAGAGCGTTGATGCTGACAAACAATCGGTCGGTTTGTTCTGGCCTTCTTTCTTTTTTCTTTCCGACACTTTGACCTGATGAATGAAGATTTTCACAGACAAACATCCATCGTACGATCGGAATCGCTAAATCCATATCAGTTTGCAGGTTTTTTCCCCTCTTTTCCTCTCCTCTGTGTGTGTGTGTGTGTGTGTGTGTGTGTGTGTGTGTTTCAGGTGTGTGCCGTCCTCTCTGAGCTAATTAGGGAAATCTTCAGGGCTCGGCTTGAGTCGGGCTGTTACACGCCGGGAGCAGATGGGAAGCGTATGATGCTTTGGCTGACCTGTTTATCCTCCCTGCCCCCCCGCCCCAACGTTGAACACACGTTGTCCACCGTCACCATTCAAACGGCGTTAACGGGAAGCGACTCCCGTCTCTGACGTTACACCGCAGCTGAGCGCCGAGCTGCAGAATCAGGCTGCGATCGGAATGCAAAAACAGCGGTGTGTGTGTGTGTGTGTGTGTGTGTGTGTGTGTGTGTGGCGCTGTGTTGGAAGCAGGTGAGCGGCGCCTGTGTGGGTCAGCGGCGAGCTCTGAGGAGCAGGAGGAGCCAGATGTAGGTCACGGTGTTTGGAGGTCTGAGACCAGGTGGGCCGGCACTCAGCCGGCAGCTGATGGCGAGGGG
>CAESWR010000344.1:413968-423968 GCA_903171835.1 Mullus surmuletus
CATACACACACACACACACACACACACACACACACACACACACACACACACCATTCCAAGGCCGCTGCTTGTCATGACAAATGGCGCCCTCTGCTGTCGGCGCCTCCACAGAGCAGAGAAGAGGCGCAGGGCTGATAAAAGATTGTCTTTATTGTTTGGCATCGTTAATGAACTCCGCAGCACGGCATTATGGGAGTAGGAAAACCACTTTGACAACCAAACACTGTTGGGTTCATGCTAACACCATCTGTACAGGAAAGCACATTGAAAAGTGTATAAAGTATTTATATGGGACTCAAAGTCGAGAACGGTGGAGACGGCCACGGTCTATTGAATTCTTCCAAACACTGTTTATAGATATTTATCAATTACATTGATCTCTGGAGTACATGTATATACACAGAACAACAATAAACCTTTTTTGGGGGGGCGATAATTCTCAAAAATATTTCACAATACTGCTTTATGTACAGGAACAGAATTTACATTGAAAAATTCTATTGTACCTTTAATCTGAGCAGAGCCATCCAACCCACAGCGCGCATGTGTGTGTGTGTGTGTGTGTTCAGTGTGTGTGTGTGTGTGTGTGTGTGTGTTGGTGTGTGGAGCCTCGTCCGTCTCGGAAACATGTTCACACGACTGATGATGTCACATACAAAAATAGATGTTGTCTAGTCAGCTGACAACTCGATGTGCAGGAACACGGATCGTCCACCTGCAAAACCCAACGCAAACCAACCAGGAGGAGAAGTCGTTGTTCAAAATATTAGCTATATCCTTCCGGCCCGTCACGGGGAGAACGGGAGCGTCCGTCCGTCCGTCCGTCCGTCCCACCAACCGTCCGTCAGTAAGTTTCAAAACAACAGAAGGTGATGGCGCGAGCTGCAGGCGGCATAAGAAGAATCAGCGCTACGAACCAAAGCGGAACAAAATCATACGAAAACATCACGAGGCGGCGGCCATCTTGGTTTTTTGTTTGTTTGTTTGTTTGTTTTCCTTGAATGCGGAGTCTCTGAGCGAGCGTCCAACAGTCCGGGTGAGAGAGAGGTCAAACTGCATTTGAGTGCACGTTAAGGCAGGAAGGCGATTCTCTCCGAGCCACTCGGGGGGCGGGGCTTGGCGGGGGCGGGGCTTGACGGGGGGGGCGGGGCTTGGCGGGGCCCAAAGCAAAGGAATGGAAACGGCAGGATGAGGTTGGCGATACAAGTAGAAACATCTCTGAATACATTCACGTGGGTTTCCATACGCGGATGGAAAGAAATGTGGAGTTCATGTCCCTGGAGATGCTGGTGGAGCCTGAAGGAGCCGCGCCGCGGTGGGGGCGGAGCCAGCAGAGCGCCGCCGGGTATGAGTCGCCGTTAAGGAGCACTTAACGGCGTTTGCGGAACATGGCGCTCAAACACCGATGGAGCAAAGATATCAAAGCTGCACGTGTGAAGCACTGAAAGCAGAGCGCCCAGTCACACCAGTCACACCAGTCACACCAGTGGCGCCCGTCCCACTTTCATCTGTGTTGGCGAGAGCGAGCGAGCGGCGCTGAAGCAAGCGAGGACTCGAGGTCAGTGAGGACTCGCAAAATGGTCGTTGTGTTTTCACTCCCCAACGAAAAATCAACTAGAAAACTAAAAAACATGCTCACAGACGAGTTGTACGTTTGCGTACAATCAACATCAATTTGGAACAAAGTCCTTCGCCGCCTTCTCCCGCCAGAGAGGCCTTGAGGAGCGGCGGTGGCGGTGGCGGCGGCGGCGGCGGCGGCGGCGGCGGCGGCGCCCCCTGCTGGAGCCACGCCTACTCAAACCAGAGCGCCGTCGCCCTTCACTCTCTCTGCGCCTCGGCGAGCCACAGAGGGGGGAGGGGCTGTGGGCGGGGCTTGGCGTCGGCGTGGCGTCTCACTGCGCCTCCTCGCGCTCCTCGCTGATGCACGGCTCCCAGCCCAGCTTGGCCGCCTCCTCCCGGTGGCCGTGCGGCGAGTGGAAGATGCGGCGCGGCAGCGGCACGGGCTGCGGCTGCAGCTCCTCCTCTGGGATGCAGCCCTCCCTCAGGTAGGGTTTGGGGGGCACGGCGGGGGGCTGCGGCCGGCGGTACGGCACGTGGTGGGGGCCGTGGGCCGGGCCGTGATGGTGGTGGTGGTGGGCCGGCGGCGGCGGGCCGTGCGGGTGGGTGTCCAGCGACGGGTGGGCGTGGCCGTGCGGATGGTGGGCGTGCGGGTGCGAGGCCGGGCTGCGGTAGTGGAAGGGCCGCACCGGGTCCACCGGCTCCATCTCCGGCCCCCCGTAGTGGATGTGCAGGTATGGCGAGGCCAGGTACTCGTCGGGCGGCGACCACAGGTGGCTGGGGAGGGGCTCCAGCGCGTCGTTCCGGATGGGACCCGGCTCGGGGTACTGACCCCCAAAGTTACTCTCACTCAGCGAGGACACGCCGCTGCTGGCGCTGCCCGACAGCGTGGAGTTACTCCCACCCAGAGCCGACTGAGGACTGGTGGGAGAGCCGGGGATCGGGTGGAGAGGGGACTGGGGGGGGGGGCAGAGAGAGGGGAGGGGCAGAGAGGGCGGGGTCAGCAGGGGGGGCAACAACCACTTCATCTTGCTGCTCTCAATGTCAAACACTGAGGCGTAGGCCTGTCACATTATTCAATAATCAATTAATCACACAGTAAATGATAACAAACTCGATTGCCGGCATCAATACACGGCCGTGTGTGTGTGTGTGTGTTTTCCTCGTCTCTACCAAAGAGGCTGGAGGTGGGGAGGGTTCACTCTGTGCGCCGCTCTCAGCACCTGCACGCCTCGGTTCCATAGGAATGAATGGAGTGAACCCTCCTGTCAGTCATCCACTATCTTTGTGTGAGTGTGATTGGACACTGTATTCATATTCAACACTGTGATGAGGTGTGACGTGTGACGCTCTTATTCTGGGAGATAAAGATGTTTCTCTGATGACTACAAACATCAAAGTGTCAGAGCTCCGCCCACCATTTCCTGGCTCCGCCTCCCGCCATTGAGGGACGAGGACGAGGTTTCCTATCAAACAGTCCGACTGCTCAGAGAACCACACAATGTGCTGCTAAAGCTAATGCTAATGCTAGCAGGTAGCCACTGTGGGAGTTATGGAGGAAGAGAAGATGCAGACCAACATGGAGACTGAAGACAGAGTGTGTGTGTGTGTGTGTGTGTGTGTGTACCTTCCTGAGCGAGCGGACAGGAAGTGCCGGTGGCGGGTCGCTGCTCTGGTGGTGAAAGGCGTCACAGTGCATCAGGAAGTGACCTGCAAACCACAGCAGAGAGGAGAGGTCAGCCCACCTCGTCAGGGAGGTCACAGAGGTCACTGGGGGTCACATGGACAAGAGGCGAGCGGCCCGGTGAGACAGGAAGTACCTGGCGGGAAGGACCTGGGCGGGACGGGCGGCATCATCACGCCGCCACCGGACGCCGGCATGTAGGACACCTGATCCCTGCTCTCCCCGTCCAGACTCCAGCTGCTGGTGGCGTTAGGGAAGACTGGACACACACACACACACACACACGGATGGGTCAACATTCTGCAGCAGTGTGTGTGTGTGTGTGTGTGTGTGTGTGTGTGTGTGTGTGTCTGTGTGCTACCTTTCTCGGGGAGAGCCATGTGTGGGTCTGCACAGGGCTTACAGGGGCTGACCTGCTGGACTAAGGCACGCTGCAGGTGGTTGTTCTGTCCACAACATGAAGGTCAAAGGTCACTTTCAGGGTTCTCACTCATATATAGATGTGCACCCCCCCACACACACACACACACACACACACACACCTGTCCGTTCTCAGCCATGTTGTAGTACATTGAGTTGTTGACTCTCTCGCGATGCGACGGCAGCAGGATCATCACCTCCCGGTTGTGTTTGGCTTTATCAGGCAGTGAGGGCGAGCCTGGACACACACACACACACACACACACACACACACACACACACACACACACAGAGGGAAACAATTCATGTGAAAGGGATCGCACCTTTCCATCAGCTGAAGGAGGCGGTCTCCTTCCGAGCATGTAAACGCCCTGAAACAGCTGATGATGGTGCGTGCAGTGATATGAAGGTAGAGAAAATAGTTCCGGGTGATTGTGAGGTCAGACTTTTTCACGGCCAAGAATTGTTGATTCAAATGTATGACTCTTTTGAAGGCATGTTGTTTTTTGGAGCCAAACTCTTTCTCCGTGTGACTCCAGCAACTAGAGGAACTACTTTCTGCAACAGAGAAACCGGGCTGGAACTCGGCTCACGGGACGCAGTGGAGGAAAAGTCACTGCTGATGAAGCTCACTGATGGTGAGGAGCTCAGACACCTTCATGGAGAAAAACACCAACTAGCCCTTTAACTTCAGAGGCGTAACCTGTGACAGTGGGCAGGATGTGGGTTTGATGATGTCATACCTCTGGCACTGGAGGGAGCCGAGTTGATGATCTGGGAGGAGTTGGAGCGGATGGAGCTCAGACTGGAGGACGACGGGCTCGGCTGCAAAACACCAAACGAGTGCAGCTCAAGTCGTGAAAGCCGACAGGAGGTGGCACTCACACACACACACACACACACACACACACACACACGCACACGCACACGCACACGCACACACAGACACAGACACAGACACAGACACAGACACGCACACGCACACGCACACACACACACACACACTCACACGCACACACTCACACACTCACACACACTCACCGGACGCACACGCACACACACTCACATACTCACACACACACACACACACTCACCGGACGCACACGCACACACACTCACACACACACACACACTCTCACACACGCACAAACAGACACACTCACATGCACACACACACACTCACCGGACGCACACGCACACACACTCACACACTCACACACACACACACACACTCGCACGCACTCACGCGCACACACTCACGCAAACACACACACACACACACACACGGCTGACCTGCATGTGGACCCCCTCCTCGGGGTGCTCCCCCCCCATCAGGCCGTCCGTCATGATCAGCAGGTTTCCCGCCTCGCTGGACGTGTGTGAGGACAGCGAGGAGGACGAGTGGCGGATGGAGCCCTGCAGGTTGAGGGGGCTGCGGGATACACACACACACACACACACACACACTGTCAGACGTGTGTTTGCGTGTGTGTGTGTGGTTCTGTGTGTGTGTGTGTGTGTGTGCCGCACCCACCTGTGCCTGTGCATCAGCCTCACACTCTCGGGGCTCATGTGACTGTGTGAGGTCAGCGCTCCTCTGGGCGAGTTGACCCCCGAGCAGCCGGCCGGGCCGAAGCGCTCCACGCCGGCCACGCCCTGCTGAGTGCCCACCAGAGACTGCTCTGAGTGTTTACACCGCTCACACACACACACACACACACACACACAGCGCTGTGGCGGGTGACTCACGTGGTGCAGCCCCGTCCTCATCATGTGGAACTGGTCCACCAGCTTCTTGTGCAGCGGCCGCATCTCCGGGTGCACCAGCTTCTCGTGCGCGGCGAGCCCCGCCCCCAGGATGTGCACCTGCGCAGGGACACGCGGCCCAGTCAGCTGTCAGCTGTGTGTGGCGATGTGATTAGGGGGGCAACGATACGCAAAACCCACGGTTCGCCTCGGTAGGTTTTTGTCTGTTTGCTACTTTTTTTCCTTGTTTATTAGAAATGAAATGTATCTGATGCATTTATACACTTTCTGTGACATGTTCTGCTGTGCTATAAAACAAACAGCACCACCTAAAAATAACAACAACAATAATCATAGAAAATAACACAAGTTGATAAAGCAAATATAGAATTACATATTGGTCGACTCATGGGGCGGAACGACTGTATCCAACGCTTCAATACAGATACATGCAGTGCTGGTGTGTGTGACGCGGTGTGTGCGGCGCGGTGTGTGGCACAGTGTGTGTGTGTGTGTGGCTCGGTGTGTGTGTGTGGCGGCGGCTGACCTGCTCCTGCATCAGGTCCTTGAGGTGTGTGATCCTCTCTCCGTCCTCCGGGTGGCTGCTGATGTAGTCCTTATCGAAGAAGGCCTGCAGCAGAGCACAGCGTCAGGACGCGCCCCTCTGCTGATAAGACCCCCCCCCCCTCCCTGAAACCCACCTCCTGGTATCTGGCGATGCCCCCGTTGACGGCGGCGTCGATGACCCCGTTGAGGCACATGCTGAGCGGGTTGATGTTGCCGTGGTGCTGCCGGTGCTGGTACTGGCTGATCAGCGTGCGCAGCTCCTGGGTCTTGTTCTCCACCACGTAGATGGCGTTCTCCAGGGGGCTGACCTCCACCTGCGGCCAAACACACACACGGTCAGACACCACACACACACACACACACACAAGCCCATCATGCAAAGCAGCCTCACCACTTCTCTTCGCTCCACCTCGGCCCAGCGGGAGATCCCGGGGAGGGGCCGCGACAGGATGAGGGTGGTCCTCTCGATCCAGAGGCTCTGTGGAGAGCAGCAGCAGCAGAGTGATGGGGGTCAAAGGGTCAGAGGAAGCTCCGAGGCGCGACGCCGTACATAAAATGGCTCAAAATAGGTCATTTGTAACAGTCGCGTCGCTTCAGTGACGTCACGAACGCATCCATCGCTGCTCTTTATTTGCTCTATAAATCCCTAAAACGCCAGAAAAGCCTCCGCCATCGTCTCTGGGTGCATGACATCATCCGGGGAAGATGGGAGCCATGTTCGCCATGAGCAGGATGACGTCAGCACAGCGCTGATTGGCTGTCGCGGCACAGAAACACGCGACTTCGTCTGAAAAGTTCACATTTTTCAACTTTGGCGACGAGATGGTGCATCCAAGTCACGTGCGTGACGGCAGGTCGCGGCTGCACATTGACTTTGCATGGACAGCGGTCGCCGTGGTCGCGTCGGCCGCGGCGGGTGTCGACGCACCGTGAGGCTCCGCTTGAGCTGCAGCCCCAGCTGTGACCACCGGGGGGGGGCTGCCCCGCTTACATCATCTCACACACATTTCTATCTACAAACAAACAAAACAGGTCGCCGCAGTTTGACCTCCCCTCCCAAGCACATGCCAATGGAGAATGCAGTGTTTCCCTGTGAGGTGGCGTGCAGCCGCCGTGGGCTCAGCGTACCCTGAACTCGTTCTCGCGGTCTTTGGGCCCTTTGTGGAATGGCCGGTCGTAGTGGAAGCGGCTGACGTTGTTGATGCGGTAGAAGCTCTTGATCCTTTCGGGGACGCGCTCCAGCTGGGGGACGTCGGAGATGTCCGACACCGGGGTCACGGCGTAGATCTGCAGGTCTGTGGGGGGCTGAGTCAAGGAGCAACATCACACACACACACACACACACACACACACACACACACACACACACACACACACACAGTCGCAAAGAATCATTTGTGTTTGACTGTGAGGATGAGAAGTGTTGTCAGGATACACTGGGCGTCGCTCTGCAGGATGGTGTCGTCGGGTTGGTTGGGGTGCTGCATGGCGATGGCTTGGGGGAATTCTCCCAGCATCCTTTGCTGGAAGTCCTCCAGCCGCTCGTAGTCGTAGCCGCGGCAGACAAACTCCTTGTTCTGAGGAGAAGGAGACGTTTCATCTCAGCATGGCGACTCCTTACAGCTTTGTTTGTGTGTGTAAACCTACGACTACAAGCTCGTGTTTCGAGTCTCCATGGTTACGGTGCAGTGTGTGTTCTGGGCGTGATGAGTGTGTGTGTGTGTGTGTGTGTGTGTGTGTGTGTGTGCGACTCTCACCCTGAGGAAGAACGGAAACTTCCTGCCGTAAAATCCCATCCGGAAGAACTCGGGCTCGATCCTCTGCTGCTCGATGATGTTGTCGTAATACGCCGCCTCCATTTTCTGACACACAAACAAGCGTGTGAGAGCGGAACACTGTTGCCGTGGTAACGGTGGGGCGGAAACAGGAAGTCAGGAAGCTCACCCGGATCCAGCTGAGGCTCTGGTAGTCGTACAAGGTCTCGTACTGGAAAGCCAGCTCCCGGCACAGAGAGATGCCGTACTCCCAGCACTGCAACACCGCACACAGCAACACACACTCAGAGGGGGGTGAGTGTGTGTGTGTGTGTGTGTGTGTGTGTGTGTGTGTGCGAGTGCGTGTGTGTGTGTGTGTGGGAGGGGTGATCCGTTTAAAATGAAAAAAAAAAAAATGTCACAGAACAAAAAGCGAAGAAGCAGAAAGCTGCTTCAGAGTGTTTGTGCTGACGGAGCGTTATTTATATCACAAAGGTCACGGCTGGAGGCAGAGATATCAGGTTTGGAATTCAATCACAGCGCGTGTGTGTGTGTGTCTGTGTGTGTGTGTGTGTGTGTGTGTGTGTGTGTGTGTGTGTGTGTCTGCAGAGGCCAGTCTGATCACAGTCTTTCACTTTCTTATCTCTCCTTACGCTTACATTGGTATGCAGAACTCTGACTTCTCATCTCATCCATTCATCCGTCCCTTCGTCCATCCATCCACCCATCCATCTCATCCACCCATCCATCTCATCCATTCATCCATCTCATCCACCCATCCATTCATCCATCTCATCCATCCATCCACTCATCCATGTCATCCACCCATCCATCTCATCCATTCATCCATCTCATCCACCCATCCATTCATCCACCCATCCATCTCATCCATCCCATCCATCCATCCATCCATCTCATCCATCCGTCCACCTCATCAATCATCTCATCCATCCATCAGTCCATCCATCTCATCCATCCATCCACCTCATCAATCCATCTCATCCATCCATCCACCTCATCAATCATCTCATCCATCCACCTCATCAATCCATCTCATCCATCCATCCACCTCATCAATCCATCTCATCCATCCATCCACCTCATCAATCATCTCATCCATCCACCTCATAAATCCATCTCATCCATCCATCCACCTCATCAATCCATCTCATCCATCCATCCACCTCATCAATCATCTCATCCATCCACCTCATCAATCATCTCATCTATCCATCCACCCATCTATCCATCAATCAAACACACAGGTAATGGGGGCAGGGCTTTGTCCTCTTGCTGGCTCAGACAGTGGGCCGTTAATTTCATTTTGACAATGTGAGTGACCACACACACACACACACGCACACACACACACCCACACAAACACAAACACAAACACAAACAAACACACACTTGCCTTGCCCTTGTTGAAGTAGTGGAGGATTTTGCGGCTCAGGTTCTCCTTGCGCTGCCACTCGCTCTGGCAGGGGTAGTGCAGGAAGTCCCTGAGGGGGCGGTCCTCCCACTGCAGCAGCTCCCAGTACAGCAGCAGCGTGAAGGCCGCCTCTGTCAGGGGGGAGGAGTCAGGTCAAAGGTCAGCACGGTGTGTGTGAATGATGCCTTCACACCTTCACCTTCAGACCCTCCCACATGCATGCAGGTGCAAACTGAGCAAGCGCCACCTAGCAGACGTCACTGACTCGCCTCTGTGGGCAGAGGCCCCGCCCCCTCCCGCGCCCTCCCACGCCTGCAACTCCGCCCCGCCCCCTCGCTCAGGTCGGACCCCTCTGAGAAGGATTGGGGGCGTTTGTGCATGAGTGAGGAGCTATGAGGGGATTCTGCATGGTGGGACCTCGTCAGCGGCTAAAAATAACATCAAAGCACAAAGACCCGCCCCCTTCTTGCCCCGCCCCTTTGGCCCGCCCACAGGGCCGACAGCGAGCAGGTTACCTGTGAAGTCCTCGGCCTGCAGGTGGAGGTCACACAGCTTGTGGATGTAGCGGATGTACATGTCTTCCTTGTTGACCTCCGACTTATAGAAGTTCTGTGGTTCACGCATGAAAGAACAAATCAATCAATAAACCAATCAATCAATCAATCAATCAGATGAAACAGAAAGGAGCGGAGAATGTTTCGTCAGAGATGAGAGACACCTCACCATGAGGTTGACGGAGCCTCCTAACTTCTTGTTCTCCATCTCGTCTCCTTTCATGCAGTCCCTGAGAGCGTGCGCACACACACACACACACATACACACACACACACACACACACAC
>CAESWR010000344.1:426468-433701 GCA_903171835.1 Mullus surmuletus
GCAAGAACTTTTATCTCAGAGAACATCTGCCTCAGAGCTGCCCACCTTCAGCTCCTCCTTGCTGTGGAAGTTGTTGAGCAGATGGTGGAAGTGGATCTCCGTCATCTGCCGGAGCAGAGAGAGGAGGCAGGAGACGTACTCCCCCTGGAGGAGAGGAGGACACACACACATGGAGACGGAGACACGTCAGCTGGAAAACCTTCACGACACCACAGGAGAACGCTGAGGTCAGAGCGGCGGCGCACCGTGATCTCGGCTGTGCACTGAGGGCAGCGCTGCCCCCTGGAGGTCTCCACCGAGTGGGATTTACTCATGATGGACAGCAGCGTCTGCAGCAGGACGTCCAACAGGCTCTCCACCATCATCTCCACCTCCTCCTGCACAGACGACTCCTGGGAGCCAGAGAAGAGCCAGAGAGGAGCACAGAGGAGAAGCGAGAAACACGAGAGGAACCAGAGAGGAGAAGAGAGGAGCCACAGAGGAGAAGAGAGGAACACGAGAGGAACCAGCAAGAAGAGAGGAGCCACGGACAAGAGAGGAGAAAAGAGGAGCCAGAGAGGAGAAGAGAGGAACCAGAGAGGAGTCAGAGGAGCCACATAGGAGCCACAGAGGAGAAAGGAGCAACCACAGAGGAGAGGAGAGGAACCACAGAGGAGCAAAGGGAGGAGATGAGAGAAGCCACAGAGGGGAAGAGAAGAGCAAAGGAAGAGAAAAAGAGGAACCAGAGAGGAGCGCAGAGAGAGGAGAGGAGCAAATAACCAGTCAGCAACTTCTCCATCATCTGGGAGGACTCCACATGCTGGTGTGTGTGTGTGTGTGTGTGTGTGTGTGTGTGTGTGTGTGTGTGTGTGCGGCACCATGGAGCTGGTCTTGATGATGGAGAAGATGCTCCCCAGGATCCCCGAGCAGATGAGCAGCTCCCTCTGCTGGCGAAGGTGCAGGTGGATGTGATGCAGGACGACGGGCAGCAGGATGCTCCGAGACTCTGAGGGAGCAGAGCGAGAGGAGAGGAGGAGATCCATGAATGACGTCACGACTCTGTGCTCGGTCCGGTGAAGGAGCATCTTCATCATCTCATCTTCTCACCGGGGAAGAAGAAGAGGCGGCTCTCCACCGTGCGAGCGATGGACTGCAGCTTGACCACGTCCATGGACTGGCCGATGTCCACTGTGCTGGGCATGCTGCCCAGGGTCCCGCGCACGTACTCGGCCACCTCCTGCACCGTGAACATCTGCAGCAGCTCGTCAAAGATGTCAGGGAAGCTGTTCAGCAGGGCCGCCTGCAGGTGGGGGGGGCAGGGGGCGGGGCAGGGGGCGGGGCAGAGACAACTGTCAACACATCACAACACCACTTTCAAGAATAATTCTGCCTGCAGAGGTGGGTGGTAACAAGTTACATTTACTCTGTTACTTTTACGTGAGTACATGTTTGGATAAATCGTACTTCTATGAGTACTTTCACTTTACTACCTTCCATCCATCCATCCATCCATCTCATCCATCCAATCATCCGTCCATCTCTCTCATCCATCTAACAATCAATCAAACACACAGTAACGAGTTACATTGACTCTGTTACATTTACTTGAGTACACTTTTGGATAAATTGAATTCTATGAGTAACTTTAATGCACAATACTTTTGACTTCTACTTGAGTATGTTTGTGAAGAAGAAAGGCTCCTCTTCCTCCACTACACTGCACTGCACGGATCCTTACTCCTCTTTTTATCCAAGTGATTCATCTCCATTATACTGGAGACACTTTCTCAAAAGGCTCCACTATCACATGACTCTGTTCCACCAATCAGAGGCTCACATTCAGTCACATGGAGCAGGTGACGGACAGAAAAGGAATACACACGAAAACTGCGCTACCTAAGAGGAGGAGGCCTCATTTATGAAGCTACACACTGTTGCAAAACAACGGATACATTTTTTTTTTCATAGAAAGATTTATTATCATTTTCGTTAAAGGGGTTCACCTGAATTTGCACTTTTATAAAAAATGATGTTTGTCTGATTGTATTCATGCACTTAAGACAAATAAATCAGATATTACAGTCACACTACTTTTTACTACTTTTGTCACCAAGTATTTTTTTACTCTAACTCAAGTAATTTTTTAGATGACTACCAAGTACTTCAGCTTGAATCATATTTTCCTAAAGTAACAGTACTCTTACTTGAGTACAAATTTTGGCTACTCTACCCACCTCTGTCTGCGTGACACAAAACAAAATGGCCGCCTGCTAAAAACACGACAATAGCCCGTATCCGTGGTAACACACTTTGGGCCGTCACAGGGGGGCGCTGCGACTTACTGAGACGGACGAGAGGCCCCTGGAGCGTTACCACAGAGGGGCGGGGCATGCAGCTGGCCACGCCCCCGCGCTGGAGGGGGGCGGGGCCACAATCAGCCACAGAACGATGAGAAATGAAAGAATGAAACAGACACAAATTAAGCAGTGATGCAAACTCAGAGGGTGAATCCATGGAGAAAAAAAAAAACAACAACAAAAACCCAAACAGGAATCCAGAGCGGCGGCGTTGCCATGGAAACGCCCCCACCTGCGTGAAGACCAGGCTCTCGGAGCTGCGGCCGTCCAGGCTCAGGACGAAGCGGATGGACTGGAAGAGCTCCTGGATGCTGGCGCGGAACTGCTCCTCCTCCATGCCGCAGGTGGCGCGAGAGTACAGGATGCGGGACTGGACGATGAACTTGAACAGGTACTCCAGAGCCTGAGGGGGCGGAGCCAGGGAGAGAGGGGGCGGAGTCAGCTGAGGCGTCTTCAAACATGAGCATGTGAAGTTTATTGACAGCAGGTCTTTGTTGCTTTGGAGAATGCAACACGCGCGCACGCACACACACACACACACACACACACACACACACACACACACGCACACGCACACGCACACGCACACACATCTGTGAAACCTGATCAGTCCTGTTTGATCAGTTCTCCATCTAAATATGGGAGCCCCCGGGGAAACACGATCGAGTAATTCAACACCGAATCCAAAACAATTAAACACCCCGAAAATTCACACACTTTCTTTTTTTTTCCAGCTGCCGCATAATCAAGGAAGGAAACCTAACCACAGGAAGTGTGTGTATGTATGTGTGTGTGTGTGTGTGTGTGTGAAACCTTACCCTCATGGCTTCCTGGATGTGGTCCTGCCGCACGACCTCAGCCGAGCGGTCCATGTACCACTTCAGGCATCGGATCAGCTCTCTGTGCACACACACACACACACACACACACACACACACACACACACACCCTCAGCACATGTTTTAAATCAGTGCTCCTCACGGTTCTGCAGGTTCTGCAGGTTCTGCAGGTTCTCCTACCAGCGACTGGAACACAAGCGGTCCGTATTTGTCGGTGTTGTCGTCCAGAAGACAGAAGAGCGTGTCCAGGACGTCTCGCAAAAACTGTGAGGAGAAGAAGAGGAAGAAGAAGGGGACAACGTTTGAGCGTCCTCCATCCCATCACACACTCGCCGTCCTGATCCTCTCTTCATGCTTTATTACTACTTTGATTTTGAACAGACACAAACGAGCAAAAGCTGGGACTGTACGTTACGTAACAGTCATTGTGTCACTGATGAAGAGTCATTGTGTGGCCAATAACAATCCCAGTCTTCCCAGTATCCAGTCAAACAGAGGAGCTCCAGGCCACTGGGGGGCAGCAGACCGAGGGAGGGACCCTCTCTAAACCTAAACACATGAGCAGGATCTATTTTCTCTATAATAAGGATTGGAAGAAGTGGAATAAAAAGGTACATTTTCCCTGAAGCTATTTTGAAACACTTGGCCGTAATCTTTACCAGCATGAGAGGAAAACAACCCGTTTATGTCTTTCCGAGATACAGGAAGGTGAAGGCAAATGTTAAATCCAATATCTCAGTTTCCCCACATCATCACAGAAAGACAGTATATATGGACGAGACCAAAATACATGGCGATATTCTGCAGAAACCAAACCCGCCAGCCGCTGAATTTACACTTCTGGTTGAACGTGATAAAAAGTCTTCCCACAGAAATCCTGCCAAAAAGGGGAGTTTGTTGAAGTGGATTGATTTTTCCAATTTTGGAGCCATGTTTCTTCCCAAATTAATAAATCAGCTTCTTTTTCCCAGCACTGTCTAATGTAATCCGTTGTTTTCTCGCTTAGTAAAATAATAAATAAAATTGTGGAGTCTGACAGTAACAGCTTTAAAGGGATAGTTGGGATTTTTTGACATGTATGAGATCCTTGGAAGGAGACGTCTCCTTCCGCCTCCTTCCTCCAGCTGATGATGGTGCACGCAGTGATATGAAGGGAGGGAAAATAGTGCCGGGTGATTGCGAGGTTTTTCACGGCCAAGAATTGATGATTCAAATGTATGACTCTTTTGAAGGCATGTTGTTTTTTGGAGCCAAACTCTTCATCCGTGTGACTCCAGCAACTAGAGGAACTACTTTCTGCAACAGAGAAACCGGGCTGGAACTCGGCTCACGGGACGCAGTTGAGGAAACGACACTGCTGAGGAACCACAATGATGGTGAGGAGCTCATACACCTTCATGGAGAGAATGCATGTCAAAAAATCTGAACTATCCCTTTAATACCGTGTGAATATCAATATAATTTTTGTGACTTCCTCTAGAGCAAAAGTCTTTATATATTTTTTTGTCTAAATGGTGGATCTGTAGGTAACGACAGAAGTCATCTTTGCCAACTCATAAGATTGTTTCAAATCCTCAAAGTTAATCAGATTTGCGTTTTTTTATGAACCTATAAAAGAAGTGACTCTTTGCCTCGTCCATCGTTCAAAGCGGAGGACATCAGGACTGAGCCAATAGTGTACTCAATGTATCAGCTGACCTTGACGATCTCCTCGCCGCTGATCTGCCGGAGGCGGCCCAGGATGTCCAGCACCCGGTCTGGGTGGGCCTTCCAGTTCAGGAGGGCCAGCAGGTCCACTGGGAGCAACAGAAGAAGGAACAAAGCAGAGGGAGGATGAGACTGAGCCGAGCAGAGCAGAGCAGAGGAGGGATGTTGTGGATGCTGGGGTCTCGGCGCGGCCCACCGTTCTGCGTGAGCTTGGTGGAGCAGAGGATGGTGGAGACCCAGAAGGTTTCTTTGGGGCTCCTCTGGAAAGGCAGGTTGGGCGGCAGGTTGGGGCAGCTGTTGAAGTCCTCCTTACAGCAGGGCAGGCTCAGGTACAGACCCTGGTTACTGAAGGTGGCGCTCTCATCACACTGCGCGGGAAACACACACACACACACACACACACACACACACACACACACACACACACACTGCTTCTTAAGACTCTCAAGGTCAGCTGATCATCTGAGTGGCTTCAAGCAAACTGGTTTATTTAAAGAGACGCAAAGACGTGCTTATGATCTGTGTGTGTGTGTGTGTGTGTGAGTGTGTGTGAGTCTGTGTGTGTGTGTGTGTGTGTGTGTGTGTGTGTGAGTGTGTTTGAGCGGCTCCTACCTTGTAGACGTAGAGCTCGTGGCTCTCGTCTGACAGTGTGGTTCCGTCCTCCCTCATCAGAGGCGTGAAGGCGAAGCCGAACAGTTTCTTCTCTCCTTTGTCTTTGGCTGAAAACGAGGCAGAGCAGAAGGTTTGAGGGGTGGAGTTTAGGGAGGCGGGGCTTGGGGAGGTGGAGCTTAGGGAGAGGAGGAGGGGCTTGGGGAGAGAAGGTGGGGCTTGGGGAGGGGGAGGCGGGGCTTAGGGAGCAGCGGTCGGGCTTAGGGAGGGGAGGTGGGGCTTGGGGAGCAGAGGTGGGACACAGGCCGCCACTCACTGGAGCAGTGTCTGAACTCGAAGCGCAGGTGTGAGCCCCTGAAGCGGTCGATGGGAATGGGAAGCTTCACCATCTCACTCCAACGAGGACTGTTGTTGTGGTAGAGGACGAAGGAGCGATGCTCACTGCTGCTGGGCTCACCACTGCCCAGACTGATACAGTCCTGAGGAAGAGGAAGAGGAGGAGGAGGAAGGAGGAGGAGGAGGTGGAGGAAGAAGCAGGAGGAGGAGGAGTTACTGCTAGTGCTGTGATGGTGGACACTGAGGGTCTCTGAGGGTCTCCTGCTACCTTCAGCGTGTCCCCGTCGGCGTAGAGGACGTACAGCGTGACCTCGATGTTCTTCTGGACGCTCTTGCCACCGCGCTCAAACTCCCCGCGCTCCAGGGTCAAATAGAGGTCGTTGCGGGTGTCTCCTGCCATGGGGAGAAGAACACAGGAGGATCTGAGGTCTGCTGGCATCCCCACACCATGAGGACGCCGTCTCCTCAGGGACGCAGAGACACGCCGGCTCCACGTGGCCGCAGGCCTCTACGTCAATGTGGAAGCTAATGGTAGCGCCCTGTGTCTTAGCATCTCGTATGTTAGCGCTTCATGGAAGCTAACGTTAGAGCCTCATGTACCTGGTGGAAGCTAACGTTAGCGCCTGGTGGAGGCTAACATTAACCTTAGCACCTCGTACCTCGTGGGTTAACGCCTGCTGGAAGCTAACCTTAGTGCCTTGTGGGTTGGCGCCTGGTGGAAGCTAAGATTAGCACCTGGTGGAAGCTAACCTTAGCGACTTGTGGGTTAGCTCCTGCTGGAAGCTAACATTAGATCTGGAAGCGGCCCGGCCTCGCTGAGGTGCCTTCAGCTCTGATGTTTCACGTCGTGGTGTCAAAGTTCCCTCACGCGGCCCTCCTCGCTCGGCCCTCCTAGCTCCGCCCTCCTCACTCGGCCCTCGCTCCTCTGCTGTCCTGCTCTGATGCTGCAGCTTCCCTTGTCTCCATGGCGACACTCACAGAGCAGCTGCTCGGTGTCAGTATCGCTTATGGGCCAAACTCTGATTCTAAATATCGTATCGGCTGATGTTCAGCGGTGTGCGCCGTCCTCGCTGCCGGGGCTGCGGGTCAGGGGTCAGAGGTCAGGGGTCAGCGCTCACGCCGCCGCCGCGAGGTTGATGTTTCTACAGAGTAAAAGCGAGTGTGACGACAGCCGAGCGAGACGTTATTTATAAAATCAGAGTGGAGTTATTTATATCCGAGTCGTTTCCTCGGGGACGTGAGTCACACAGAGCCGAGTCGGAGGAGTTTCGGGCGAAGTGGAGAGAAGAGGAGAGGGAGCAACCTCAGCTGGACCTCAGGGAGCACTTCCTGTTGCTCCTCCTGCACGCCGCCACGCCGCGTCTCCATGTTGAGCTCTCCCTCTTTATGTCCTGCTCCCTCACGCG
>CAESWR010000344.1:453222-470743 GCA_903171835.1 Mullus surmuletus
TGTGTGGACATTTGTGGGGACTGTCCCTTTAGGGAGGGGGGGGGCACCTCCCACCCATGTGGAGGCTCTGAGGTCTCCTCTCTCTCTCTCCTCACGACCACCACGGCCACTAGAGGGCCTCAGAGTCCAGTCACAAACACACACCCGGTCAGTATTCCCCCACAGCCCCAGCAGCCCTCCTGCCCTCTGCCGTATTACCCACAATATTGGCTCATGTAAACACATTGGCGGGAAAATGCACCTCGACGGAACATTAAGGTGAGCCTGCTCACGTTGCAAAGGATTGTGGGAGTAGTATGAGAACCAGGGAAAGTATAACTGCTGTGAGAGCCAAACGTGGTGCCAAAGCTAAAGCTAGCATGGAGCCACTGTGGCATCATGGGAGTTACAGAGGAAAAGATGCAGACCAACATGAAGACGACCTGGAGATGGTGTGTGTGTGTGTGTGTGTGTGTGTGTGTGTGTGTGTGTCTCGCAGCAGCCTCCCCACTGAAGCAGCACACAGATCAGATTTTGTAGTTTTATTTATAGGAAAAATACTTTAGATACATACAAGCTGTACATGAACTGTCTCAACTTAAAGTGTTCTTGTTAAAAAGAAAACCGTTAAAAACCAGGAAGGCCGAAAAAACACAAAAACAACCAAAAACTTGAGAACTGGTGATACGTTTGCACGGCTTTCCAAAGTGTGCAAAGAGCTACGGGTTCGTCCCCACGACAACAGAACGTGGGTGGGGGGGGGGGGGACTGGCGAGGATCCTTAAAGGGACGACAGCAAGGCCGCGAGCGGTGACGCGAAGAGCCCCGCCCTTTTGTTTACAAGGTGGGACGCGGAGACGGCGGCGGCGGCGCCCCCGTGAGGACACTGGCTGAATCGCTTGGTCGTGCGTTTAGCTGCCTGATTCTCCTCCACTTGGCGCCCCCCGAAGGCCAAACTGTGCACTGACTACAAAACAGGGGAGTGGGTATCAAAGAGGCCCGTTTAGAGATTTGAGAATAAAATATAAAACTTTTCCTGCTCTGTGCCGCCTCGGCCGCTCTCTCACCTACAAGCTCACTTTAGGGTCTGTTTGTTTTTTCTCCGTATAAAACTATATCATATACAATCATTTTGGCTCAAGGTTTTGTTTTGTTTTTTTACGCGGCCTCAGAGATCGTTCCTCCTCAGTCCTGCACCCTTCCAGACTGGCAGTGCTCCGCGTCGCCTCCCACCTCCTCCTCTCCATCACCTGGGGCCTCGCGGCGGCGGCGTGGCGGTGGGTGGAGCCTCCTCTCACTCGTTGAGGGTCAAGATGATGTCGTCCTCCAGGTCGGAGTTGTCGGAGCTGTCTGTCGGTCGGACGGACGAGAAAGGCGTTTAGAAAGTTGTGTTCTGAAGTGCTGAAGCGGCAGGAAAAGCAGGAAGCAGACGGGGCTGAGGCAGGTTCCTGTCAGCTCCGCCCGCCTGGGACGCGCCGGCTGACTGTTTTTCATTTCCACCAACCAACCCAGCGTGACGGCCTTTCTTGTCAAGATGCTGATTTGAGTCACTTTGCTGTCAGAAAACAAATTCTACATGGATCATCATCATTACACTGTAAATGTTCCCCTAACTGTGTGTGTGTGTGTGTGTGTGTGTGTGTGTGCGTGTGCGTGTGCGAGCTAGCGAGATTTTCCGGAAAATTGTGTTTGCACAATGTGTAGCTAATGCTAGCTAATAATGGCTAATAATGTCAAATTGTTAGCCAACATGTCATACAGTGGTTAAGGTGACCAGACGTCACCATTTTGGATGAGCAGCGAGGGAGCGTGTTGCGCGCAGACAACACTTATTACGGTAGCTGGTAGGAAGCAGAGAGAGCGAGGGAGCGAGCACTAGAACACCAGTTATTACGGTAGCCGAACCGAGGTAATCGTCTGACAGAGATATAAGCAAAGCGGTTTCCCACCAACAGACGCACAAAAATAACATCAGTATCCATGGTAACGGTCCCCAATGCACCGGTTACGACTCACCGTTTTCACCGTCCAGGTCAGCATCGTCGTCATCATTGTCGGAATCGTCGTTGTCTTCGTCGTTGTCCTCCTCGTCATTATCCTCCTCCTCCTCGTCCCCGGCGTCAGCGTCTCCCTCCAGGAGGTTTGCCACCTCCTCGTCCGACGGGGAGAACTCGTTCCCGTCGTCTTCCTCCTCCTCCTCCTCCTCCTCCTCCTCTTCATCTTCACCGCCGTTCTCGTTCTCAAGGTCGGCAATCAGAGGGTCCGTGTCCACGTCGTCGTCAGAGTCCTCGTCTTCGTCGTCGTCGTCCTGGTCATCGTCTTCGTCGTCCTGGTCGTCGTCCTCCTGAGGAGACGCCATCCAGTCAGACACCAGCACAGAGCTCACCAGCCACACACCTAACGGCCAGTACCTGGTCCTCCTCGTCCTCCTCCTCCTCCTCGGCCAGCCTCTGCCGGCCCACCTCGTACAGCCGGCACACCGTGTCCGTGTTCACAGAGTCCTGGTTCTGTGGAGACCAACAACGAACCTCCTCAGATCCTCACACACCCAGATTTCTTCCCCCAAAGTCAGCTAAATGTCCCGTCAGAGTCACAGCAAAAACAACCTTCCTCTGGTTCAAACAACAAAACAGGAGTCACTTTTGGGAAATTGTAAAGCTCTTTGTGAGGTGTACATTGAAAAACACCCACTGAAATCAAATAGGCCAATCTTTTTTTTTGAAAGAAAATATCTGCCAATCTTTTTAGTTTGAACAACTTATGGCTTATTAAAGTGAAATGACAGATTTTCTTCTGCTTTTTAACAAATATACTACAGAGGGCTGTAATCCATATAAATGATATGCTCTCATTCCGTATGTCCGTATCGAGGCGCCTCACCTCGATCACAGCCAGGTAACAGTCCTTGGTGTCGGTGCACAGGTCGAAGATGTTCCTCTTCACGTCGATGGTGGCTGCAGGAGAGACAAACAACCGCAGCTCAGCCTCACATCGCACACGTCCCTCATCAACTTGCGCTCCATGTTTACCAGAAAACCCGCTGAGAATTTTGTGCACGCCTTCCGAATACGCAGTCAAATAAAAACTGGTGCTTGAGGTCTGCGTATTGATCAGGATATTGCGACACGATGCCACGATTGTGTGTTTGGCGAGCGGAGCGAGGACGGGAGAGCTTACCGATGGGTTTGTAGTCGGTGGCGTTGAAGGTCCTGAACGACGAGCCGAAGGGACTTTTCATCTGCATCTCCATCATGTCGTCCTCCTCATCGGCCTGTAACATTGCTGCAAAAACAGCAGGTACAATAATACTAAATATGAGACAATCATAATAATAACGCTATAACACGGTAATAACATTACATGAATGAAACGATAATACCAAATACAAATATAATAACAGTCAAACAAATACATTTGACTATAATAACAGGAAAATAATTAAAAAACATGCAAATGATAAAAAAATACATAAATGATAAATAAATCAATAAAAATACATATTAATAAAATACAAATTACAATAATTGATAAGATAATTAAAATGAATAAATGATTCACAATTAATGACAACATAAATTGAAATCCAAAAAAAAGGAATGAAAACTGGGGGGGATAATGAGTAAATATAAAATACTATAAAATAAAATGAAAGACTAGTGTGGGGCACGCAGAGCTGCTTGCTCCTGCTCCTGCTCCTGCTCCTGGGCCGTGACGCGTTGGCGTGCTGGCGTGCTGGCGTGCTGCTCGGCCAGAGCTGCTCCTGCTCACCCGGGGCTCTTCCTGAGAGCTGGTGTGAAGCAGCTGCTTCTCTCTGCTGCCAATCCAGCACCGAGGCCTTCTGGCCATATGGCTTGGACCTCACACACACACACACACACACATACACACAGAGAAACACACACCTCTCTGAGCTCCATTCACACGTCCCCTCCAAAAACACACACTCACTTTGCTTTCATAATTAGCAGCCTTCCACTCAAACACACCTCTCACACACCTCGCCAACCCAACAGCTTTCCCATAATGCACCTGCCTGCCCCATTTACCTCCGTAGATGACGGTGCCGCTGTTGTTGAAGACGATCCGGCACTGGTCCAGAGCTGGAACCGTGTGGAGGAGGTGGAAGGTCCGCAGGTCCCACTGAGACTCACACTAAGGATCAACACTTCCATCATCAACGTCAACTCATGACGCCAAACTGATTTTTGAAAACAGGACTTCAAATTGTCAGCAATGAATAATTCCAGTTTATTTCATTGAGTGCCTACAGTAGCAGACGTGGTCTTCACTCCTGTATGGATACAATTGTCCTCTGTGTGTGTGTGTGTGTGTGTGTGTGTGTGTGTGTGCGTGTGTGAGGGGGCGAGATGCGCGAGTTTAAAACCTTCCCCCGAGTAGAAATGAATTGTGATGCAATAGCAGCTTCCTGTTTAGTGGAAAAAGCAGCTCGGCGCTGCAGCGAACACACACACCACACACACCCACACACACACACACACAGAGGATCAGTCTGCTGGGGACGAGTCAAGTGTGTGGATCAGGTGATCAAAACGCGCTGGGCGGCTGACGAGGTTTCAGCCTCACGTTTTTAAATGTCCGTCTCAAAGTGTGTGTGTGTGTGTGTGTGTGTGTGTGTGTCGCTCAGCCTTGACTCAGCGCTGCAGCGAGCCCACGGCTGACTCATCGCACCTCGCTGCCGCTCGGAGGGAGCTCCGGCTTCAGACGCCAGACAAGCGTTCACCATCCAGAATGTGTGTGTGTGTGTGTGTGTGTGTGTGTGTGTGTGTGTGTGTGTGTGTGTGTGTGTGTGTTTGGTGGCGCGTCCCTCCGTGCCATGTGAAGGATACGATCTCCGTGTTGATGATAACCTCCAGGCCGTTGGGGTGGAAGACGCCGCTGATGTTCATGTTGAACTTGTCGAACTTGTGGATGGCCTGCGCTGTGCGCACGTCCCACAGCACGCCGTCGTTCAGCACCAGGTCGTCGGTGGGGTTGAAGGTGGCGCAGTTCCGCTTGTAGTTGTTGGCCAGGTCGGGGTTGTTGAGCGTCAGCGTCACCTGACCCGTCTGGATGTCGTAAATCTGCCAAAGACACGCGGCGGCATCTTAACCTCTTCTACTGAGGAACCAGTTATTCAAACCTTCACTCTCACATTCAGCCTTTTCAATCTGCCACGACAAAGGGATGATTTATATAAAAAGATTTACTGAGTTATTTTATCGTTATTCAATTATTACCTTTTGAGATATTTTCAAATTGGGAACTGTGGTCAATCTCTAATGTTTCCACAGACACGCCCAACTCAAGTGTGGGAGGAGTTCCTACAATCTGATCCCTTTCAAAATCACATTTCTCGGGTTTATAGATGTTTTTTGAAAGTGGAACCTCTGATAAACTATTCTATCAGAGGTAATGTGAACATTTTCCGTAAGAAATGGGATTCTGTTACAGCCTTTTTGAACGCTCTGAACCCTGTTAATCTCATAAGGCCCCCTTCGCTGACTTACTTCTTGCCTTCTTTCTCTCCTTTCCCTTGCTGCTTTTTCCTTCAACTTTTCTATTTTCTTCCAGATTTAATATTATTGGTCACCTTTCATTCATTTTTGTGTGTTTTTTGCAAAAATAAATCATGACGGGGAGTGCAATTTGATGCGATGAGTCGTTGTATAGTTTTGTATTTTGGTATTTTGGATGGGACGTTTCTTGACTGTAAGCAAAGATGTAAATGTCCCAGCAATTTCTATGTCAAACTCCCCAATAAACATATTAAAGGGCTAGTTGGTATTTTTCTCTATGAAGTTGTATGAGCTCCTCACCATCAGTGAGCTTCATCAGCAGTGACTTTTCCTCCACTGCGTCTCACTGCGACACAAGTCTCCTTCCGCCTCCTTCCTCCTTTAGCTGATGATGGTGCGTGCAGTGATACGAATGGCGGGAAAATAGTGCCAGGTGATTGTGAGGTCGGACTTTTTCACGGCTAAGAATCCTTGACGCAAATGTGTGACTCCTTTGAAAGCATGTTGTTTTTTGGAGCCAAACTCTTTCTCCGTGTGACTCCAGCAACTAGAGGAACTACTTTCTGCAACAGAGAAACCGGGCTGGAACTCGGCTCACGGGACGCAGTGGAGGAAAAGTCACTGCTGATGAAGCTCACTGATGGTGAGGAGCTCAAACACCTTCATGGAGAAAAACACCAACTAGCCCTTTAATGAAAAACAAGGAGGGGTTCCAGGTTGCTGGTGTGCTCACCCGTGCGATGTGCTCCTTGGTCCCGATGACGCGGTCCTGCGAGAGCTTGCTGAACTCCACGTAATGGTCGCCCAGGAAGTAGTGCCTGAGGACGGGCGGAGCGTTTAGTGGTGATCACTGAGAGCAGAACGTGAAGCCAAAACATTTCACCGCTTACTTCATGATGAACACGGACTTCATGCCCCACAGCGCAGACAGCGGGTACTTCAAGGAGGTGGAGGTGAGCAGCAGCGAGCCGTCCTGAAAGAAGACAAAGCAAGTTGAGCGGCTTCCTCGGGACTCCTAGCTGGCACAGTGGTGGCGGCGGCGTGCTGACCCGTGACGGCTCCAGGTGCGTGATGGCGGAGGTGTGGCAGCTGTAGCTGGCCTCCTCCTGACCCGTGAACACGTTGTAGAGCTTGAGTTGGCCCGTGCGCGTCCCGAGCATCAGGAAGCGCTCGCGGGCTGAGAAGGCGCAGCACATGAAGCCGCTCTCGTCCTCATCCGCCTCCCGGAACACCGAGATGGGACGGAACCTGCGGGAGGAACAAGACACTCTGAGCTCCGAAACCTCATCACATCTTTCTGTTTCGTTCGTTGTTCTACTGAGAAACTCTAGAGTTTTCTCCAGACGACCTTCTTAAAGGGCTAGTTGGTGTTTTTCTCCATGAAGGTGTCTGAGCTCCTCACCATCAGTGAGCTTCATCAGCAGTGACTTTTCCTCCACTGCGTCCCGTGAGCCGAGTTCCAGCCCGGTTTCTCTCTTGCAGAAAGTAGTTCACCAACAATCACCCGGCACTATTTTCCCTCCCTTCCATCACTGCGTGCACCATCATCAGTTGTTTCCCGGCGTTTACGTGCTTGGAAGGAGACTGCTGCGATGTGACAGCGATCTCCGTCCACCTCCTTCCTCCTTCCTCCTTCAGCTGATGATGGTGCGCGCAGTGGTACAAAGGTAGGGAAAATAGTGCCGGGTGATTGTGAGGCCGGACTTTTTCACGGCCAAGAATTGGTGATGCACATGGATTACTCATTTGAACGCATGTTGTTTTTTGGAGCAAAACGCTTGTGACCCCCTGTGTGACCCCAACAACTAGACAGAACTACTTTCTGCAACAGAGAAACCGGGCTGGAACTCGGCTCACGGGACGCAGTGGAGGAAAAGTCACTGCTGATGAAGCTCACTGATGGTGAGGAGCTCATACTACCTCATGGAGAAAAACACCAACTATCCCTTTAAATATCTGTGGAAGAGGTCAAAGAGGTCACCAAGGGTTTGGTCACTGACCTGCTGAAGATGAGATGTCTGTCGAAGCAGCCACCATCCACGCCGCCATATTTGGGGTAGATGACCCTGCGCGTGTGTCGGGAGGTGAAGTTGATGGGCGCCTGGCGTCTCTGCTTGGGCTCGGGGCACTGATGCGGCGTGAAGAGCGAGAATGGCGGGCAGGTGGCCACGGGGTTCTTGCAGCGCGCGTGTTGCTCCCTCAGGTACTCGGTGATGATGCTGTCGAGCGCCGGTGGCGAGGGCAGGTGGCGGTCCAGCTGCTTCTTCATGGCGGGACTCTGGCTGAAGGCACCGTGGTCCGACTTCTGCCGCAGCACGCGCGGCTTCTTGCAGCCGCCGGCGCTGCAGAGCGCTTGCCGCTCGCGTGAGAATATGATGCGTCCGATCAGTGGCGAGCCGTTGCTGCTGTGCGGCGCCGATGTGGAGGGGAAGGCGACGGTGCAGGTGCCCGCCGGCTGTGACGACGTGGAGGGGCGCATCTGCGGGTGGCTCGGCGCCACAACGGATGGATGAGTGGCGAGTCTGGAGCCCACGCCGTTCGCTAGCCGCGGGTTGCGTGGTAGCGTGGCGACAGGGGCGGCGGCGGGGGGCGGGGCCACAGGCGGGAAGGCGGAGGCCGAATGCGAGGCATGCGTGAGGCAGACCATGGGAAGCTCCGCCTCCTTGGTGAGCGCGCTGGCCGTGTCGTGGAGGCCCTTGGCCAGCAGGTGGTTCCTGATGAGCAGCAGCAGCTCCTTCTCGGGGAAGCTGATGCGGGACTGCGCCACCACGCTGGCGCGCTGCAGCCACGCCAGAGACACGTCAGTGCCGATCAGCAGCGGCTTCCCCGAGATCCGCTCGATCAGCTCGGCCGCAAACTTGCAGAACTTGACGTGCTCGCTGCGCTTGTCCTGCAGCACCGGCTCCTTCATCAGCTGCTGGATGTGTCCACTGCTGAACAGCGGCAGCTTGCTGATGATCTGCCGCACCGAGCTGGAGCGCGACAGGCCAACCAGAGCCTTGCAGGCCAGCGCCCGGATCTGGTCGGCGTCCGTGATGGGCATCTTCACCGTCAGCAGCGACAGCAGCACCTGCAGCACACACACCGGCCATCAGGGGGAGCCCTCAGCCACCACTCGCTACTGTGCACTATTACTAGGCAGACATGGGACCAAGTCACACAGTTGATAGTCTCCAGTAAGTCTCAAGTCTTAACTTTCAAGTCTCAAGTAAGTTCCGAGTCATTTTTTCTTGGGCAAGTCAAGTCACCTTATTTCACCCGCATAAGCTGATCTTAATACAACTGTCACTTAAAAGTCATTGGCCAATTTATTCATTGCATTGTAATTACTTATATTCAGTCAAATACATGGAATCAGACTAAACAAATAACTTCATAAAATTCATTCAATGCAAACAAAACCACCTCTGCCTCACTTTTCAACAGCCTGGGCTTTCACTGCTCTTAATTTTATATACATTAAAACTGAAAACACAACATCAACAACACTCAAGTCATTCAATTAATCGTGTCTCAAGTCAAGTCAAGGCCCGAGTCTTTGACTTCATAGTCCAAGCCAAGTCAAGTCAAGTCAAGTCAAGTCACAAGTCATCAAAACAGTGAGTCGAGTCGAGTCCCCGTCTCTGTTAGTAATACTGCATCAAGTGAGGTAGTGCTGCTTCCTGACGCGCGACCGCCACTCGTACCTTGATGCCGTTGTTGGACTGCACCACGTTCCACATCTTGGTCAGCACGCTCTCGCTGGCCTTGGTCAGCTGAGGGAGGCGGCGCCGCGGCGTCCCCGCGATGAACTTGCCGATGCTGGACATGCGTTTGTCGGGAGCGCAGACGCAGTTGATGACCACCTGCAGCGCAGACTTCTGGATCTCGGCGTCATTGACGAAGACTTCGCCCTCCGCCACTGCCAGGACGATGCTCATCCCTGCGGTAAAAAAAAAAAAAGGCAATAAATAAAACAATTCCAGAAGGATTCCGAAACAAAACTTTAGATGAAAAGCTGCTGCGTGCCGTCACGTTCTGCGGCTAATCGTTCAGGTTTCAGATCATATTTCCAAACGGCAGCCAAATGTTTCATCGGGCCAAATGGAAGAAAAACCGGGAACTGGCGTCGGTCCCGAGCGCTGCAGAAACCTCTTCAATAACAACTCAAACAGCGCCGCGAGCCCTGACGCCGCTGCAGCATGGCAGAGGATGAAACTAATCCCATGACTGCGTCGATAACATGGTCGGTGCACAGCTGTGATTCAGGGGAGAGGTTTCTGCCATTAAAGGGGGTTTTTCCTGACCTAGAGATGAACGTTGGTGGTATAGAAATAAAAGTGAAGTTTCTATCATTGGGTTATTCTAAGACTCCTCAGCAGGGAAAGGTTGAGGACGCAGATTCAAAATGTTGGAGACAGTGTGGCTCGAGTGATTTTTGGGGGGATGCTCTAAGCCAGAGGTGGGCAAACTAAGGCCCGGGGGCCACATGCGGCCCAATGAACTGTTTAATCCGGCCCGCGGAGCCTTTCATAATAATTTCTCCAAAAGCCAAAGTAAGAAGGTTGTCAGCTTGATTGGTTAGAAAAAGTGTGTCAGACCATGTCCTCTCAAGAAGGTGGAGCCAAACATCATTTGGAGCTTCATCATCCATCTCAAGTTGGACCAATTTACAGGCTTTTCCAAATATTTTTTCTCTGTCAATCGTCCATTAAGCATGATTTTTAGTTAAACTTCCAATCCTCTTTTGGGGGTCAGTTTCCCCCACCTTGTCGGCCCGTTCACCAAGATCTAAAACCCAATGTGGCCCTTCAGACAAAATGATTGCCCACCCATGCTCTAAGCTGAATGGCTACTGGAAGGACATTCACACTGTGATAAATTCTTTATTTGGCATTCAGATACCTTTAAATGTTGAAGTTTATTTCTGGGTCATGTTTAATGCCTGAAACAAAGGAGGGAAACAGAGCTACTAAAGAGATGATACAAAGCTAAGCAAGAAATCTATTACTAGAAAGTGCTTAAATCCGACTGCACCTACATTGGACGATTGGTTCGGATTAATCCTTGAGATATTCAAAAATTGAGAAATTGACTAACTCTGACAGCGCAAAATCACAAATTTTATAAAACTTGGACTAAACGGATTGAATGTATAACCCCAACACTTTGTACAACTCGACTGGAAGTTTCAAGTAACCTCGCTCTCGCTGATTGTGATGATGAAAGTCTGAGCCCTCTTTGTTCTGTTGTATATAGTTACTTTATAGAGGAGAGTTGAAGTGCAGGTAGTAGGAAACGGCACAGACATGCGGACAGTAGAGGGCGAGGAAGTCATTGAATGTGTGTCGGTATGGGATAGACAGAGGAGTCAGCAGGGAAACTTTTTCCTGACCTAGAGATGACAGTTGGTGCTATAGAAATGAAACTTAATCTTGGGTTGATAAAAAATAATGTTTTTAAACATAAAAAAACGCACCGACACTGGAGACGGTGGAGCCGCCCTCGTCCAGCACGGCGACAGCCTCCGACAGCAGCGTCTGGGTCTTGGGAACCACGGTGAGGATGCTGAGGATGTCCAGGGCGTAGCGAACCGTGTCGCTCCTGCACAGACAGGAACAAGCAACGCCATAAAGGGACAGTCCACCTTAAAAAATGAAATGAAAGTTGCATCCTGCTTCGCACCTGCCGTAGTAGGTCCTCCAGTCGCAGGCGATGGAGATGAGCTGCAGGAGGAGCTGCACGCACGACAGCTTGTGGAAGACCTCGGCCGGCTCCCAGTAGAGCCGGAGCGGGGCGTACTCGATGAGGAACTCCATCATCTCCACCACCTGCTCGCGGCTGTAGCTGACCGCCTGTTGGGACGACAAGGCAGGTCATCGCCATAGAAACACACGCAGAGGAACCTGCGTAGCCGACGGTGCCGCTTAACTCGTCGGACGCTGACACACACGATGCAGACACACACACATTGGCGACGGCAGGAGGATGGCGATGAAGGTTTGTCAATCCGATACCAATATTTGGGAATCAGGGTGAGTCAGCGCTCAGCACTGTATTTGGATTCTTTTATTTCACGGGCTCATAATAATTTCCACATTTCCGCTGCAGAAATCAGACACATCTCTGCAGAAGGTTGAAAAATGCGGCATGTTTTGTTTTGTTTCCTACAGCAGAGGCCGCCTTCTGTTGCCGTGGGAACTGCGGATGATGAGGCGGGACTACCAAGCAAGCCACTATCTGATATGAAGTAGTGTGTGTGTGTGGGTGGGGGGGGGGTCTTATTGCCTACTTTTGCAATTTACACAACTTATCGCGATTTCATGCAACATTGTGTTTGTGTTGTGAAAAAGAAAAAGATTACCAAGTAACTAGATGCTTGAGCTGGGCGCTATGGACATAAACTCATATCCCAATGTATTCAGGCTAAATATCGATATACGATATTTTCTACGTAAAGTGAGCTAAATGTTTGGACAAAGTCAAATATGACATTTCTCAAGTAGTTCAACTGAAACCAGTTATTTCAATGAACAGTTGCAAAAAGAAATCAATAGGTTTCTTCACTTGGTTCAAACTCGCTGTTCAAATAACAATTCAAACATAATTAATACTTTATGACAACAGGAGTAACTTTTTTGAAATTAGAAAGCTCCATGTAAGGTGCATTTAAAAAAAAAAAATAGCCACTAAAACAAAATCTAACAGATATACTATATAGGGCTATAATCGATAGAAACTGATAAATGTTATATCACTATATCGCCCAGCCCTAATATGAAGTAGTGGGGGGGCTATTTTATTGCCTACTTTTGCAATTTACACAACTTATTGCAATTTCATGTAACACTGTTTGTGTTCTGAAGCAGAAAAACAATGAGTAACTAAGTAACTAGATGCCGACTTGGGTGCGGGTTGAGCGTGCTGGCTGGGTGCTACCTTGTAGTGGGGCTGTGAGTGGATGGGGGCGCCTCCCTCCGTGCGCTGCAGCGACTGCTTCACCTGCTCCACCTTGATGGCCAGGTGCGCCTCAAAGTAGCGGCGCAGCGCCATGCAGGTGTGCTTGGCCGTCTGCCGGCTGGAGAAGATCTCGTCGTCGCTCAGCAGCGCCCCCTGGTCCTCCGGGTTCAGGATCTCCAGCGTGCTGACCTGGAGGCGGAGACTCCCATAAGCCATCAGGCCTCCACAAGAACACACACACACGACCACGGCGCTTTATCCTACCAGGTTGACGAGGCGCCGCAGGCCGTCCTGCTTGTCGAAGAGCTCCAGGACGGCGCGGAAGGAGAAGGAGATGGAGAAGAACATGGTGGCGTGGCAGCAGCCCGACGCGTGCGAGCATTCCAGCAGCCACAGCGTGTAGCCCACCACGTCTGACAGGATGGAGTGAGGCAGCATGCACACCTGGAGAGGAGAGCGCTCACATCAATACAAACATGTGCAGCAACTCAAGCTGACACTCACATCCTGCAGCACATTTCAAATAACAATTAGGGAGGGATTTTTACTCAGTGTGTGTGTGTGTGTCTAGGCCTGTCATCCACTATCTTTGTGTGATTGGGGGGGGGCGCTAGCATACAAACACGGTGAGCCTCCTGGAAAGTTATGGACATTCCAGTTACAATGTTACATACTCTTAAGAAATGATATTTTATTGCTTTTTAAAGGCTGTACTTGCATTATTTTGCCACGTTATATGGTTGCCATGGTTTTTGCATGATGCCTGCATTCATAAGCTCACGTCAGTTTATTCGTCATGTTTATTGCATTCTAAAGTGTGTACTTTCATTATTATGCCATATTATCATTATCATTAGTTGATGATGATATCAAAATAATTTGCAATAATTTGTGCGACAATATATCGTCCAGCTAAATTTGTTATTGTGACAGGCCTGCGTGTGTGTGAGTGTGTGTGTACCCTCTCCATGGCGTCCTGGTTGTAGGCGAGGTAGTAGAGGCACAGCGACACGCCAGTGGCGGCCATGGACGGCCGCGGGATCTCCAGCAGCTTCTGCACGCCGCCCTGCGCCACGAACTCAGCCGCAAACTTCTTGTGCAGAAGCAGAGAGGCCAGATACTGAGGGAGCAGAGACAGGGGAGGGGAGGGGTCAGGAGCCGGAAGGGGGGCGTGGTCAGAGGAGGAGGAGGAGGAGGAGGAGTTGTCACCTTGAGGGCCTCAAAGGTGAGCTGCACGTCATTGGTCTGCTTCAGATCCATGTAATGCATCAACAGGTCGCGAGCTCCCATCTGCATGAACACGGCCAGGAGCTGCGGGCGGGAGACATCCATCAATCAATCCATCAATGTTTATCTTTATTTTTGCACCATAATGCAGAGACAGTTACACTGACAATAGATAGAAACAAAAGTCCATAAAGTGCTGGCGAGGTAAAAATTAAACAAAATGGGCTTATTCAAGGTACCTCCCCAAAAAGAATAAAAACTTCAAACAAAATAAACTCATACCTTATCATAACACAAAAAGCACTATGAGTTTAAGTGAAATGATTATGTATACAGGGAAGCTCGAGTCTTGGTGTGTCACATAGGACTGCAGTCTGAATCAGAGGCGGCGCTAGACTTTTTCGTTGTCTGGCATTTTGACTGACAGGGTCATAAAAATGCTCTCATAATCCATTATTAATTTTTCTAATTTATAAAATGATAATATTGACATTTCCCTCCCGACCTCCTCGCTCTCGCTCGCTCGCTCTGTAGTTTGCGAGGGCTGATGACTTGTTTGTCCTTCATCTTCCTCTGCATCACTCCCTCTTTTTTCACCTCTTTTATCAACATCATCGTTGTTGGGCTTTTTGAAGAAACTTGCGACTCTCAGCTGCCGTGACATTTAAAGAGTGAAGCCAACGAGGTCATGCATCAAGAGAGACAATAGCTGACTAATAAGATCACTGGCCACCAAGTGGTCGGGGGGTGAATTACAATCTGTGAAAATGACAGATGGCCTTCAGGTTTTTCAGTCAATGTTTTAAAGAAACAGTGAATGAGGGAAAATATTCGGTTAATGCAACCTCTAGTCTGGACTTAAAATTAATCGATAGATAGATAGATAGATAGATAGATAGATTATTGATCCCTGAGGGAAATTCAAAGATGTAGATGCTTTTGCTAAATGAAAATTTGAATTCCAAATCACCAAACCTCTGCAAGTAAAAGAAAATTGCCGTTTTTTTTTTTTTGTTTTTTTACGTACAGAGGTTTTACTTTCTTGACAATCAATCGCTCATACCAAGAAGAATAAGTAAATAGTGTGAGTGCTTGTGTTGTGCGTCCCACCTCCTGGTACTCCCCCAGCGGGGTGAGGTACTGCAGGACGAGCCTCTGCTCGATCTCGGGGGTCAGGGGGTAGAGGTGGTAGTTGTTCCCGATCACCCATGGGCTCATCTCAGACCAGCTGCTGTTGGAGAGCTCGCTGAAGCTCCTCTCCGGCTCCGGCAGAGAGAAGTTGAGCTTCTGCTTGGAGGTGCGTCCGACCTCCCGCTCCGCCTTCCTCCTCAGGTATCCGTCTGAGAGGCCCTGCTGGATCAGAGCACCGGGCGCCGACATGGGCTTCATCATGGTCCTGAGGGCGGAGCTGGGGCGGCTGCCGCTCTTGTGCGGCGAGTTGAGTCGCAACGAGCCCTCGGGCTCGGAGGTCGAGAAGGCCACGTCGCCATCCTCATCAGGCCCCGCCCCCTCACGCTCAGCGCCGTTGCAACCGGGCGTGAAGGGCTTCTCCTCAAAGGTGCCGTCGACGGTCTCCTCATCCAAAGGGAGCAGGGGCTCACCCAGGGTCTTCCGCGGGCTGGGACGTTTGATCTCCCGCCTGTTCTCGGCGTCTTTGTCCTGGAGCTCGCGCAGGCGGTGCAGCATCAGAGGAACCTGAGGAGCACAGGAACACGCTGAAACACGGAAGCTACCTCACGCCTCCTCAGGAGGAGCAGCTTTGATGCTCGGGGAGAAAACAGTCTGATCACCTCCTCTAACGCCTCGTCCTCCGTAGATATTTAAAGGGATAGTTTGGATTGTGATACGAAGGGAGGGAAAATAGTTCCGGGTGATTGCGAGGTCGGACTTTTTCACGGCCAAGAATTGGTGATGCAAATGTATGATTCTTTTGAACGCGTGTTGTTTTTTGCAGCCAAACTCTTCATCCGTGTGACTCCAGCAACTAGAGGAACTACTTTCTGCAACAGAGAAACCGGGCTGGAACTCGGCTCACGGGACGCAGTGGAGGAAAAGTTTCATGGAGAAAAACACCAACTAGCCCTTTAATCACTATTACAATGGGGCGAGGTCCGGCGAGTCAGCCCCAGACTTATGGTTTCCCCTCGAATATGTCGCAGACTTTCGCAAAAAATGAAATGGAATATGACGGCTTTGTTTGTGTGAGGAAATTGTTGTGAAAACTGCAGGAAAATAAAAACGTGATTTGATGATGCAATTTCCCCAAAACTGGGTTCTGAGGGGGCTGCCGGCTGATGGAGCGGCGGCTCTAACAACCCGCCGCAGCGAGAAAGCGTCTGCGTCACGGATGCTGCTGGAGACACTCGAGTTTCTACCTCACTGCATTTTACAGTCATTTTGCACCCTGTCCTTCGTCTATCTCATTGCCACTTTGCACCCAAATGTATATATTGTATATAATGTTCACTCACTCTACAGGCACTACAGCGTGACAAACACGCCACATTTCCCTGCCGTCTGCAGATAAATGTGCCACTTTGCAAACGTTTGCACATAGATCTGCAGCAGGGTTAGTCAAACTGTGGTCTGCACATGAGGCAGCAGCGCCCCCTACTGACCAGAATGGAGTTCTCCTCTCTGTAGTTGGCGGCGATGTCCTGGTTCTCCATGGCGCCCGCCAGCAAGCCCGTGGCGTAGATTCTGAGAGGCTGCTCAGCCTCTTGAGCCCATTTAAACAGCCTCTCCACGATGCCCTCCTGCCAGGCACAAACCAGGGAGTGAAAAACACATAAAAGGCATGACGAATGTGGTCGCCATGGAAACATGGAAGCAGTGGTGGACAGTAACAGAGTTCATTTACTTGAGTACTGTACTCAAGTATATTTTTTGGGTATCTGTATTTTACTTGAGTATTTGCTTTTTGGATACTTTCACTTACTTTCACTCCATTTGGAAGACAAATACTGCACTTTCGACTCCACTACATTTCTAGGAAGCTCGTCGTTACTCGCTCCTTTGAGGCTCAGCAGAGCTTTGTTGTCTAAATAAAAGACGTTGATGACAATGGCTGCCCTTATTGTTTTTGATGGCATTTTTATGCTGAAGTTGTTACAGGTGTTTCTATAGACTTTTTGTAGCAGAGCGGTTCTACGTGTAAGTCAGTGCATCATTAGATGGTTCAATTTACTGATATAAGAAAATGCACTGTCTACTTTTTTTAAATACTTAAGTAAGTATTTTGTACTGCATGTACATTTGAATACCTAAGTATTTTAAAAGTACTTAAATGCTTGAGAGTAATGTACCTTCTCCTGGAAGACCACGGCCGTCTCCAGGCCCGGCATGATGTTCTGCAGCAGGCGGCAGGCGGCGGCGTTGAGGGAAAACTCTCTGCTGGTCATCACGTAGCTGTTCACCAGCTGCAAGAAACACAAAGACACAGTCAGGTTCCAGTGCAGTGGCTGCGGGCGGGCGGCGCGTCGAGCCCGGCGGCGCGTCGAGCCCGGCGGCGCGTCGAGCCCGGCGGCGCGTCGAGCCCGGCGGCTCTCACCCTGTCCATGAACTCACCGTGTTCATGAACTCATCGTTCTTGAACAGGATCTTGAGCAGGTGTCCCAGCATGCACTCTGGGTCAGCCCTCCCTGGTGGGAAAGACAGAAACACGCAGAGGTTTTAGTCCACAGTCCGGTTCGCCCTGAAGGCCCACTTCTCGCTCTCGTACCAGGATGGCGATCGTCGAAGGGGTCTGGGTCGGCCTTGTGGTACTCCTCCGTCTCCTTCTCCACCAGCTCAGAGATCCTGAAACACATTTGACAACTTTTAAGCACTGCAACCCCCGGCTGCGTACACACACACACACA